>LZPO01017307.1:77105-92054 GCA_001675575.1 Neotoma lepida
GTTTGTTTTTTGAGACAGGGTTTCTCTGTGTAGCCCTGGCTGTCCTGGAACTCACTCTATAGACCAGGCTGGCCTCAAACTCAGAGATTCACCTGCCTCTGCTTCCCGAGTGCTGGGATTAAAGGCATGCACCACCACCGCTTGGCTTATTTATTATTATTTTTATTTATCTTTATTTGTGTATATATATGTGCATGTATGTATGTATGTATGTATGTATGTATGTGCACCATGTGTGCAGTGCCTGCAGAGGCCAGAAGAGGGCATTGTATCCCCAGAACAGTTGTGAGCCACCTGATTTGGGTACAAGTCACTGAACCTGATCCTTCATAGGAGCAGCAAATGCTCTTAACTGCTGAGCCATCTCTCCAGCCCTCTCAGCAGCATTTTTAAAAGTTATTTATTTATTATTGTTTTGCAGATTCTCCTCTCCTCCCTCCTCCTACCCCCCAGCCTTCCCCCCAACCCACCCTCCACTCCCCTCTCCTACAAGGCAAGGTCTCCCATGGGGAGTCAGCATATCCTGGCACATTCAGTTGAGACAGGTCCAAGCATCTCCTCCCTGCACCAAGGCTGCACAAAGTGTCTCACCATGGGCACTGGGCTCCAAAAAGCCGGTTTAGCACCAGGGACAGGTCCTGATACCACTGCTTTGTCTAGGGGTCCCCCAAACAGTCCAAGCTAGACATCTGTCTCTCCTATCCAGAGGGCCCGGTCCAGTGCCATGGGGGCTCCTCAGCTATTGGTCCACAGCTCATGCGTCTCCACTAGGTTGGCTGGCCGTCTCTGTACACCTTCCCATCATGATCTCGTCCCTTGTTCATAGAAGGCCCCTCTCTCCCATTGACTGGACTCCTGGAGCTCAGCAGCATTTTTGACATTGTCCATCCCACTGCCCCAGAAGGAAAAATATATGGCCCAATATGAAGCTTTGGGGCAGTTGCTTCCTGAAAGGATGTTAGAGACACCACTGCTAAGCAAACTGCAGTTCTTATTTTGGGGCTATCCCTATGTACTCATGAAAGTTTCACGACTCTAGAGAGGTTTTTAAAATACAAAAGCAAGCCTTGTGTAGTAGCACACACCTTTCATTACCTTCCTGGGAGGCAGAGGCAGGCAAAGCTCTGTGAATTTGAAGCCAACCTGGTCTACATTGTGAGTTCCAGGACAGTCAGGGCTAAATAGTAAAGGTCCTGACTCAAAAAAAACCAAACAAAAACAAAAAGAAATACAAAAATGTGGGGCTGAAGAGATGGCTCAGTGGTTAATCACACTGGCTTCTCTTCCAGAGGACCTGGGTTAGGTTCCCAGCTCACACATGGTGGCTCACAAAGATCTGCAACTCCAATTCCAGGGGATCATATGCCCTCTTCTGGCCTCTGTAGGCACTGAATGTATGTGGTGCAGACAAAACCCCATATACATTAAATATTTATTTTTTTTAAAGAAAGAATGCAAGAGCACTTGCTAGTAAGATTGGGAGGTTCTAGTCTTCACTTGGTCATAAGCCTCAAGTTTTCCAGTTGTTAAGCTGCAAAGAACTTGTTTGGGGCAGTGGGAGGCTTCCCCGGCAGCTGTGTGGAGTGTTCATGGCAGTAGGTGGTTTCCCAAGGGCTATGCAGAACGTTGCACTTGCTTTGTTGGCTCTTGTCTCTCTCTAAACACCTGCTGCTCTGAAAGAAAGCCAACGATGCTATTGGATAGCCCATGGAATAGAGAGCCATTGGCAGACACAGCACCAGGACCTCTGGGCAGCAGAAGGGAGAGGTGAGAGGGGGAACTCACCTCACCATGGGTCATGCAGAAGTGAATTCCAAGGATGGTTATGAGTGCTAACATAAAACTGTGGAAATTCCCAGATGTCAACAGACCTAAGAAAACCATTACCCCTGTAGAGTACATGTCAAGGGAAATGGGACAGAAGAGAACTTGTAGCATCCTTGCAGCCATCACACTGTTGTGAGTTCAGTGTGTCCCCATAAAATTCATGGGTCAAAAACTTAAATTCCCAAATTGATACATTCATGCTGTTTGGAGATGTGACCCATGGGAAAATTTGGGGATCTAATTAAAACCTGAGTGTAGGGCTCTTCAGGAGACCCGAACTGGAGTGCTTGCTGTCTTCCCATGTGGAACCCTACAGCAAAGGCAGCCCTCACCCAGTGGTGAGCACATACTCACAGATGTCCCAGTTTTCTTTTCTTCAGAACTCAGACTCAAGTCTTTTGTCATAGCAGTGGAATCTGAGCTAGACCACATGTAAGTTCTAGACATCAGTAACAAACTTCTGAACTGGGACTTGTTCAAGACAAGTTTTAATCTTACTGTTTACAACTCAGGTCAGAAAGAAACTGGGAAATAGTCTTCCTTTGAAAGAAGAGGCGATGACAGGGAAAATGAATTCCTATGGTAACATCAAAATAGTTGTTAAGGCTTTGTGCTCTACATGCCCATCGTTCCTAGGACGTTACTCTCCTAGCTGGCTTGGAGAGTGATGTGACATCCAAGAGTGGTGAGGACCAGGACCTGGCAATCATTTGTGTTAAGGTGATAACTGGCTAGCCCATCTGCCAGGCCCTTACCTCACTAGCCTTCACTGGGGCATTTGAGGACTAGGACTCACATGAGAGATGCAGAGAGGGTCAGGTATTGTATGGGAACCTTCTAGGAGCATGAGGCAGAAGCCACCTGGCTGAGTGAGGGTGGGGATCCCTGGAGACACCTCAAAATTTGGAGATGGCACTGTGGGTTTCTGGTACCCACACCATGAGACACTCATTCACAGCCAAGAGAGTGAAGAGTGAGTATTTAGCAAAAGCCAGGAGCTGTCATGGAAACCCAATCATAACAGGAGTGACTCAGCCTCCTCATGAAGAGACTAGGGTATTTCTGCTTGTATCTGATTATATTCATGGTCCAAAGGAGGGTGGACGGTTGCATAAAGACATGGATGTGGTTTCACTTCTGGTTTATGATTTGTATTTTATATCATGACCAACTGTTGCCAGCAGAGTTCTGAGTCAGAACAGGTGTATTCCAGTCTGAGGACCACCAGTCTAGAAATAAGTCAACAACGGCCAGACACTTTAGGTCAAGGTGAGTTTATTGTCCAAATAGCATAACCTAATTGCATTCAAAACCACTTACAACTCCATCCTCAAATCCAACTTCAAACTAGTCAGAAGAACAAGTTATTTTTTTAAGATCACTTAAAACAAACTTAACAGCCGACTATGTAACACACCATCATAGTCAATACAGTGTGTTTCCCCCGAATTTCCTACAGACCTTTTTTTTTGTTCATACTGATCATGCTACTTTAGCATTTTCTAGTATCCCAACCATAAAAACCACCCACACCTGTTATAGAGTACACTGTGAGAGAATAACATTGATTTGATATGGCATCACACTCTTAAAGCAAATTAAAAAAGAAAAAAAGAAAGAAAAAAATAATCCAAGACAAGAGATATCATAACTGATAGATCTGAGGTACACGGCAGAAGGATAATAAACATAATGGAGACAATTTGATGGCCTGGTGACTTGCTGGGGACATACAAGATGATCAGCATAAGAATGACAGCCAGCTGGGTGGTGGTGGCACACGCCTTTAATCCCAGCACTCGGGAGGCAGGTGGATCTCTATGAGTTCGAGGCCAGCCTGGTCTACAGAGTGAGATCCAGGACAGGCTCCAAAGCTACACAAAGAAACCCTGTCTCAAAAAAAAAAAAAAATGACAGCCAACAAAAATTATGAGACCCTTTTAATGATTTTTTTTGTTGTTTTTTTTGTTTTTGTTTTTGTTTTTTTCATTTTTGTCAGAGATAGGCACCTGTTGAAATCGAGTGGCTACTGTAATGGCTATGGTCAGTAAGGCACTTCTCCCCCACAAGTGGGCTGCAGGCAAAGCGATGGATCTGCAGCTCCATCAAGTGTGTGTATTTGTTGGCTTCTTCTAGAGCCAAGAACGGATCTGGTAGCCCAGCCAAGTTTAAAAGCAGAGGGGCACAGGTTCTGGCCCAAGCACCTCTTCTGTGCTGTTTAGACTCTAGAATCATCAAAGGCCACGTGAGGTAAGGAAGTCACACCTCCTGGATCTTCCTACCCTATTTTGTACAAATGGATGAGTGTGCTGCAGCTGTTCACAACTGCCCCCCTCCCCGAGTCTGCACCGATAAAAGCCTGTGTGCAATGTGTACCTATGGAGGGGCTTGTTGACTTAAGGGGACTTCACTGTCTCGGTATTAATTTCCCTTTTAAAGCTATTCCCAAGGTGGACTGTGTAAGACAAGCAAAGAGGAATCCTTTGGGCTTCGAAGTCATCTGGCTTACTTAGACTTCTTATTGCTACCTCCAGTTTCCACACCACCAGTATACCCTCTTGAACTAGACAATCAGTATTGACAGGACATAAGGTACAAGTGTGATCCTCCCAGTCCTGTCCCCACAGCCCATGCAGAGAAAGCTCATCTGCCCTCTTTGTGAAAGCCGTCCAATCTTAGTCTGTTGGTACTACAGCTCTCAAGGCACAGATTGGTAGGTCCCCAAAGAGCTAGACTCTAAGAAAGCTATTAAGCTTCGTCTGAGGGGTCACTTATCTTACTAGCAACAGGATGGGATCCAGGGCAGCTACATATACCCCCAGCCTGGCTAGCTGCTGGAGAGGAATTTGTCTTGGTAGGCACACACATTAAGGCTGGCTGCCTCCAAGATGTGCCCTGCTCTTCTATGGCATCCTGGGGACAGTTCAAACCAAAGCAACCTCTAACAGCTGTCCCTTCTAGAAGAAGCTCGCTACTCGGCACAGTCAGATGGTCAGCCTTCATCCTCTCACAGACTGCCTGGCTATTAGGAACTGTTATGAATCTCCTAATGCTTAACATATTATTTTTGGCATACTAGGGTTTCCTCCCCCCTAGGATTTGGTCAAAACAGGGAAGAATCAAAATTTGGCAAGCTGGGGGAAGAACTTTGCCCCCATAGATGGAGAAAGAACAAACAACAACGATGACAAAGAAAAAAGAAAGAAGTGTTCATTAATAAAGCAGAAAAAGACCAGAGTCTGCAATCCCTTTTGTAGGATGTGAAGGGGGTCGGGGAGCAAGCTGAAATCCATGGGGTGATTTATACCCCTCTGAGACAAAAATACCACCAAGGAGACCCAGATCTAGGCAGAGGGTATTGGTCACCAAGGAATCCAGGCTCCCTTCCTTTGTGTGAGCAAAGAGCAGGCGGAAGAGCCACTCTGCATACCTCATCACACAGGCTCCGAGGATGGCAGACAGGAAGTGTCTTCTCCATCCGAGCTAAGAGGACTGGAGAGGCAGACAGTAGCTTGCTTCTTCTTCCCTGGTGTGTCTGCTTCCTTCATTCTGTGCTTCTGTTATACTCCAAGGTCATGTGTGCCTTGTGTAACTCATCAGGCACCTCAGTTGCCCAAGAACTCAAGGGACTGTGTCTGTCAGGCTCTTAAAGACCAGAACAGTGTGTTGTGCTACATGAGCTCTGGATAAACACTGGCTAGCTGCAGGCTGCTCCTTCCCCCACCCCCTCATACGTCCCAATTCATCACCCACTGTCCTACCACAAATTCCCTAGAATTTTAGGGTCATGCTAACTCACTGAGTCCTGATCCTTCCTATATACACTTGAGACCAGAGGAACAGCCTCTCGCTTCCTTTCAACGTGCATCTCAAACTCCTTCAACCTGTGCTTCCTATCTGGCCCACTCAATGGGATTCAAAACCTGAAGCCATTCAATGCCACCCACAAACACCCTGGTCCTGCACAGCACTTGCCTGCCACTGTGGAGAACAAGAGTGAAAAATGTATGCTGCATACTCAGCACCCAAGACTCAGCCCTAGGAAGACTTTGAAGACCATCCTAAGTTGGGGTGTCAGTGCCAAGGAGAAGTAAACTGGTCAACTTTGATGATGAAGGGACCCTATGAAGAAGAAAGTCCTGTTTCTGAAAGGGCTACAAGATGGGGGTGGGGTGTATGTCTCCTAACTGTCTGCCAGAATTCTTGGTTGCTGATCCTGGTGACTGCATGCAAATCAGGCTTACCTAGTCCACTGCCTGTGTTTGCCAAGTGTCTGCCTTGTATGGAGGAGCCCTTCCACGTGCTCTTTTATCATGACGAGGGAGCCTGAGCCAAAGGGGAGCCTGGTGACCTTTGAGCCAGAGAAGATCCCTGGGCCTGAGACCCTGGAATCAGATCCCTTCTGCCTTCTACCTAGGAGGCTGCCCAGCTTCTGGCTTCTGCCTGCCCTCCGCCCTGTGCCTCCTGCTAGCGGCCATCCCAACAGAAACTGTATAGCTGTGAGGTATTATGAAAACAAAAACGTACATAGTTATCATTATTGATTTTGTCCAGTAAACCTGAGGTAAAGAATACTCTCTTTGAAGAATGTGATCAGAGGAGGGAAGAAAAAAAAGAAGAACCATGAAAGAAAAGGAACAAAACAAAATGAAATCGGACTCATCGATACGCTACCAGAGGAGAACGAACCAAGGAAAAGCTTTTCCAGTACAAAGAACTCATCTCAACCATCTACTTCAGGACTTGAAATTTGAGCAGTAAAATAATATATTATAACAATGTTTCTAAAATAGCAGCACACCGTGAAACATTACAGCTAAGTACTGTTAATGTGAATAGGGGATGAACGATCTCAGCTTAGCAGCGAAAAATAATAATAAAGAGAACAAAAGGAAAACAAAAGATAAGAGACCCTTAGATGTTTCCCCATCTTCAACCCTCGTACTATGAAACAAGGCAGAGCCTGTGTATGAAATTAATTCTTCAAAGCAGCCCTGTTCTGATCTTTTCTTAAAAAAAAAAAAAGGCAAGTATTTTAACAAATAGCTTCATAACCTGTCAATTAACAGCTGTGGCGCCAACTTGTTTACTGACTGCCTCAAAGAAGTGGGAGAGGGAAAATTCAAGTACAATGAATACAACTTTGCAGTAAAAATTAACAAACAAACAGAAAAAAATGGAAAAGGGAACAAAATGCCACACCCTGATGTTTCTTTCCAAGTCCAAAGAAGAAAAAAACAGACGGGGATTCAATCCTTCTATGCCATCAGAATGGTTTAGACCTTTGTTTTTAGGTGGGAATGGGAATGTCTTAGTCCTGGTAGGGACACCAGAGCTAGGTACCAGAACATCAGACTCCAGAAATGAACAGTAACCGGAAGGGGACAGGAAGGGGAGGGGCAAAGAAGGAAGGAGTATTCAACATGATTGCAAAAACCATCCCATCTACCCCACCTCACCCCACCCCACCCCAGAACAATTTTTCAAAGTGCTTTTCTAATGGAATGGTTTATAAACAGCGTCAAACTGTGGACCAGACATGCCAGTCAGCACCAGAAGCTAAGTTGTCGTTTTTTCCTAATAAGGGATTAAAGATCACCTTGGCCTGTTCTGTTACATAGGAAAGCTTAGTTTCAGATTCCCCTTGTGGTCTCCATCTGCCCCCATTTAGATGAATTTTGGTCATGGCCCATAGCTAATTCCCTCTATTAGGTAACAGTAGGATACAGCTACAATGAACCATGTTTGGAGGAAGAAGCACAAACTCACCAAATATGAGATTAGGAGCCAATCACCTGTGTCCAACTGGCAAAAGACATATCCCTTAGATAGCAGCTACTGTAGATAGTGAGAGTACGCAATGTAGAGACCCCACCATACTAAGTCTTGGTAACACATGGTGAGGCATCAGGCACTTCTTACATCCAAAATGGTTCAGTCATGTGGACAGGGAGTTCTGTGTAACCTCCCCAGCATGTCCCTTCTTGCTTCTGATTCCTTCTTGGGTTCACTGCATTGCAATCTAATCGTGCCTTACTGGCATCCACAACTCCTTGCAATTCTACGAAAAGGGGCATATGCACTAGTTCACAAGCACAAAAGACAGTCTCCTCTAATTTGTTCCCAGATTGCAGGTGTACATAATCTCGAGCTAGTCTGCGAGTTCTGTAAGCATCTTACTATGACTTTTACATCATCAAACAACAACTGTTTGCACATACAAGGGTGCTTCGCTGTACTTTGGGCAGGCATCACATGCATTTCAATTATAGGGCCTTTCCTCTTGCTTCTAAAAGATCTTTAAATATGATCTAGGTGAGGGCAGAATTTTTTTTTTTAAGTTTCATCCTAAAACACAAAGAACAAAACATAACTAGAGAGAGAAGGAGCGAGCAGATGACGAACACGCCTCTCTCTGGCGGGCCCCAAATGGCATCCTCACAGGTCAACATCCCGAACATCTGTAGGGGTGGTGGCTTGGTCCAGATCTTCCACAGACTTGGATCCGTTGTGCTGCTCTTGACGGAACTGCTGCAGGCTGTTGAGCAGCACAGCCTCGATTTGCTCTTGGCAGGCTTTGAGACAATCCTGGAAGAGGGAGGTGCAGATGGAGGCTATTAGCATATGCATTTGCACAAAACATCTCCCAGAGACAGACATAATCCAACTCACATCACCCTGTACTCATTTTCCTTAGAAGTAAAAGTGAAGGAAAGATGTTCTCAAATGCCACGGAAGCTCAGTATATGAAGTGGGGTCCTCGAGCCGGCAGCATCAACACCATCTGGCAGCTAGCTAGAAGTCCATCCCAGATTGAGCCAATAGGAGCTGATATTTCAGCTGAAACCTAGGCATTTCTTATTCTAAAACATATTGACCAGAAAGTGATCCGTCTAAAAAAGCCCTTGTCTGGACATTAAGGGGCCAACTGGAGGTTTTCTGTCTGGGGAAGATTGAAGGTGGCACAGAAGGATTTGGTTCCTACAAGGTGCTACACTGTTAGCCAAGCCAGCAACCAATGAATAGGTACCAAGGGGGATGCCTAACCATTTAAAGTGTTCAGAAACTAAAAATCCCTGTGTTTTCTGCTCATTAACCACCCTTGAACTCTTTTCACAAAAACACAATGCAGAATGTTTACAAACCTCAGGACGCTTGAGCTTGTCCAATTTGGGAATAAGCAAGAATTTGCACTGTTGCCTTTATTAGTCTATATTTGGTAGGGAAAATCCAGAGTGAGCTGCCCCAGGCAGAAGCTTCTATTAGCTGGGAGATATGGAATGTGAGGGCAAGTCACGCTGTCACTGGGATGGGACTATGGCTCAGGCTAGAAGGTTGGGGGAGAATGGGGGGGGGAAGCTAAGGAAACTGCTCTTAGTAGGGATTCCCCCCCCTTAGCCTCTTGGGTCTGCCTTCCTGCACCATGAAGTAGCCTATGCATATAGAAACTGTGCTAACTTGAAGCTTCCCCTGCCTGCCCACAGCTTAATACACATGTCCCCTCTATTTATTTCACTATGCAGATCTCACCACCTAGAGGTCGCTATTTTTCCAAGCACAAAGGCATTATCTTTATTTTCCAAAGACTAAAATAAAGTTGGCATCAACTGCCAAGGAGCGAAGTTTCCATTCCCTCCCACCTCCATCCATTTTTTCTTTCCTATCTCTCATCTGCTCCACGTTTCAAACTATAGCTTGAAGATGAGGAGTGACAGCAGACCAAGAGGAAAGGTCAGAGGTGAAATGTTCCCCTGAACCAAAGAATGATAGGAAAAAGGAGAGTGGTGTTTGCTGCTCACTCCACACTGGTAGGGCATAGCTCTATTAGTCAACTCTAATCTCTGTTTCTCTATCTATAAAAATGAACTGCTAAGCAGCAGATCAATAAATGATCGGTTTATTATTTAAGCGTGGTAATGGCTCTATCTGTCCTGGAATCTGAAAGAATCCTTTGGACTTTGAGACCGGACGTTTCTCAGGCTGGCTTTAATCAAGTGATCCTCCTGCCTCAGCCTTCTGAGTAGCTGGGACTGCAGGCACACAAACATGCCCAGCTTATATTTCTTTAAAGGAAGGTGTGGATCAGCAATTATTTAAGACAAGGATGTACCACAGGTCTGGTCCTAGAGATAGTGTGGTCCAGCACTGGGGGTCACCAAGCCAATTTCAACAATGCCAAATGAGGAACTCATACACCGAGGATCATCCTGATCTGTGGGAAAGATCATCTGGGTTGGCACATTTACCCCATCATCATGACCAATGTACATCTCCATGGTACCAGTGTATGAATCATGCCAGATGGTCCTCTGAGGAGATCAGCCTGCAGAGAGCTTAAGGACTTGGCTTTAGGATGGGCAGTTTCCCGACTCTTCCTACTAATAAGCCTTCCCTTCTAGCTGCCCGAGACTTTAAAGGGACAATCCTTTAAAGCCTGTAGAGAAATCCCTACAGGGAAGACAGGACATCTGGCAGTCACTTCTACAAGACTTTCGGAGCCAAGGGCTCAAAATGATTAAAGTGTGATATGACACACCTTCCAGCCAAGGACAGGCTCACAGGCTATTCTAAGCAAGGGAGGAAGATCCAAAGATTTTTATATAAAATGTATATTCTCCTTTCCAACGTTAATTGAAAGCCAAATCATTACAGACTCTAGATGACCCCTGACCTTTGATCCCTCTCCCTTGGAGAAGAGACCAAGGACTAATGTGGTTAGCCTAGGAAAGACAGCTGGAACTCCACCTGCTGCTCACACAGACTGCTAACCCCATCTGAGGTCTCTGCTCGACTAGCCATCAGTTTCCACTTACCCACAAGCTGTCCGTTACCAGTTCTACTTTTAACTAGGGTCCCTCAGTCCTGGCTCAGGCAGGTGGAAATCTCAAAGGCAAGAGCCTGCTCTGAATAAACCATGGAGAACATACCACTTCCTGCAGGTGGAGAAATCTGCACTGTACCCTCCCAACGTCAATTAATCCTAGTATAGTAACACCCTCCCTCTGCTTTGTAGGAACCCTTCTTGGGTCTTACAGGGCAACTGAACTTCCTATGAGCTGGCAGAAAGCAAAGAAGACACCACTGCAGGGGAGTCATGATCTACAGTAAGCAGAATATTAGCTGCAGGGGTGGGGATAGGTGGTGACTTAGAAGACAGAGGAGCCCTGCCTCCAACGCAGCCACACAGCTTGTGCCTGGAGGCCGCAGGACAGAAGTGTGGAGTTCAGAGCAATTTCAAAGGGACAGGACTCTCAAATGGTGTCTTTAATAAATAATCAAAGTATCAGCAAATTTGGAGCCATAAGAGGCCTGCAGAGACCAAACTGGGAACTGGAGCTGGGGAATGCGAGTGGCTTGTCCTTGAATGACAGCAGAAAATCCACACAAGTCAACAATTTGAGAACTTTCTCTTTCTTCCAACCACTCTGCTTCTTTCAGGATGCAAGGAAGGGTGTAAGGACAGAGATTCTCTAGAAAGGAAGACCCAGGCAGAGTGTGTGTGTGCGTGTGCCTGTGTAGGGGCGATGACAACAGTGCCCCTGATGAAAAGATGCTACATCCCTGTGACAAGCAAGAACTCCAGGACCTCAGCTTTGCGGCAGCCTCCCAAAGCAGCAGGCATTGTGTTAAGATGCCCCAAATTAAGCTGATTAAAAGGAAAGCTATAATGCTAGTCTGTCAGCCGGACAGGTGGCACTCCACTGCGCTGGAGGTCGGGCACCCCTCCAACTCCTCTGATGATGGCCCCCTCCTTGCACTGCCCCAGCCCCCCATCTTCAGAGCCCGGACAGCAGCGGCTGTGATCTCCAGCTCGTTACTCGGCCCCCGACTTCCTCCACTTGCTGGCTCGAGCTCCCTGCCCTGCACCCTCCACCGCCTCCATGAATGGGCCCACGGAACTCCAACCATTAGCCCTCAGTGTAACTGCATCAATCCATTGTCACTACACACGCACTGCACTCAACAGGGGGACAAAGGCCTGAATGAGCCCCAGACCCGCGGCCAACTCAGGCAGAGACAACTTAGGAAACTATCTCATTCTTCCTTTCTTCACAGGCTGTTTGGCTCGTTTCCTTGCATACCAAATGAGGCTGACAAGAAACAAGGAGGGAGGGAGGCAGCCCCCGGCTCTAGCCCACCTCCCCCGCCCCGAGCCCGCCTTCCAATCATGCTTCCCAGAATTTCTGACCCTGAAGACGACATGGGTCACAGAGATGGCTTGAGAAAACACCAAGTTTCAAGCTAAGGGGGAAGAGAAGAGATGCTAGGGACCCCACAGAAAACTTGGGGTTCAAAACCAGCCATATTCACTGAAGTTATTTGTTTTACAATTACAAGCAGTATCATAAAATGCCAAGATGACCCTAAGGGAAGAATATTCTAGAATTTATTCTGGGCAGTTCTTGAGAACATGGCAAGGAGTTCTGATGTAACCCAGGTAGAACTGGCTGTGATTAGAGCCTGTATTTGTTCTACTAAATATCTTCTAGAAACTTCCTCATATCTTTAGAGCACGGAAGCCTCAATTCAATTCTTTTTCCTTTCTGGAAATGTTGGAGATTGAACCCAGAGCCTTGCACGTGTTAGGCAAGTAGCCTACCACTGAGCCTTATACCAGCCATAAGTTCTACTCTATAATTCATTAAGTGGGTGACTGAAAGTGACAATTAAGTGGCTTGCACTAAGATAAATCTTCCGACATATAACCAATGTTTAATTACACACATATAGATAGAGACAGGTAGATCTAGATAGATGATAAATCGTTCCAAAAGTCGTGAATGAATGAGAAGCACACTTGAAACCCATCTGCCTGCCCTTTGTCTTTCGTTCCTTCCTTCCTCCTTCCCTCCCTTTCTTCAGCCTCACTCACTACCCAAAGACTGCCAGAGGCATGGGATAAAAAGCCAAGCCTAGTTGGGTAGTATTCAAGAGACCCTATAGTCAACTTAACAGTGAGGTAAATGCTGGACCAAAGCATGATCACACTGTGGAGGGGGCGGAAAAAGAACCCGATTCTCCGGGGGCCTGGGATGGTCAATCCCTGCTCTCAAACTCACCCTTGGCAACGGAAGCCTGGGTAGGTAGAAGTTCCCCGAGAGCCTCCCTGGCTAGCGTCTGTTTTTAGCAACTTGTAGCTGGAAGTAAAAAGTACCGAAAATACACCACCCTCTGAGACTTTCCTCCCTGTAAAACTGTCAGGCTTCTCGCTCAGATTTCTCTTTGGAATGGAGCGTTCTGGTTTATTTTGGCAACGAGACGGAAAAACAAAGACCCACTTTCTCAGAGCCGAGTGGGTCCCTGCAATCCCAGCTGTCTGCTGCCAGGGAGCTGTGGAATGTATAGTTCAGAGGTGGCAGATGAGTCAAGAGGACCTGCTTTCAACCTTGATCTCAGACCATCCGTGAGCTGCCGCTTACAGTGAGAGTAGAACATGGCAGGTCTGAGTAGCTTGTGAGGAGCAAGGTGAACTCAGGAACTCTGGTCAGCTATCTGTCACATGGGTCCTGGGTGTTGGTGTAACTTATCCATGGGACAGTCCAATACACCTCCTGGCATTTCCCAGGGGTAGTCCAGGAGGTCTCATATGTATTTGTATACATAATGCATGTATATATATATATATATACACATACATATTATATATATAATCTATATATGTATATATAATGCATATGTGTATATATTCATATGTGTATACATAGATAATATATTATGACATAACATTAATCATTTTTAGTATATTTCAGTGCTATGTACACCCACACTGTGTGTGATGCCCAGGATGCACCATCTCCAACCTGAAGCTCTATATGCATTTACCATTGACTTCCTTTCTTCCCTCATCTCAGGCCTGGGAACCTCACTTATTCTTTTTGTTTCTGTGAATTTGACCTCTCCAGCTTCTTCATATACAACCTGTGTCTGGCTTCTTTTACTTAGCACAATGTTTTTAAGCTTAACCCCATGCTGATGTTTCTGTTGTAAGGTTCTACAATATCCCGTCACATGGTCATATCACAGTTTGTTTCTCTAGTCCAAGGACATGTTTTACAAACGTTATTCTGCTCAAATTACAATCAGCCTCATGAGTTCCTTCATTGAAAGAAATGCTCTGCCTCATTTAAAGTTCAGAGCATGCCAGCATTTGTTAATCCAAGATCTTGAGAGGATGCACCATGGTTTACTTCTCTTTTTTAAAATTGAATTTATCTATTTTATGTGTATCAGAGTTTTGTCTGTCTATGTGTCTGTGAACCACATGTGTGAGTTACAGACCATTGTGAGCTGTCATGTGGGTGCTGGGAATCAAATCCGGGACCTCTGGAAGAGCAGTCAGTGCTCTTAACCATTGAATCATCTCCAGGCCTTACTTTACATTTCTTGATTAAGCACCAAGTTATTTCCTATGTTCCATCTGCCTATTCTAGCTTCTAGTGTGGTGCCTAGGGATGAGGCCTTGCCCATTTCTATTTCTAATGCAGCAGTCTGCAAACATCTGGACATTCTAAGTGCTTCCAGAAATGAATGGGAAGGAGTGAGCCAAGCACATCACTTCTTCATTCGCAAAATGGTGAACAGAGGTCATGAAAGCTGAATTCTCTCTCTGAACACCAGTGCATTCCAAATGGCAGCCTTATTGGCCTTCACTCTGGAATTCAGCTCTTCAGAGAGCACATGCTGATGGAGGGAAGAACATTCAGCACCTGGGAAGCTGCAGGTACACCGACCTTTCCACTGAAAACACTTCTGGGAAGCCGGTGAGTGAGCTTCGGGGATCAGTGGTACAGTGGAACTTACTGAGGCACCAGCCATTTACCTGGACAGGTGAGGTCAATTGTGTTGGTTCCTAGGTCCATGCTTGGACTTTAATTCTCTTCTTGGGCCTACTGTGAGCATCAAGCATGGACTTGCACCCCAAATTAAGACAAAACACTGGTCCCTTGCAGAAATGAAGTGCCAGGGTCAGTGAGATGGCTCAGTGGGTAAAGGTGCTTACCGCCAGGCTCAGTGACCCAAGTTCAATGCCCAGGACCCACATGGTAGAAGAAGAGCCAATTACTAGAGCAGTTGTTCTATGACCTCCACATGTGAGTTGTGGCTGCATTACACACACACACA
>LZPO01017307.1:92168-106002 GCA_001675575.1 Neotoma lepida
GATATGACTATAGCTGCCCAGTATATCACACACACACACACGCACGCACACACACACATACACACACACGTGCGTGCGCACACACATGCACACAGAGAGACACATACATGCACGCACACACGCACACACACACACATACACGCACGCACGCACACGCACACACACACATACACACATACACACATACACACATATACGCACGCACGCGCACACACATACACACACACAAAGGTAATTAAAAATTTTGTTTAAAGAAATAAAATACCAAATCAACAGCTGTAACTGACGGGATTCCAGTTGTATTTATCCCAATCTGGCAACAGACTTGGATTTCCTGACTGCTCCATGGTTTCTGAGAGGGGAAGGTGGCATCTCCACGATGACGTGACAGGTTGGTATGCAGTCATGCACATCAGGGCACAGACAGAGGGTCTCAGTGGTAGCCCATATGAACAGTTTCTGTCCATAAGTAACAGTAAGGAGTGGGGAGAGAGAAGGGAGGTAAATCATGGGGGCTTAATGGGGGTGTCAGCCAATCAGAGCAGGCCTATAGCTGTTGAAAATGAGGTGACACCTCAGGGTCAAACTGCTGTCATAGGCATTTTTTGTGTGAGTTCAGAAGTTGAAGAAAGGCTTGTTTGCAATTGGCTACCATCCTGTTTATAAAGGGAACTTTAACAGGAGACATTAGGAAGAGGAAAGAAAGGGGCGAGCCCCTCCACACACACTCTTCTCTTGGAGAGTTAGAAATGTGCTCTTCACACTGTTCTGAGGTTAGAGACAGGGAGCTTTGCAATCTCTATTCTGGAACCCTTCCTGAAAAGCATACATTTTGGCACCAACATTTAACATAGCCCATCTGAAAACTGGTTTGGAGAAGAGCCTAGGCTTAGTTCTACCAAGCTCTTCAAGGCCTGCCACCTCTCTGAGCAAGTGGTCAAGGCCAAATACAGGTAAGTTGATGGATGGCCTTGTGCTCTCTAAGTTTAAAGAGCCGCTGCTCAGCATACCTTGGGGAGACACCAGTCACAGGCCTGTGTATCACATGACAGGATCCTTGAGCCCAGTAAATTCCTTCACAGGGCACTCTAATTCCCAAGCCTCCCCATGGTGAAGCGCCAGGACCTGAGAGCCAGCAATACTCTTCTCTCTGTTTGGCCTTTCAACTAAATGCCTTTTGCAAATACCAAGTTCCCAGGAGCCGCAATGGTGAACAGTCCCCAGGCTGGAGTCAGAGCTCAGAGGCGTGAGTTCCAGCTCCGCTACTACCTCTCTTACCTCTAGGTTGCCTCCTTTATCCTCTCTGCTGCCTGGAGAAAACGCAGGTAACTGTCTCTCTAGGCTCTGTGAGCCATCCCAGATGGAACCCTCTCCAGCTGTTATGTCCTAGCCAATGAAATCAGGACCTTCTGGNATCCTGGTCCATCTCAAAACCTCTCTTGTTTAAGAGCTCTGAATTCTGGCAGCCAGCAGCAGACTTGGGGCCATCCACATAGAATGGAAAAAGTCTAAAGCTAAGAATAGTTCCTTGAATTTGTGTTGTACTTGATCTTTGTGTGCCTTGCCATCCATCACAACTTTGATCAAAAGGAAAGCCTGAGGCAGGATGGTGGAAAGCCTGACAGCATGCACACAAGGCCACCTCTTGAATCTGCCCCCTCCACTGCAGCCACTGCCCAGCTTTGGCTGTCCCCTCTTTGAGCCTTACCTCCTCAGAGGGGAGCAGCAGAACTGGAGGCTCTCCATGGCAGAGCGGAGGCCTGACAACGTGTACATAAATGGACATGAACCCCATACCACGGAGGAAAACCAGTCAACGGCCCTCCCCCTCCCATCAGCCTGCTGAGGTCCATCTGTACTTTAAGGCACACAACACAGACTTTCACAAGAGGAAGCAGGAGGCAGTGGTGCACACCTGTAATCCCAGCTCCCAGGGAGACGGAGGGAGGAGGATCTCAAGTTCAAGGCCAGCCTGGGCAACTTTGTGAGATTGTCTCTCAATAAAATTTACAGAAGAGATGATATAACTCAGGGGTATAGTGACTGCCTGGCATGCCCAGAGCCCAATCCTGAGTAACAACACACACACCTTGAGGGGGAGGCATCACTCTGCTGGAGCTTACACAGCCTTAAATGCTGATCTTCAAAGACAAACATCAAGAAGAAGAAAAACAACAACCTTGACCCACCATTATAAACGAACCACCTTTCCCGGAACTTGAGGAGAGACACCGGGTTTCAGCCAAGGTGGTGGGTACCTACCACATCAGTGTGGGTGATCTTGGCCAGCAGTTCAGTCAGCGCATCACACGTGAGTGTGTTCACTTCTTCATCCTGCTGAAGCCCACAGATGGCTGCTCCCACACTTCCGGTTGCGATCATCGATGGTGGGTACATGGCAAACTTGAAGTCTGGAAAGAACGAGAGGCTGAAAGTTAAGCACAGAAGCCAAATAGGGCCCGAGCTTGCCAGCCTGCAGATGCTCTCAAATCAGGAGGTGTGAGACCACTGCCCTTGGATCCATGGCTCCACAGCCACTCTCTCCCATGACTCCTTTCACAGGAAGCTCTTTTGCCAACTATGAGTATTCTCAATCTTAAAAGGGACACCAAGGCAAGAAAGGAAGGTCATTTATCTGAATGCACATAGCAAGTCTCCAAGGACTCCACGTCCTGGGGAGTCTATGCCCCAC
Organism: Neotoma lepida; assembly: GCA_001675575.1. NCBI lineage: Eukaryota > Metazoa > Chordata > Mammalia > Rodentia > Cricetidae > Neotoma > Neotoma lepida. The sequence goes on from LZPO01017307.1 coordinate 94,861, forward strand.
AGTTGTTCAAGAAGTCAGTACACGCCAGGTACGATGTTCTTTGCTCTGGCATGGCCAGTGAAGTGAGTAAAATGTGGCATTATCCACGGGTGATGGTGGAACAGAGTCAAGGAAACATGGAATTGCACAGGTCAGTACTCCATCTACCCCACAGGTGGGATAACTAGGAGCTTTTGATGTTGGAAGGAGGGAGGACAAAGCACAAGAAGATGGGGGGTTCGTGAGAACTTTTGTGAAGAATGATATTCTCAATAGGACCTTGCCCTAGTCTCTGGCTAAGCGTAAAGAAATACTAGAGGGGCTGAAGGGTTGACTCAGTTTATTGCTCCAGTGGAAGACTCAAGTTCAAGTTCAGCATCCACATGAACTGTCTGTATCTCCAGTTCCAAGGGATCTGATGTCCTCTTCTGACTTCCACAGGCCCCAGGCATGTGTATGGTACACAGACATACATGCAGGCAAAACACTCCTAAGTGTATGTGTGTGTGTGTGTGTGAGTGCATGCTCACATGTGTGTGCATGTAAGCTAAATACAGAAGCAGTAATGTAGGAGATGAGGTGAGTTGGTCCAAATTCACCTAATTCTCAACTCCTAACCATATGTTAAGGATCTTCAGAACATTAGGACAGAGGACAGAACTTTACTCAAATACCAAAGACTAACATTTATGTTCCAAGCATACTCTTGTTCACCTTAAATAGTAGTGGCGACTTGGGATCCTAAACGTCTTTCCTATTGAGTGATTCTCTAAGGGGCTTTATGACTGTGATCCATTAACTGCTGGGCCTGCCAACTGCTTACATGCATGCATTGAATGTGATGTCTATTTAACATGCTTATCGAGCATGGAAGACGACCTTATGGGTGGACGGAAACCTGGGAATTGTCAAGTTGATCTTGTCTTTGCCCCTGCCTTGGGCTCACAAACTAAAGAGGTAACAGTGTCATCATTCAGTCTAGCAGCAGTTGTGAAATGGGGCCCACTTTCCAGTGTATGATCATTAGTTGTAGCAAGACACCAACAAACCCAGTGGGGACAGAAGGCAGAGCATAGAGGGACAGATAAGTCACACCAGATCATGATGAGACTACTGGGCTGAATGTGAATGCTCAGAGCAACCTAGGCTCTTCTTTTCTCCCAGTGCAATGTCCTCCTGCAGCAGCGTGGCACTGTGAAGCTTTTCAACAGAGAACACGGTGCCTCAGCATCGACTCTCCACTCTTCTTAGACACTCCACGAATCAGTGAACCGTGCACACTTCCCCTCCCACCTGGGCTCAATCCCAGGAACACTGGGTAGGCCTGGCCGTCTGTCTGTCTCTCTCCTTGGCTTTTTTCCATTCACNATTCACCATTTTTACCTTGAGGGCCATATATTATGGGGTTTCACCCAACTCCTGCTGGCCGCCAACCCCTGCCTGTGTCTTCTCTAGCTGCCTAACTGGTGTGATGAAGCCAACCGCCTTGCCTCTTGCTCTGCTGTAGGTCTTTCCCATATGGGCCACAGGAGACTGTTTCTTTGTCCAATAACCTTGTTAGCTCCCCTCTGTGACATTCATAGTACAGAAGAGGCAGTCAGCCCATGGCCCTGGGCCCACAGAGCCCTGGGTGAGAGCACCTGGCAGTGACAGGGCAGGGAATTGTCCCCAATGTTCCCTTTCTCGTGGCCAGGCTCCAGATCAGGAGGCATGTGCACCATCCCTGTAGGACTTTGCAATCACACTGCTGACAAAACCAACTCAAGGTTAGCACATGGAGCCAGAAGGGATATGAGGCTTGACCTGGTGTGCAGGTACAAGGCCTTTATGGGGGAAGGTTCTGCTTTTTCCCTTTCCCTAATAAAGTACTGAGGGGAGTCCTCCTTGGGCAGAGTCTGACTGACTCTTTATACCATGCTCCAACATGTACGGCTAGCCTCCTTCCCCCAACCCCCTCACCACTGTGGAAAAACAGATGTTCCCAAGAAGTAGCAGTTTCGTATGGCTGGGTAGCCAATTTATTACACAGCAATACATCCCAGTATGGTGTTATGCTTGGCTTCATATATACTACATGCATATCTTCAAAAGAAACATTTCTGACCTAAGAAAGGTTAGTAATTTCCTCCGCAGTGGTGGTGCACACCTTTAATCCCAGCACTTGGGAGGCAGAAGCAGGTGGAATTCTGAGTTCAAAGCCTGCCTGGTCTACAGAGCCAGTTCCAGGACAGTCAGGGCTACTCAGAGAAACCCTGTCTTGAAAAAGAAAATTTAAAAAATTTAAGTACTAATTTTGCTTCTTAACAGTGCTATTCTGAGGATTGACTATAATAGCCTATGCTGTTAACCCAGGCATAGAACCTGGCTCAGGGTGAACCGCAAAAGATAGATGTCAAGATGTCAGTCACCCTTGATCCTAATCCTCACCCTCCACTGCTCTCACCACTGGGACTGCCTAGTCAGCTGTTAAGTCAGTAGTTATCTTTGCCATGCAGTCCACACTTATTCTGACGTGGTTCACCTAGAGCCCAGGAGAGATGCCCATGTGAGGAACACCAGGCCTGGCCTCCTCACTCCCTCCTGGTGGGTGCAGGCAAAGGACACATTCCAGGTGAATGGAAATCTTGAGGTGCCAGGTGATTTGTTCAGCGTCACTTGCTCACTAGGGCTGTTGGACCTCTGACTAGGGACACCTTTGTATTCCAATTCAGTCTGGGTTTAGAACAATCCTCAAAGTTACCTCCTATACACAAAGGAAAACACAAAAGAAGGGCTCTTCATCAGAAGCCCAATACATGGGCCCCACCTCTGCAGTATCAGTTGGAGACTGGTACCCAACCCCAGGGATGCCACAGAAGCAGCTGGGTGTCTGGAGTGGCTCCCAAATCTGGGCAAGGAGCAGGAGAAGCACTCCGTATCCAGAAACTTGGAATCTGCATTTTTTGATGTGATTCCACTGGCCAAACTGTTCTACACTAATGGAGTCTAAATCTGGGATGCTGTGTGTGGTCCTGCTCAAAGAGCTTGACACTGAGTCAAAGTAGGAGCATGAGTAGTGCTGACTAACAAAGCCTCCAAGGGCTGCTTTACTGTTGCTCACCACTAGGGGGAGCAGCGTTTATTTTGAGGCTGAAGAAACCCAGAAAAACGGTCTGTTTTCTCTGCTTCCTCTTCCTAACCCGCAGTGAGGGAGGTGCAAGTTCAGACTCAGGGTGCTCATTAGCCAGTAAACGACACTTGTGATGTCATCAGGCACACACTCATCTGCCACCCCCAGAAAGGATTCATCACAAACTGTCCTTAAGGTACAAGGGCAGTAACTGCTACTGACGAGTTAGCTTGGGTGGGAGGAGGAGAGGGCTACTGTGGCTGAAGAAAAGTACCCATTCATCTTATGGCCAGATGGGATGTGAGATAACCAGTATCACTCACAGAACTCCAGTTCAACATGCTACTTCCTCCTCTCGGCCCCATGACTGCCCTCTGGGGGCAGATCAGAGGCCCCCGGGTGGAAATGTGGGTTTTATTCTTCCTTCCTGGCTACCAGAGAGGCTTGGATTACATTCTAGAACAAGTGTCAAGTCCCCAGACTTTTCAGGGCACCACAGTCTGGTTACAGCTTGGGGATGGAAATCAAGGCTTTGGGGTGGAGGTGGGGTAACACAGGCAATTGAGTACAACGTCACAAGTGGGCTCCCAGTGGGGGGAAAAATGGCTGTGGGGAATCCTGGGTACCTGTACCAAGTTTAAACTCAATGCACTGATGTCACATGCTAAGCATGTAAGGCTGTTGGTGCCCAAGTGAGATCCTGGTCATCTCAGGGGGCTTTCTTGCCCTGTTTGCTGACCTGGGGACTCTGGTGCAGAGCCCCTCGGGAGAACTGAGCCCACTTCTGCCTTCCTTGGAGCTACAAGCTCTGGGCAGGAGCTGGAGTTACGGAAACCTCTCACACTCAAACTCCTCCACCACCAAGACCAGCTGGGCGAGCAGTACCAGGCAGTCTCTCTCAGGCTGCCTCTTTCCCAGAAGCCACTGTAAACTGACCAGGGAAGGAAGGCATCTCTCTGCTCTGCCACCAACCTTAACCCAGAGTCCCATAACCGCAGACTGCGGGTCAGTCACTCTTCCCTCCCTCGGCCCCTCGACTCCCCACGCTCTCTTCCCCTTTCACACACACATACGCTCAGCACACCCCCTCAGAGCCACTGCCAGCAGCTATTTCACAACTGACTTTTCCCATAAACTAGCAACATCGCCCCAGGGCTGGCTACCTACCATCTCTTCAGGGACTGCCCCCTTCCCGTGCCACTGTGAACCCCCAAGACCCTGGCTGCAGGCTCTTCCCCAGCTCCAGGGTGGAATAGTCAGGACTGGAGCTTGAGAGTGAGGCTATGAGGTACTGAGGCATGCAAGAGCACCACCTGTCGGGGAGGGGACAAGCTCCTCCTATCTTTGGTCCTTGAGTCACTCTGCGCCTGCCATTTGCAGGTCCTGCCATTCTTGTGTCCACCAGATCTTGGCCCCTAATCTCTGTCATTCAAGAGCAGCAGGCCTTGTTTGGTGTTTAGGCTGTCCAGCCTACTGCCAGCCTGCTTGCCCACCCCCCATCCCTGCCATCACTAGCAGGGTTCCAAAGTTTAGTCACTTGCAGGGGCCCAAGTGCAGACCAGGGGAGAGATGAGGGCCCTGTGGCCAGGCCTACCCTTTCCACACCCAAGAGGCTTGAGGTTCTCTTCTTCACTTTCACCAGGTCTACACCTCAGGCTTGGTACTTGGCACATAGCTCTGACCTGACTGGAGGTACACTCTCCCCTATCTTTCCCATTCCTTGGCTAAACCTAGGCTGAGGCCCCCAAAAGGCAGTCTTCCTGACTGCCTCCACCTCCCAGTGGACCTCTGTTCTCAGTCCCTGAATCCCAGGCTCCCCATTTTGGCCCCAAAGTTGGCAGCTGCCCCAAGGATCTGGACAAGACGGCCAAGAGTTGGGGGATGGGATCCCCAAGAATAGAGAATGGGCCTGTGGTCTATACAGGATTGGGAGAATCTATTCGAGCCTGGGTAATTCCACCTCTCACCCCCTCACCCCGGTGCAAGATCAGGGAGAAAGAAGTAGTGGACACCCTCCACCCCAAAGACCTGTTAGTCAAAAGACAAGGTCAAAGTAGGACTCTGCCCATTGGCAGCTGGGTGATGGGCAAATTTAGGTTCAGGGGGTCAGCTGTCCTAGGGCCAGAGAGAAAAGGTTGTCTCACCCCTCCCCCTCACTGAATCAGGGCAAGAGAAGGGAAGGGACTGACAAAAGAGCAGGTCAATGTGAGACTGATCTCTAGAGGCCAGGCCAGTCAGCAGAAGAGTAGGGAGGAGAGGAGGACTGCTGTTCAAAGGGCAGCCAAGACTGGGGCTTCTGGGTGCACTCCCCCCACCCCCCAGCTGCTGGAAGGGCAGGTAGCTACACTAAGGAGCTGGGACATGTGTGCCATAAGGCCTGACGCAGGTCCCCAAGGGCTGGACTAAACCAGCAACAGGAAACCGGCACAAACACACACACACACACACACACACACACACACACACACACACACACACACACACACACACACACACACCCCTAAAAGCGGGAGATGGAATCCCACAAACAAACCAGTCAGAGCCTGTGTCCAGTAGCAGGAAAAGCCATATCTACCTTAGGTGGAGAAGTTCAAGTCTCAGACTGGGGCTCACTATCGTCCCCTTATAAAACACAGAGCATGTTTCGCTGTGGGTTTTTGTTTTCCTATGCATTGTGCAAAGGCTAGAGAAGCGGTGTATCCAAAAACTTGTTTTGCAGATGGAGTTGAACTTCAGAGAGGTCAAAGAGCCTGTGCAAGGTCACTCAGTGATAAGTAACAAAGTCTGTCTGACCTTTTAACTTCGAACAAAGCACAGGCCCTGTTGTTTAGAACACAACCAGCTATGCAAACACACAACTAACTAAAGAACTAAAATGTTACACCCCACCCCGACTCCCTATCACACCTCAACAACCCCTGGAGACTGAGCTGCACCCACTCCTGGTTAGTTCTTCACCTTCTGACCCTGAGGAGATGAACTCCTGACACATCTCCCCTGGACTCCCAAGTTCCTAGAGCAGTGGTTCTCAACCTTCCTAATGCTGTGACCCTTTAAGACAGTTCCTCATGTTGTGCTGACCCCCAACAATAACATTATTTTGTTGCTAATTCATAACAGTAATTTTGCTACTGTTATGAACCTTAATGTAAATATTTGATATGCAGGATATCTGGTAAGTGACCCCTGTGGGGGTTGAGACCCACAGATTGAGAATCACAATTCTAGCAGTTTCTACTCAGGTGTGGGCCAATAACAGTTATGTATCAAAATCTTTTCCAGAGCTTGGAAAACCAATCTTTGCTCAAAAGGTTTACTCTCTCAGCAGAGGGAGCAGCCAGAAGGCAATCAATGAATTACAGTGAAAGGGAACTGTTTCCCCTTCTCAGGGCAGGCTGCATATTTATCTTGTCGTGTTCCTTTAACCTATATTTGCCCCCACCTTCCTTACATTCCCCCTTGGGCTTATCTCCAAGCTGTCCTTTTCCTCAAAAGATTAAAGATTTGAACACAACCAGTGAGCAGTATATATAATCTTCAAAGAGCCCTTTAGACATCATAAACAATATTTTAGCAGGCACTAATTTCTTTTCCCTGACCACACCTGTCCCCATAAAGCATTTATGAGTGAAGCAGAGAAAGAAAATATTCGAGTTCTGATAAAGAGTAAACAAGCCAGAACTGAAAGCCCGGACTGGCTAACTCAGGCCCACTTGCCTAGACACTCAAAGTGGCAGGAGTTGGTACGACTTCCTAGGGCCCCTAGTGCGAGCCCATAAGCCCCCTCTCACCGGTAGCACACAGAGCGATGAAGGTCTGCGCATGCTTGCGGATCAGAGACAGCTTCTCCTTCTGCTGGGGCAGCTTGCGGAGAATGTGTTCAATGAAGTCGTGAGGGGTGACGGCGGCCAGGTTCCACTTCAGCTTGCCCAACACCACCAGTTCCCACTCCTGCAGAGGGCGGGAGGAAGAGGGCAGAGCACTAAGCATCCGTAGGCTGACTCCAGGGCTGGGCTGGGGGCTGGGTTCCAGACCAGCTTTAATGATGCTCATTAAGGCTCAGCTGTCGGATCGTGATCATGGTGGGGGGTGCTCATTTGTCACCATGCCTCTCGTGCTTTGAAGTCGCTGACAGCTCTTCTTGTGATGAAAATACCAGGGCTCCACTGGAGATAATGAGAGGCCAGGTAACCATTGCCAAGATCTGACTTTCTTTAGTTTTCTTCCTAACCTACCACAGGACCCTGACGTCCACAAAACGCTGTTGCTTGCCCACCCAGAAAGTTGGACCTGCAGCAAGATCTAGTCAAGGTCATAATGGCACTGTGGCAATAATTTATTGGATATGTCTCTATCATAGGACTAATAGTCTCTTTACTTCTCATGAAAAAAAAAACACAAAAAACTGATGCTTGCAGATTAGGAACAAAATAAGCTTCCTTGGCCCAACTCATCGGCAGCCAATTAGCTGGCCTTTACTTGTGGGAGGAAGTAATTTTCTCTCTGCTGCTAACACTTTCCCCTTTGACACACCATGCAGAAGTCTTGGGGTAAGACACTTAGCCCGTTCATCTAAATCTTCAGTGGCCTTTGTCTTCATGACTAAGGGGCCCAAGGTGGTCACTTGCAGCTTCATGTTGCAGACAGTGATTTTGAGGCAAGGAGGTGCTTCAACAGGGTCCTAAAACCCCTTCAGCCCCTGTACTGGGGCACTGCAACCTTCTCTTTTATGGGCTTCTCACTGCAGTCCCACTAGTAAACAACCTAGTGCCTCTCCCTTTGTGAAATAAATAGGGGAAATTCTGTTCCAATGAACTGGACTAAATAAAATAAAACCGTAAGAAAATGTGCACCTGAGGGGTAGTGCCTGGGACTCCACCTCTCTGAGGCAGAATGAAAGTTTCAGGCCAGCTTGAATGGTGTAAGTGTTTCTTTTGTTTGTTTTTGTTTTGCTTTTTTTCCCACCTGAATGTGGGGTTCATTCAAAGGGAAACTGTTCCTGCCAACGAGTCCTCTTCAGAAGCACAAGAGGCAGATACTGGCCATGACCTGACTCCATCTCACCCGGCTCTATCTGCTAAGCTCAGGGACAGGCTACAAAGCACTAACTAGCTATGGTGTGTCCTGGAGCAAGCTCTTTGCATCCATAAAGTAGGAAGGCTCTTCCAGACCCTGTGACTTCTGGATCGGGTGTGGGAAGTTGGCATGCTTTATTTGGAGAGAGTTTAAATTAGCTTCGCTGGTCCTGGAAATATTAGGGTGTCTTGAAAAATACCTCAAATCTTCCAGCACATCAGCCACATGGAAGATTCTTTTTCATGTGTTTTGGGAGAAAAAAAAGCTGGTCTCCAACTCTAATCTTTTTTTTTTTTTAATATTGACAAGCTTTCAAGTCTGCCCTGGCTTTTTGCAGAAAGTTGGGATAAAAACCCGCTTAACTACGAAAAAAAGCCAGAGATGGCTTGAATCCCAGCCCTTCCTTCTTCTACGGCAATGTGAGCATAAACTCGTCCTCTGGCGTCATTATTAAAAGAAGCAGATCTTCCAGAAGAAAGCACCTTTAGGGGCCTCTGGGCTCAAACCAGAAGCAGCTGAAATCTGGCAGTGGTTCAAAGGTGAAGTCATTCATGCCCCTCTGCATTCTCGGCAATTCCTCCCCCAACCTTGCACATGTCTGCCACTAGGTGGCAGCACAAGCCCAGAAAGGAGGGCTCCTCACAAAGGGCTCATCAGTTCAAGAAGCCAGTCTTAGCCTCAGAGACTTTGTGCAAGCCCAGGCCATGCCAGCCAGGGGGAGGGAGTGGGCAGAGGGGGTGGTTCTCTTCCACCAGTGCAAGAGAAAGGTGTGCGGACCACTGACGGTGGGCCCCAGAGGCTGCAAAAGAGAGTGGCAGAACCTTCGGAGTGTGGCTGCAATATGAAGGGAAGCTGCAGGAGGGGGGAAAAAGGTAGATGGTGGGGAAAACCTTTCTGGCAGAAAATCCGAGCCAAGACAGGACCCTCTGGGAACTGAATCCAGGTCACAGTCCCTTCTGGAGCTGAGAACTCATACTTTAGAGCCCACCAATAGAGGGCCACGACTTTGCGTTAAAGTTGATATATCAATACTTAAGTGATCAGCTACTATATGTATGTTGCTATTGTGAGATTTTATTCATCTGTAAGACATTACCTGCCACAGTTCCAGGCTCTTAAGAGACACAACACAGCTAGCATGTGAGAAATCAGACTGTGTTCTCAAGGTTCAGTGGAAATGTAGACCTTAATTAAAACCATTAACTATATAAAATAGTCTATACTCTCAACACTCACTCAAATTCTCAACTGAATTTCACCCTCACAAATTTCCATGAGGTACTGAGCTTTGTTCACTCCCTGACATGAGAAGACTAGCTATCTCCTACCGAAAGAGATACCTGGTTAGTGTAACTGATCCAGTGGTCCTGGGCAATTCTGAATCCTAAAATGGACCTGAGGTTGGGGGATGGGGTTGGGGGAGGGCAGAGTCAGGAGCAAGGAGAGCAGCATTACCAGCAGCTCCTGAGGCTTCACGGAGTTGTCGGTGTAAATGCACAGCTTTTCAGCAGTCAGCGGGATGGTCTCTTTGAGCTTAGAGGCTAGGAACATGCACACTGCGCCCAGGAGCTGAAGATGGGTCTTAGGAGTCGGGACTCCGGCCAAGAAACGGTCCAGATAATTCATGGCCAAAGGAAAGACTTCCTCTTCACACTTCTGTTCCTCACAGACCTACAACCAAAGTGGGAAAGGGTCCGAGAAGACAGTGAAAAAATAACATCAGAAGCAGAGGAAAAGAAGGAAAAAGTACAACTCGTGGCAACCAAAAAAAAAAAAAATTTTTTAAAATTTTTTGTGGAGAGGGGGAGGGGAATAGAAAGGGCAATTAGAACAGAGGTGAGAACACGGGGATGAATCCGAAGAGCCCCTGGGATTCGGATATTCCCCTAGAGCTGAGAAAAGTGGTCAACTAAAGTCCCCCCCAAACCCCAAGGCAAAGCCCAGAGCAGCAGCCGCCTGCCGCTCCCTCTGGCTCCTCACTTCTCTGCTCTCTAACTCACTCTCTTTTTTGGATTTCGTCATCTTTTCAAAAAATCAATAAAAATATTCTGGAAGCTCCAAGGGTCTACTTCTTGGTCTCATTCGGATCCCCAGACCCTGTTCTATCATTCCCGACAATTAAAAAAAATGTTCAGGGTGGTCTCTGCGGCCCAGGGGCCGCTGTTGCGGGGGTGGGTGGAGAGGAGAGGGGGAGGGAGGAGGAGGAAGCGCGCCGCAGCCGCCGCAGCTGGAGCCGGAGCAGGGGGGACCGCTTCACAAAAAAATTATTAAAAATCGAGGGGAAAGCCTAGAAACGTCCTTTGGGTCTGAAAACCCCAGAGAGGCTCCAGGCTCCCCGGATTAGAGGTTTCGGGTGTCATTAAGGTCTGTATCTCCACTCCAAGGGCTCTGGATCCCGGTGGGGAAACTTGCGGAGTGTCCCGCTGCGGCCCACAAGGGCAGTAGCTAAGAAGGCTGTACCCAGCTGGGAGCTGGGGGGGGAGAGGGAATCGGGGAACCCCTCTCAAGGAGGCACGCGGGACTCTGATCTCTCATTTGGGGGTGTCCCCTAACCCGCTCTATACACACCTCCTCCCTTGCTTCCTACCCCACCCAAATCTGCGCGCTGAAGAAGCAGTCAAACTGTAAGTAACCTTGGTGATCTGGGGGCTGGGAGAGAGGGCATGATCAGAAAGCGGGTGGTCACGATCATGGGGTGCTGGGGGAACCGGCGAATGTTCCCAGTCCTTGCAATTGGAGTTTGCAAAGCAACATGGCGAAACCACGCAGGTCCAGAGCTGTGCATACGTGGGCACCCTGCTCTCTCCGCAAAGATTGCAAGCAAGACTAAAGCAGCGGTTCTTTCAGAGTCCCCTAAAACGCACGTTTTTCCAGTGTGACTTCCGGGGCTCTCCAGAATTCCCTGTTTCTTTCTCTACTCCCCCTCCAAACTGCCAACGCGGAGTCCCGACCACACGCAGGGGACCCGAGGCCAGGAT
>LZPO01017307.1:108464-118467 GCA_001675575.1 Neotoma lepida
CTTCCCCGCTACATCAAAAGGAAGCCCGAGGAGGGCGGAGAGAGCCGGGACCCGGGCGGGCTAGGGCTGCGGAGGGGCCCGGGTGCCTCGGACCTTATCAATGGCAGCGGGAATTAGTATCCAATCTACTGCATGTAAAGAAAGGGGAGGGAAGGGGCGGGCGAGGAAAATGTCTAATTGCAGTGGAAGCCATTAGCTTTTGGGAAGGAAAAAAAAAAAAACTAATTGAAAAACCCAAACTCAAAATGAAACAGTCGGGCGCCCAAGATGACACTTGGCTAGTGCACTGTCCATCACCTGTTGATTTTATTCACAGGCTTCCCTAATAGAAGATTTTTGATGTCACCCTAGACAGATAAGTGAATTTACCTTTTAAGACCTCATAAAGCAANGACTAAAAACTTGCCCAGGGCCACTTCGGAGGAACGGATCTGATAGAGNTCCTGGACAGGGGAGCAAAGTACAGGGCGACATAGGTGTATTGAGGTATCCATCTACCCCGACGGAGGACATCCAGTCTCTCCACAACACTCGAAGGCCAGCCCAGCAGGGTCTCCTCTGCACCTCCAGTGAAGACAGCGTCCTTAGCTCGGGGGCGGAGAAGAGGCGGGTGGTCGTCATCGGGGCTCGCCCACCCGGAGGACAAAGTCTGGGTGGCGGGTCCTCCTGTCTCCAGAGCCAGCCGAGGGCCCCTCGCCTCTTCCCTCCTCCACTCTTGGCTTTGCAGTGAAATTCCAGCGGGGAGGGGATCCTGGGGGTGGGAGAGGTGGCCTGCGGCGGGGAGGGCCGCCGGAGGAGGGGAGGAGAGGGTCTCGGGACGGAGGCCCCAGCGTCTGGAGACTGGAAAGTTAGAGTGCTTCCCGCCTGAGAGGCTCTCTCCTTCAGCTCCGCATCCACCTCCTCCTCCGACTACTGAGGGTTCCCGAAGGTGAACCTCGAACCGAATCCGTCCCCAGCACGTGGGGTGCGGCGTGAGAGGGTGCGGAGGTTGGCAGCGTGTCTCTGAGAGGTTGGGCCTGGAAACTGCGTTCTCTCAAAAGGTCGCCACTCCGACCACGTGCTAAAAAAAAAAATCTTAATTTCTTGTTTTTGGGGTTTTGTTTGTTTGTTTGTTCTATAAAAAGTGCTCCAGCTAACACGCGGGAAAGGGCATACCGCCGTAGGGGCAAATGTACTTATTTTTCTTGAATGTGGACTTGANTGTGCAGAAGAAGCGCGAGTGTGCTCTGTTGGGAGGGGGTGCAGTAAAAATGAGTTCTCCTCCTCCCCCTTCTTAACCCCTGAAGGTGGAGAGATCTTTTACTGGGTAGGATCCGTGATAAACCTGAACCAAACGCGAGTTTTACTGGACTTTTTAGTCCCTCCAGGACTGGCCCCCCCACCCCCTCCCTCTTGCATTTAGCAGTTTCGGTTGGAAAGTGTACAAAGCCTGTAGGTGTAAGGTGCAGCAGGGTGTTGGGTGTTTATAGGCATATTTCTGCAGGAACCTGCCACCTAGGCACACATTCTAATAAGCTCACCTGGCGGATGCCAGCCAGCCAGGTGATCCTGCGGTCGGCCATAAGCTGGGGAATCCTTGGTTCGAATCCTGCTACCTCGACGTTCTGGTCCAGGAATTGGGATCATCGCCTCCTCCCTGATTCCCCCAAAGAACAGAGCTGTGTTTGTGTTACTCCACCGATAAATGGGTGGTCAGCCAATCAACACTCTAAAACTCGATGGTTGCTTAATATAGAGCTAAGTGAGGAAAGGTCAGTAAGAGGAGCGGGGGAGACATAAAAAGCAGGTTTAAAATATGAGACGTGGGTGGGGTGGGGAAAAGTTGGGAAGTGGAGAGCCCGGGAAAGAGGGTGCAAGGACTCAGGACTGGAGGCTCGCACACTGAGACCAAGCGGCTCGAGGTGTGAAAGCAGACCCCGGATCCTCCCCGACAGCAGACCTGATGAACACAGTCACCAGTCCTGTGCACTCCAGCGACCCTCGGGTGGGTTTCAGCGTGGACCTGGGTAGGGTCCTTGTGGGCGGCACATGAGCTGGGAGTGAGTTCAGAAGCCAGGGCCTGCAGCTGGCTCACCCACCTCGCACCTCTCCTTTGGAAGAAAAAAAAAAAATTAAAGACCCAAACTTCCCCGTCTTCCTGTCTGATTCAGCTTCAGGACACGCCTCACCCGGCCGAAAATAGCCCTGGAAACGCATTTGCTTTTTAAAAGTGAATTTGCTAGTAAGAGCTGGGGAGGAGGGGGGGCTTCGGCTGGCAGCGTCGGGGGTCCTGGTCCCTCCCCGGGGCGCCCCCGGGAGGGGACAGCGGAGCGACAGAACCACGCCTCCGCTTGGGGAGCCACCACGCGGCTTTTTCGCGGAATTTTGACGTCACCCACATGTGGGGGAAGGGGCTGGGAGAGCGAGAGGAAACGGCGGGGGAGGGGGGCGGCGCGGCCGGTAGCCCGGTGGCTGCCCAGCCTCTGACACGGTCCCAGATCCTTAAGCACCCGCTGGTTGCCGCGGTCAGAGTTGCGCCCCGGCCGCAAAGCTCGGCTCCCTGCTCCCAGCCATCCTCCNCTCCCAAAGACTTCCCCCACCACCTTCCACACTTATTTTTATTTATTTTTTTACTTTGAAATCGAGATCTGCTCTTTGCTCCAGATAAAGCTAGTTTCTTTGGTTTGCGGTCCAGTTCTGGTCCCTGAGATCCGACCGAGTATNGCGATTGCTGGTGGCGACTGCCAGCCCGGGGCTTCCTAAGCCTGTCTCTACCCGGGAAGACGAACTGTGTCCTTCTACTNTTTGGGAACAGAGTTCTGTGTTTACTTTCACACGCGAGATTTTTCCACGCGCGACCGATTCCTCCCTGTTTTATTCCACATTCCATTTAAAGATGCTCTGAATTGGTTACTATGGACGGTGGCACACGGAAGCGTGGAAACATTCACCCACGGATTTTGCTGCACCCACAGCTAACCTATCTATAAACACTCCTGTGAGAAGCACAGAGACATGAGCGAAAGTGCAGGGCCACTCCCCGCCCACTCACTGGAGACCCACATGGCATCCGTACTTGTGGAGAACCTTCTAGAGAGATCTGCAGGGGGTTAAAGCTGCAGGGTGAGCCCACGCACCTTCATTTCCCCTGAATTTAGGCAAAATCTTTCTAATCTTTCAGTTTAGAGACACGAGAGCTCAAATGTGTCATTATCTTTTGAGCCCACAGTAATTAGGATGAGTTGATGCTCACATTCAGGGAGCTATAGTGGGTGTTGGGGAGAAAAATACCACCTGGCTCTGACTTTTTTTTTCAACCTTACTGAGGTAAAGGGGCTTGTGGGAGGAGCCAGGGGCCTCTTGGAAATGGACTTGATGTGGAATTATTGTTTCAAACGTAGGGGAGTTTTCAGTTTGAATCAGAGGCGAAGCTTGGAAAGGTTTCTATTTTGAAGACGACAGAGTGGTTATGAGCAATGCTTTCTTGCTTCGTTTGAACACATTCTCTCTATTTTTAACTTATTATTTAGTTCTTTTTCGTTTAATGATTGCTAGTCTGACCCAAGCAGCTTTGTTTTGTTTCTTCTGGGGAGGGGGTGGAATTATAATTAATAAAAATGTTAATAATTGCTTTTGAGGTTCAGTGTGAGGGACCTTTATTGAAGAATGGCTGCTTTTAGGTGACTGATATGATGAACATTTGCTTTGTGTGTACAAGATAGGAAAACAGAATAAATTATTAAACAATTTTTAAAGAAAGGAGCTAAAGGAAGTGTTTTAAGAACCTAAAAGACAAATATCCTTTAAATTTTACTTCATCTTCATTTGACACTTTAAATCATGGGCATTCTCTGTAAAACTCTTAACACTACCCCCACCAGATTTTTTTTAAAGCAGAAGTCAATTGTATTTGTTTTCAAAACATTTTACTTTTGTTCAAATTCAAACATTTTTTTCCTCTTAAAAACACACACTTTCTTGGTGTGGTTGAACACTTTTGATTTGATTGTATTAGTCCGCCATGTATCAGCCAAATTGCAGCCTTATAAAACATTCTCTTCAATATTCTCTATTTTCTATCGTATTTTTTCAGTCATTAAGCATAAGGACTGTCAGCATTTGTTAGCACAATTCATGCACAATCCCACAGCACACCAGATTCACTCTCCAACTTTTCCACAATTAACTCATTTTTTTAAAATGGAGAAATGATTTTTTTTCTTAAGCTCTTAACTTTTTACTCCTTTTTTTCTAGAGGCAGGATGAAATTTATTTCTAAAATTATTTTCTTGATATGGTTTTGCTGGCAAAAAAAGAAAAGGAAAAGAATGAGTTTGGCATTGTGAAACTGGCTGTTTTCCAAGTTTCACACTCTTCAAAATGTGCACCTCTAGAGGAGATGCTGTGCTTTAGCGAAGTCCTAGAGGAGGGCAGTTTGTGTCAGGGTGCTAAGCAGCCCACACTAGCTTGGACCCCTATGAGGAATGTATGTCCTCTTTGCTCAGCATTAAGTCGGGGAATCTGCTTTTGCATGACCTTGACACAGTGAGTGTCTGTGTGCTGTACAAATAACTCGGGAACAGAGGAGTTTATATGGAGGATGAAATTAAAGCAAAAAAATAAATAAGTAATAATCCGAAGTTGTTTCTGCTCTCCACGGTCTCAAATCACACTCTTCACCCTAGTCCCATCAGCTGCAAATCAAGTGACTCTTTGTAATTTGTTGAGGTGTTCTCCAAGCCCCAGTGTGTGTGGTGCTCCTGTTAGTCACAGTGATGAGGGACAGTGAGTCTCAGTATTTCATTGAGAGCCTTCACTTTCTTCTTTTTTTCAAAATTATTGTCAGATGATTAGGGTTTTGTTTGGGGACATAACACTAAAAACATTCAGTTCTGACATTTTTTTGAAATTAAGTCACCCACTGCCTAGATGAAGGGGAAAAAGGAAAGAAAACCCATGCAGAATTTAAAATGAATAAGAAAATTTCTTTGCCTTATTTCCAGACCCTTGTTCCTTCATCATGTCCATATATGTTTCCATTTACTTGAGAGCAGCTGAGTCAGTACAATGGGGAAAGGCCAGCATCAGGACCCAAGCCCTACCCTGTTATCATAAAGGATGATGTGAAGCACAGGTTCGGGTTAATTTGCAGGAGGCTTCATATGAAATGTCTTACATTTAGCATCCCAAGGGCACCAATTGTTTCAGGACCATGAAACCTCGTTGTTTTGAAAAACAAATAACAAAACCCAAACAAACCAAAACCAATGTTTTTTGAGGGCAGAGGCTTCCTTCCACCATGACTCAGATCTGCAGGCCACTGTGTGGGGGGCTTTCACTGACATCATTTAATTGAGGACCTTTAGTTGTCAGGTGTGGCACCTGATCCTGGTTGTCTAATGATAAACGGATGAAAAACTGACTTTCCTACCCCCTCCTCTCTTCTGAAAAAAAATTCTTCTCTTCTTTGGAGAATAAACTAGTGTGTTTAATTTAAAATTTCCTTAGCAGAATATTGGATAAGGCTCCCGTTTACTTGCTTCGGTAAAGAGATGTTCACATAATTACTCTTTGTAGTGTAATTACCAGCGATTTTATGTCATCTAGCAAATGGTCTGCGTGAATCGGGAATGAAACGCTCATGAAATTGGCTACAGTTGAAATGAAAACCATACTTACCTTNAGAAACCAGAGTCACACCTCCCCTCCAGTCACTAAAGACTGCAGACTGTATTTTTTACTCAGCTGAAGACTCAGTTTGTTCGGGACCATAGATTAAATGAGGTCTTGCTTAGGGCTGGACCTCCTGAGGTTTTGGNCAATCATCGAATATGCCTCCGTGTTCAAGAGTTTGCTGTTGAAACTCTGTATAGCATCCGTCAGGGTTGTTCATGCTGAGGGATTGTGTATATGCTGACTGATAGCACCGAAGTCTATGTGCAGATACAGCAGGGCATTCGGGGGCATGATTTGGATTTGTAACGTAGAACATAAGTTCTACTGGAACTTATGGAGTCTTACTGGAGTCTTACTGGATGCGTTGACTGTGCTACAATTTCCATGCATCTGGCTTTTGCACTTCATTTATTTGCTTACGATTGAGTCCCTCCAAAAGCTGAACTCGGTGATAGAATGGGTATATAGCTGCTAGGCAATAAATGTGTTAGGAGATATGAAGGAAAAAGAATTGATTCATAAGCTCCTGATCCCAAGAAGCATATTCTCTAGTGATTAAGCGTGGGAAANAATTAATATGCCAGATAAATGATTGGCATTTTAAAATAATAAAATCTGGGTGGGAGTAGCTCTGTTTCTTAGAGTGTTTTTCTGACATGCAGGAACCCTGGATTCGATCCCCAACACCCAGTAGAATTAGGCATAAGGGTACATGCCTGTAATCCTAGCACTTAGGAGGTATAGGAATGAGGACCACGAGTTTATGGTTATTCCTGGTTATATAGGGAGTTTCAGGCCAGCATGAGATACATGAGACTCTAAATAAATACAAGTAAATAAGAATGAAACTGTAGGTCAAAGCNCTTAGAATGAGGTACTGTGCTGATTTGAGTAGCTCATAGCANGGAGATGTAGCATCTTCTCTTAGACTGGGTCCAGTAACTATTGTCTGGGTTACACAGTGTTTTAAAAATTCCACTCTGAAAACCTGTTCTTAGCTATACTCTTAATTTGTAATCTATTAGGGGCACAGCCGGGACCAGAATGGGAGACCTCAAACACTGCAAACTGCTTGTCTGAGTCCTTTGAAACTAGTTAAAGATAGATCTGTGTCCTCGGCCCCTCATTCTGTGAGCATCCATTTCTGTGAGTGGCTGGTGTCTCAGAGTATCTGCTTCTCTTGGCAGCTGACAGAACAGGGATCAGTGTGNCACTTCTTTTGGGGGAAGGGATCGGGATACGACTTGAGGTTAACGTAGCTTATCACAGCCAAATCTATAGTAGACAGTCTTTTTTAAAGTTTATTTTTATTTCATGTGCATTGGTGTTTTGTCTGTCTGAGGGTGTCAAGAGTCCCTGAAACCAGAGTTACAGACAGTTGTGAGCTGTCATGTTGGTGCAAGGAATTGAACCCNGGTCCTCTGGAAGAGCAACCAGTGCTTTTAACCACTGAGCCATCTCCCCAGCCCTGTAGATGGTTTTAGNAGCTTGCATGCAACCAGAATGTGCTCCTTGTCATTGACACCATGCAAATGAAACAATGCTAGCCTGGAAGCCAGAGGTCTCCTATTCTTGTCCCTGGTATGCCCTTGACTAGTGTTGTGACCAGGGTTGGTGTCTCTAATCCAAAAAGACTGAGTTCGCTCATCCACAGAGTCAGCTGACCATAATAAGCGGTCATTAAGTTCCTCTTCAGTTCTGCGTCTCTGGCAGTGCCCTTGGCTTTCTTATCATCATTGTCAAAACAGGATTCTAATACACACAACATCTTTTGTACATTCTATCTTTTATATAAAGGTTTTAAATGGTAGTGATGTTCTCACTACCTTGCTAATTAGCAGACTTTTACCTNATTTGACATCTGGGCTATTTTAATTCATTTTCACCTGTTGTCAGCTGATGGACAATGGTGTCCACCTTGTCCCCAGCCACTAGAATAAAATCAAAGACATATGGAGTATGGGAATATATGGAATGTAATGATACTCCAGGATGTTTAAGGAAATCCTGGCTAATCAGACAGAACCTGTCGGAGCACATACACCTGGTTTGGAGTGGGTTCTGAATTAAAGATCCTCTTCCAGGTGATAAAGGGACAGGCAGTTCGTAACCCTTGTGAGCCTCTTTAAGTGAGGCTCATTTTGAGCTGCATGGAACTCACATAGCATCAGGTCCATTGATTACAAAAGAATGACACAGATTCCCCCCCAAATTGCAATATTTAGACCGGATCCTTCTTGCTTTCTGGCAAGCTTTAGTACCTAGCAGCATGCAGTGGAAACTGCTGGTTCCCATTCATTTTGAATCTTTGAATATATCAGAAACTCCATTTGTTTGGGTTTTCTGCACTCTAGTGAAAGCCAACAAGATACCCGTCCCTAGAATTACAAAANTGTATGTTGCCATGGCCCATTCCAAGTGTTGCTATGAAAAAAGAAAGACATGTGGTACATAAATCATTGCATTTGGTATAGTTTCTAGACAGTTTTCCCTAAAATTTCTTTGGGTTCATGGAATTATGGGAAGTGTTGGCCCGGGGTTCAGGAGAGGTCTGCTAATTCTCTATCTGCCACTGCAGTTAATTAGGTCTTCATCACTGTAATGAAATGCTAGAGGCAGCTTGCTTTGCACGTAAAGAGAAGGGGCTGTTTGGCTCATGGTTTTGGACATTCAGAGTCCCAGATTAGGGAGCCCCATTGGTTTTGCCTTTGTTAGTGGCAGCATGGCCTCGGGAGCCTCGTGTGTTTGGAAGGGCTTACACTGCCATAGAGGAAGTCAGAGGAGGGGGAGAATGTGAGGATATGAATATGAACCTCACCATCTCTTTTGAGAATGTGTCCCTAATAACCCAAGAACTTCCTTCTGGTCTGAATTCTCCCAATAATACCCATGTAGGAACAAAGACTTTAACNATGAAGGAGCCTCAGATCTCACCCAAGCTACAGCTCTGTGCAACTTGGGACCAACTTGATCATGTGGTTGGATAGCCTGTTNGGGGATAGTACCTGTTCAAGCTCCAGGCTGCTCTACCCCACCCTGCTCTTGGTGCCCTGGGCACAATCATGCAGGCAGTGCCATGCCCTTATGCTCTCCTCCTCCAAGCAGGGTGAGCAGGGTAAATGGCAGCAGCAGAAGAGGCTCTACTATGGGTCTAGTGGTGGCATTGACCAAGTGGCCTGAGCCTCCCAGTGACACTTCCTACAAAGCCAGAGTTAGAATGTAAGTGTGCATCTGCTTACTGCTTGATGAGCCCTGAGTTCCTTGCTTTGTAGCCTCTTTCCAAGAACAGTGTAATATTCAGATACTGAGGCAGGGGAATGACTCACTGAAGGACACACAGCTATAGGGAGATAGAAATCTCCAACTTCCTGACAATTGAGAAAAATGTTTTAACTACACTTATTTATTCATTTATTTATTTATTTATTTATTGAGACAAGGTTTCTCTGTGTAGCCATGGCTGTCCTGGAACTTGCTCTGTAGACCAGGCTGGCCTTGAACTCACAGAAATCCATCTGCCTCTGCCTCTCAAGTGCTGGGATTAAAGGAGTGCCACCACGTCCAACTTTATTTATTCATTTATTTTGTGTGTGCACATGTGAGCATGTATGTCTGCATGAACTTGCCATGGCACGTGAGTGGAGATCCAAGGACAACTTGTGAGAGTTAGCTCTCTCCTTCCACCGTGTGAGTCCTGGAGACTGAACACANGCCGTCAGACTTGGCAGAAAGTGTCTTCATTCACTGCGTCATCTCACAGGCTCTTCCAGACAGGTTTTAATCCACAAATCTGCCTTTTGTCATGAAAACATGGCAGAACAAGACATTCCCCTGTGGGTGCAGTTCCTTCAACCCCCTCTTCTTANATTTCTGTGGACATCAGCCCCTTGCCCTAAGGCTGTNCNCCTCCTTCCTGCATTCTGTCTCTTCACTGGTGCCATCTTAGTGTGTACCCTTCCTAATGTGTAGCTAGTGAAAAGGAGGNACCTGGGACAATGCTTGGAACCCACAGACTNTGAAGACAATGGTAGAAAAACATGAGCTACCANCATTGCCTCCCTGGCCCTGNGTTCCTTGAGCAACTCATCCTCCAGTGCCACTGAATACACTACTATAAAGAGAGAAATGATTCTGCCATTTTGTCCAGGCTGGTTTCATAAACAAAACCTAAGATTGCACCTACTTGTTCATTATAAATGGGTTAAACTCAACCATGCGTCTTCTTCCATCATCTGTGTTCAGCTGCCCCAGGGAACACCACTGGGGTCTCCTTAGGAATCCTGCTTCTGATGGAGGCTTAGCAGGGAGATGCAGTGGAGGAGGATGAGGCTACAGAGTGCTGCAGTGC
>LZPO01017307.1:122541-133031 GCA_001675575.1 Neotoma lepida
TTTTTTCTTTTATATGACATTGTCTTATGATTTTAAATTAATATTTATTAAATGTCATTGATGGTATAGTGTATAAAGATGTAATTTGTATACTAACAGCACAGAGGCAGCAGGAACCCTATTGCACTGGTGTAAAGTTATTGAATGCTGGTTAAGCTGGAATCACTTCACGCTATACTCTAGAAAGAGCTTCATTGTAATACCAAGAATATTCAGTAAGAAAACAATTAAAAATATATCTACAAAATTAAACAATAAAATAATTTAAATGCCATATAATATCTGTTAAACATAAAGCACTGGTGGGGGAGAAGAAAAAAATCTCAATATTTGTAAGAATGATAGGACAAAAGGCAAGCATAGATCCTGCCTTAAAATAATAACATTAACTGTAAATGGACTAAATACTCCAATCAAAAGAAAACAGATAAGTAAAGAAAACATGCTCCAGATAGGACATGCTTTAGACACAAAGAAAAGTAATTTTAAAATAAAAAGTTGGAGACTGGGAATGTAGCTCNGCAGTGCTGGAATNTGTTCACGAGGTTGTGGGCTCAATTCCCAGTACCATTTTTTNNAAAAAGGTTAAAAGATGGAAAAACATACACATACAAACAGAGAAGAGCTGGAGNGACTATATTCATGGCAGACAAAATAGACTTTCCTATAAGAAGGAACATTTTACAATGATAGAAAGGTAGATCCTCTTGGAAGACCTAGCAATTGTAAACATATAGGCACAGACACAAAAAGCTGAAGATTAGATGGAAAAACATTTTTGTGAGTTGTAAAATCTTGCCTGTTATTTTTATTCCTTGGTTTTATTCTATTCTCTGGAACTTACACTACATAAATCCAACTACTATATGACCAGACAGGTTTCATGTACTTGAAGCCAACTCTCGTATCTTTTCTTGCTTTCCATTTTCATGTTANACTGGCGCTTTGAACATTTTCCTAAGATACAATTACATTTTTCTGTGAAGAGAGCTACTGTGGCACTGATTAGAAGAGGAGACACAGAATCTCAGGATTGGACAGNAACAGAAATGATCTTATTCAAATCTCTGCTTTTGTAGATGAGCAGGCTGGGTCCCACACTTAGCTTAGTGGGACTTACCTGAGTCACTCTCCTGCTTAGCCAAAGGCCATTATCTTTGTCCAGTTTTTATCCCTGAAAAGGATACTGGATTTTTTTTTTTCTTTTGTGTATTTTACTGGGAGGAGGAGAAAAGAGGGGGGTAGGAGAGAGGGAGGGAGAAAGAGCCCTAATTTTAGTTACACTGATGTTCTTTAGGATTTATTTTTTATTTATGAGTATGTGCATGTAAGCAGTGCATGCCACATGTGTTCATATGCAAAAGGTTCTAGGAGATGTCAGATCCCCTGGAGCTGGAGTTACAGGCAGTTGTGAGCCACCCTACATAGGTACTGGGAACTAATGGGTGCTGGGAACTGAGCTCAGGTTCTCTGAAANAGCAGCAGGTGCTTTTAACTGCTGAACCGTCTCTCCAGCCCTAGCATTGGCATNCTTTATCTCGAATTTGCCTNAGAATAAAAACAGCTAAGAAAAGTAGAAGAATTGTATTAACCTTTAAAGTTTGGATCATCTTCTGGGACCAGAAATTAATTTCTTGGATAAGTCACTTCAAAATAAGACTCCTTGAGGATGTAGCATATTGGTATATGCTTGCCTAGCATGTGAAAGGTCCAAGATCCACTCTCAGTACCAAATTAGCAATAACAGTGAGAAGTAGCACCCCTGATGCCATGTAGTATCTATTGAGCACCTATAGTCTATGAGGCATTGTACTACATACGTTACCTATGAAGCTCTCTATGTAAGTATATTTTGACTCTGAAATTTCCCAACAGTTTCATGGATTGGAGATTTGGTTGCCTGCTGATGGTCTTTTGGATAATGATCCTAGAGGCTCTGACCTCAACAATGGATTAATTCCATCAGAGATTCCTAAAGTGATGGTATTATTGGGAAGTGGTGAAGTGTAGGAAGCAAGGCTTAGTTGAGGAAGTGGGTCATCTTGCCCTGACCCCTTCCTGTAATCCCTTTTATCTCTGATCCCCCACCACTGTCATGTCACCTGCTTTGCTCTGCCAGGCCTAGCATGATGAACAGGCACCTCTGAAATCAGAAGCCAAAATCAGTCCCTCTGCCATTAAGTTATTAGCTCAGATTTTGGTCACAAGCTAAAAACTAACTCCCAGAGCACCTGGAGCTTCACCCCTTCTCCCGCAGAGTCTCCATGGCAGCTGGGATGTACACTCTGAAAACTAGACGGCCTTCAAGAACCTCCTCGCTGCTGAGTACAAGTCTAGTGAGACTCAGGTCTGCATGCTCTCTCCAACATCCCACTTACACTTTGACCAAACCAACTTCACCCCTAACTTTTTCCACAAATTCCCTGTTGGCAGAGTTCCAGCATTTAAGGACAGTGATGGGTTCAGTATGTTTGAGCGTGGTGCCATTGCCTGTTGTGTGAATGAGGATGAGGAGCTGATGCTGTGGGTAAGCTTTGTTGATATGACACACTTCTCTGGTGTTCCCTATCTTGGGCATTATGGACCACAACAAACAGGCTACTACAATGCAAAGGAGGGAGTGAAGGGAATCCTGGGGCTACTGGGTGGACGCTTACTTGATGACAAGGACTTATTTGGTAGGCAGATGGATGACACTGTCTGATACTATGCCATCTCCACCCTGTTACAGCTCTATAAACAGGTCTTGGAAGCTTCTTATTTTTAAATTTTATTTTTGTTTTTTGATCATGTGCATGGGTGTGTTCATGTAAATGTGTGTGCCCCTGAAGGCCAGAAGAGGACACTGAGTCCCCTGGAACTGAAGTTACAGGTGGTTGCCAACTGCCTGGTGGAGGTGCTGAGAATCAATTCAGGTCCTCAAAAAAAGCAGCCAACACTCTTAACCACGTAGTCATTGCTCTAGTCACTTTGTGACTTTCTTTTCACCAGCGTTTCCCAATTTCAACTTCTGGTTCCTCATCTATCTGAACCAGCTCCGGTGTAAGGCTGTCTTGAGGGAAGTGAAAGCAGTGAGAAGATGCCATGAAGTTTGCAGCTTGATGCTAAAAAGTTTGCAGTAAGCCTGTCTAAAAAGGGTATCCCATTAGAAGGAAGAGCAGGAGCCCCAGGCTGAGCAGAAAGAGGAGAAAGGGGCAGATATGCGAGTCTCTGAGGAGGAGATGGATGAATGTGAGCTGGCACTAGTTACTGAGCCTAAGGGCAGGACCCCTTCTTCACATTCATGTTGGGTGAGTTTAAGTATAAGGGCTCCAGTGGGGATGTCATCTGTCTTGGTTAGGATTTCATTGCTGTGAAGAGACACCATGACCATGGCAACTCTTATAAAGGAAAACATTTCACTGGATCTGGCTTACAGTTCACATTTAGTNCATTANCGTCATGGTGGGAAGCACGGCAGTGCACAGTTAGACAAGATTCTGGAGAAGGAACTGAGAGTTCCACATCTTGATCCACAGGCAGCAGAAGTGAATGCCACACTAGGCCTAGCTTGAGCATCGGGGACCTCAAAGCCCACCCCCACAGTGATACACTTCCTCCAACAAGGCCACACCTACTCCAACAAGGCCACACCTCCTAGTAGTGCCATTCTCTATGTGCCAAGCATTCAAACACATGAGTCTATTTCTATTCAAACCACCACACCATCTCTGTGGATGATGTATATTTGGAGATCACTTTGATCAGGATAGCTTGTCCCTGTGATGTGCAGAGTACCACCTTTCTGAAAAACTCACCCATCTAGAGTTTCATGAGTGGTACCCCCATCATAGGCAAGAAGAGGGAGATAAGGTCTAGAAGGGGGAAAGAGATCAAATGGGTGACTCCCATGCTATGGAATAATCCTCTTGGACACTGTAAAGATTTGTCACTCGAATTGGTTTAATTGGCCACTGGCCAGCCAGGAAGTATAGGTGGGGTGACCAAACTAAGGATAATGGGAAGGAGAGGAGAGGAGTCAAGAGTCACCAGCTAGACACAGAGAGAGCAGGAGATGAATGTGTCATGCTAGTAAAGGTACTGCCATGTGCCAAAGNATAAATAGAAATAGGGATTAATTTAAATGTATGAGTTAGCTAGTAACAAGCCTGAGCTATTGGCCGAGCATTTATAAGTAATATTATGCCTCTGAGTGGTTATTTGGGACTGGGCAATCAGGACAGGAAACATCTGTTTACACTCCCATCCAGAAACTACATATTCTCCCTTTATCTCTTCCCAAGAATGTTCTAACAATTGGGGAAGAATACCTTTGCCAGTATTCCTTTTGGAACCAATAATAGCAGCTTAATTTTGGGAGTCTTNGGAAGCAGGAGGCTTGTTTTCTGATAAGAAGGATCCAAGATAACTGGGGAAATAACTGGTCTCTTGAGGGTGGGGCAAGGAAGGGAGTCAGGGTCTTAGGGTGGACCGGTGAACATGGGGCCCAGCTCTGGACTGTGCAGAGGAAGTTCTGTTCACACCAGTGTGAGTCCTGGAGCCTGGGGCCATTTGTCTGAGCTGGAAGTGGCACAGGTGTGAAGCAATTGCCAGGATCTGACCACAACCTTCTTGCCAGCTGAGTCCAGACTGGCAGGTAGATGAGTCTCAAACATGCAGGAACTGGATCCTGGCTGCAAGGAGCCTCAGGCCCTAGTTCTAGAGCACTTCTCTTGGGAAAACAGCTTCCAGCATATGGCAAAGTCTTCAATAAAGGCAAGATCTTCAAGTGAGCATCTCCGCCATTGCCTGTTTGCCTGCACACACCCGTCAGGGAGATGGAAGTCGTTAAAGGGACTGAACAAAGGCAGGCTCAGGGTGTGAGGGAAATCTAAGTAATGCAGTAGGTGCTCATATGGCTTCACCGTCCCATTCAGCTAGAGAGGGTGACAGTAAAGAGCCATCTTTATCGTTATGTTCTTAGGAACCCATTAGCAGCCTTCTCTCATTTCTGAAACTGTCAATGGGAAAGGAGCCAGAGGACCCGTCCTTGAAGTGTCGTCTTAGCGCATCCAGGGCTCTGCTTTCCATGTATTTCCTACTTCTCTGGGATTTGGTTCAACTTTTATTGCTCCCCAGGACCCAATTCTCAGCCCATTTTGCTCTTTTGTTTCTTCCATGGGCCTCTGATTCACCCCACTGATGTCTTAACTCACCTCTGGACTTAGTGTTTCTGTGGAAACAAACGGACGGAATAATTTTAAAGGGGAAGGTTCATTTTGGCTCATGATTGGCCAGGAGAACGTCAGGGTGATGGGAGCCTTTGGAGCAGAGGGCTGTTGACCTACCTCATGGCACAGGAAGCAAAGAGGGACCATGCCTCTCAGTGACTTCCTCGGCTCCTGAAGTTTCTAGAACCTTCTAAAATAGCACCATCATCTGGTGACCAAGCCTTTGGNGGCAATGCCTCACCTCTGCAACAGCCATGCATAGAAAACTTAGTCTGTTCCCAATGTTGTCATTTCTGCCACACCATGGTGCTGGTCAACGGAATCCCTTCTGTCTTGCCACGGAGGTCGAGTCAGAGTTGAGTATGTGAACCTGACTCTTTCAAAGAGGCTTGCAGGGATTCGATGGTGTAATTCCCATGGGAGGCCTGGGATTCTCAAACCACTTTCCTTTTTAACTAGAAGGAAGCGAGCATGAAAACAAAGCGGGCCTACTCCATGCAGTGAGGCCGAGCTGAGAAAGCCCAAGGTGCTGGAACCCAAGGCTCACTTTAGTATCTCCTCCCGTCCCCACATGTAGAATTTCCCTGGCTTGAGCCCATGAAATATTAGGGTGGCATCAGCTGCTCTGTTAGGATTAAAGGCTACATTGCAACTGAAGATTGGTCATTTGTGTGTATCATTATCACCATTTCTGTTAATACTTTCCCATGTAGATCCAACTCTTTGCCTTTAGCTTATAAGACCCTTTGGAGCAGAAACTAAGCAGCTAAGCTGTGACACTCTGCCACTCACTACAAACTACTGCCCAGCATGTTCTCATGTCCTTAGATGTTATGGCAAGAACCCTTTCCCCCTGAGTCTGTGGAGTTGGAGCATCTTTGAGGAAGAAAGAAGAGGTGCCCGAGTTCTGGTGGCTCCCTACTGCTGCTTCATCTTCCCACTGTCCTGTGGTGACAAAGTTAAATCCACAGTAGATCAGCCTTACGACACATCATGCATTGCATGTGTACATCCTCTCAGCCGCCTGTGGGCGTGACATGCTTGCAGATGCACACACACACACACACACACACACACACACACACACACACGCACCTCACATACCACAAACCACCCACATCCTCCCATACACACACCACACACATGCACACACACTATACACACACACCATCACCACCACTGCCATCACCCCAAACCGTATTTTTGGATCAGGAATTAGAACCCAAAGCCTTCTACATGTTGAGTACGTGTTGTCCCATTAAGAAACATCCCCCTGGCCCCTGTGAATGCTATTACTATGCCCTGTGTCTAGGATTAGAAATCAGTGCTGTTATGCTTTCGGGCTCAAATCCCCCCCCCAGACATGTTTTGAATACTTGATCCCCAGTTTGTGTCACTGTTCGGAGGGTTATGGAGCCATTGAGGTGGGGTCTGGCTGACGGAAGTGGGTCACTAAGGCCTTTGAAGGTTTTATTTAGCTCTGTTTCCATCCTGAGCACACTACTTCCTGGTTTGTGCTGTGTGAACGGCCCCTGCCATGTGTTGCTGCTGCCACAGACAGAACCACTTTACCCTGTGTTCCCCACCATGATAGTCTGAAATCTGAGTGCTGGGATTAAAGGCATGTGCCACCATGCCCAGCCCTTTCAGGCTATTTCTTTTGGGTGTTTTGGTCACAGTGAGGAAAACTGTAACTAAGATTGGTATCTAGAGAGATTATTAAACCTAGACAGATTATGCAGCTTTCATGTGTTGTAATATAAGATCCAGTCATGATGGCACACATGGCTGGAAGGTCAAGAGTTCAAGGTCATCTTTGTCTACATAATGAGTTCAAGGCCAGCCTGGATTATAAGAGTAAACATTTGTTATCTCCATATAGTTAAGTAATTCTGCTTTAAAGAAAATTAAACTAGAACTCTTACACAATGCTCCATGAATGTGGCTTACACATGAAAGATGATCTTGGGCTCTAATCAGCCGACCCAGACTTAAAAATAGGCTTTGGCTTAGTGTCAAGAAGTTGGTAAATAAATGTACGTTAACTTCAAATAAAATGCTTATGGTATGTCTGATTCACACTTGATGATATCTTACTCTCCCGACATTTTCAGATAACCCACTGCTTTCTCAATCACATCAGAAGGACCTTTATGGCTCTTGATTTCTGAGTGTAAGAGTTTAAAAACCTAAATGAGATCTTGCCAAGTGTATTCTGTAAATTGGCGTTTCGAAGTGAGCAACAGCTCTTGACATCTTTCCGTGTTTCATTCGTTCCGTGTGGGACGTTTCTCAATATTGAGATTGTCATAGCAACTTCTTGGACTTGGTGCACATTTGGGGGCCCTCCCACATAACTTCTTAGACTTGGTGGACATTTGGGGGCCCTCCCACATAACAACTTCTTAGACTTGGTGGACATTTGGGGCCCTCCCACACAACTTCTTAGACTTGGTGGACATTTGGGGTCCATCCCACATAACAGCTTCTTGGACTTGGTGGACATTTGGGGGCCCTCCNGGGGCCCTCCCACATAACTTCTTAGACTTGGTGGACATTTGGGGTCCATCCCACATAACAGCTTCTTGGACTTGGTGGACATTTGGGGGCCCTCCCACATAACTTCTTAGACTTGGTGGACATTTGGGGTCCCTCCCACATCACAACTTCTTAGACTTGGTGGACATTTGGGGACCCTGCTATATAACAACCTATTAGATTTCACATACGTTTGGGGCTCTCACACTGATTTTTTGTTTTTGTAAATAAAGTTCCAACAAGCCTGGGGCACTTGCTTCTTTGTACATCTGAGGGTCTGTGGGTAGAGAAAGAGCTCATGATCCTAATTAACTTATTAAATGGTCCAAGAAAGAACATGTATTAGTTACTTTTCCCTTCACTTAGATAAGGAGCCTGGCTAAAGCATCAGAGGACTAATTTGTGCTCCCAGTTTGAGGGGACAGTCCATCATGGCTGGAAGAACACAGCGGCAGCAGGGTGAGGTTGCTTGCTCACTTCTTGGAGGATCAGGAAGCAGAGACAGGAACTCTAGCACTAAGCCCACTTTCTGCTCTCTCCTTTCATTTGGTCTAGGACCACAGCCCATGAAATGGCCATCACTTTCAGGGCAGGTCTTCCCTTCACAGTTAGACCTTTACAGAAACACCNTCACAGATACAACCCACAAGTGTGTTTNCTAGGTGATTTTAAATCCAGTCAAGTTGACCCTGATTGGCC
Organism: Neotoma lepida; assembly: GCA_001675575.1. Taxonomy (NCBI): domain Eukaryota; kingdom Metazoa; phylum Chordata; class Mammalia; order Rodentia; family Cricetidae; genus Neotoma; species Neotoma lepida. Next base: position 130,989 of record LZPO01017307.1, read on the forward strand.
CTCACTGTCTGTCTCCAAAAACTTTATAGTCCATAGGGGAGTAAAGATAGCAAACACATAATTGTGACTTTAGTATCGTGTAGAGGGACGTGGAAGGTGACTGGATATCTTAGTTAGGGTTTCTGTTTCTATGATGAAACACCACGACCAAAAGGTTAAGTTGGAAAGGAAAGGATTTATTTGACTTACATTTTCATATCACTCGTCATCACTGAAGGAAGTCAGGACAGGAACTCAAGCAGGGCAGGAACCTGGAGGCAGGAGCTGATGCANAGGCCATGGAGGGGTGCTGCTTACTGGCTTGTTCCTCATGGACTGCTCAGCCTGATTTCTTTTAGACCCCTGCACCACCAGCCCAGGGATGGCACCACCACAGTGGGCTAATCAATCACTAATTAAGAAAATGTCCTATTGGCCTGTGTATAACCTGATCTTATGGAGGCATTTTATTGATTGAGGTTCTCTCCTCTCATGACTTTAGCTTGTGTCAAGTTGACACAAAACTGACCAGCACACTAGATATTGTGGGGAGACAGGAAGAGGGAGATTGAAGGGTCTAGGTGAGTGGGTGACTAAGAAGCCTGCATGAGGAGGTGTCACCTGAGCCTGGACTTCAAGGGACAGGTTATCTGTCTGTCTGCATGGCAGTATGCTGGCACTGCACTAAACTCATGGGACCATTTGGCCAGATGAAGGGAGAAATGGAAGATGCTTTGAGGAAAGCTGAGTAAGACCAGGAACAAAAGTGGAAAAGCATACAATGTGCTCAGACAACCAAGNACTTACGACCTCATCAGCACCACCCCTTTGAGGTAGGTACATGGAAATAGAAGGATGTGGGAAGGTTGAACTTTAAAAGCACACTGGAGAGACTTAGGTTTGTCTGAAGAAGAAGTATCCATTAGATGTGTGATGAAGATGGAGCAGAGAATTTAAGGATAGGTTGGGCAACTCCCTGCTTTGAGTCCAGTGATGAGCCCATGTTCTTCATAGGCTTCCNAGAAGCCCCAAGTTTTGCTGGNGCTGTTACCATGATAGCATCAAGTGTTCTTTTAGAGGTANTGTTTCTGTCTTGGACTCTGGGTGGAAGGGAAACACAAGGTTTTGCAGGAGTGGGAAAGACCCACCTACTTTCATTGGTTACTTTATCCTTGTCCATAAACATCTTCTCACCAACCGACAGATTTCCACACTCTGTTTATCTCATTAATTCTACAAAACAATAGATGCACCTTTAATAGCCTGACCCCAGAAAGAGAACATGCAGCCATCAAGCCTTCAGCTCTGTTCCAAATAACTTCCTTTGGAGCCAGCCTTCTACAGGGCCATGTGNATGTCAGACACGCACTGGCTGAGTCACGCTGACATAGCTGGGATGCCTGGATTGCTCTGGAATCTTGGGGTGCCAATCACAGGCCAAGGAGAAGTCAATGGCTGGGAGCAACAATGCCAGGGTGTTCTCTGTCTGTGCAGAGGGAGGGTGGTGATAGTAAGGGGACACATGACCTGCAAGGCAGGGACTACAGAGACCTCTCAAGCAGGATAGCACCTGTCAGTGATGCTGGCCGATGCACAGAAGCATTCCAGGACACAGACCAGGGCCTTAGCCCCCTCCTGACCACCAACCAAAAGAATTACTCTCAAACCACTCATGAGTAAAATACCCAGCTGTACATCAGGATTTGGAGACCCAAGGCTGATGATAATGATCAGAATGTGTTGACCCATCCACCTCCCTAGTACTACAGCAAGCAGCTCACACTAATCCTTGCATTCTCCCAGCTCTATGGTGAGGTCTTTTTTTTTTTTTAAATCACATCTTCCATTTTATGAAGAAAGAAACTGAGGCTAGCTGGGTGTGGTGGCACATGCCTGTGATCTCAGTACCAGGGAGGCCGAGGCAGAAGGGTCTTTAAGGCTTAGACTTNGGTAGTCTGTGCCACAGAGTTAACTCCTGTCTCTCTTACTTTTGCTGAGGCTAGGAAGGGATAAGATGTGCACTGAATGGGTTGGGATATAACTCAGTTGGCAATGTGCTTACCT
>LZPO01017307.1:174250-186638 GCA_001675575.1 Neotoma lepida
TAGAGAAGCAAACAAAAAAACAAAAAAAAAACAAACAAAAAAAATAAGGACCAGAAACAGGGTCAGGCTGTAACCTTCAGAGACTCACCTCCAGTGAACCACCTCTGTTAATCAGGTCTTAACTAAAGGTTCCACAACACCTCAAATAGCACCACCCAGCGGGCACTAAGTGTTTAGCACATGATCCTGTGGGAACATTTCCCAGTACGTGTATTCTGGATGTAAGCTTGACAGTGATCATTTCTTTCACACCCTAGAACCACGCTGTGCTGTATCTACTGGAAAGTGAAGGGCAGGAGGAGACAGTGGGCTTTTCTGTCTGGAGAAGATGAGATCAGCTCCCTCATGCAGGATCTTTTGTTTAGGGTTCACAGCCTATATCCTCAGCAAACAGAGTCTCCTGAGGCAGGAATTGTAGAGCCGCCACACCAGTTCTGTGGCTACTGTCTCCCTGGAAAAGCCNGCCTGCCTCAGAATATGTCTCAAGACCAGAGCCACGGTGCTGCAGTGTTGGGGTGGGGTGGGANCCTACACACAGATGCCGCTNCTTTTGCTGAAGTCCACAGGGTAGCCTCAAGCCTATGAAAGCCTGGCTTCTTTGTCCACATCTGACTCCTTCACTGGGGCTCACACTCCTGCTACACTCTGCCAATCTAACCTTAACCCATCCCTATCAAGACTGAAGACACAGCTAAGTCATTGTCCGCTTTAGTCGCCTTGGATTCCAGAGAGAACAAACCTCACAGGATGGATAATGAGGGTTGGCATACATGAGGGCAATTCTGTATTTGGGAATTGTATTTGTATCTGTGTGTATGCCTGTGTGAGCATGTCAGGTCCCCTGGAACTGGAGTTACAGACAGTTGTGAGCTGCCATGTGGGTGCTGGGAATTGAACCCGGGTCCTCTGGAAGAGCAATCAGTGCTCTTAACCACTGAGTCATCTCTCCAGCTCCTAGTTCAGANTTCTTAAGACCACTATGGACCTCTTGGGACCACCTTAACCAGAAGTGTTTATAGCTACACATACTGTTTGCCCTCTATTTAAAATTACCCTCAGGTCTGATTTGGGGGTCACAGAACGATCCTATTGGTTCATCTTCCCATGGCCACAGAGAACAGATATCTCTCTGCTTTTCACCATGGTTTCTTTCTTTAACTGACATTCTGGGACTCTTCATGGCTGTGGCTGAGCCTAGCCTGTTGGGACTCCCCAGCCAGGGCTTTTGCCTTAAAAAACTCCGGTTATGGGTATTTTGAGATGTTGAGAACAGAGCTTCATTAGAGAGTTTATAGGAATGAAGGCAGGTGTGTCAGAGGGTCTGCCCAAGACAGATCAAACCTTTCTATCTTTTAGACTTTCCTGTTCCTCAAGTATTCTCAGAGGAAGGGGATGGCAGTAGTCCTCCAGCTGCATACCCTCTGCACTGAGCCTTTCAGAAGATCACACTGGTTTCATGAGAAGAGCAGGCTCCTGGTCCTTGGCTTCCTGCTGCCTCTAGATTACTAAGTGTCCTGTATGAAGATCTTCCTCTTCTTTCTGAGCTTGGTGCAAGCAGAAGGGCTTGGTGCGGACATTGCCATGGTCTCTAATGAGCAAACATGCCATGGCCAGCTTCCCTTGATCGATGCTGTGGAAAGTTCAGCTTTGGAAGACTTTGGTTTTTTTTTCTGCCACAGATTGTAGTCCATCAGGACCTTCTGAGTGCTACAAGCCTTTCAGGGANGCTAGCGTNCCACTCTNAAGTCATGCCTTGGATGTTGTTGATACAGTGTGGTCAAGAACTCATGGACCCTNGGCTTTTGTATCAGCCACAATACATAAATCTCGATGAGGGCTAATGCTAAGGAGTCTGTCTGGACCAGCCAGAGAAGAGTTCATCACCTGTTTAGACATACAATGGCCTATAGGCATGTGGCTCAGGTGTAGAACTTGCCTGGCCTACATAAAGCTCTGGGTTTGATTCCTGAGAAAATACAATCAAAGCAACCTGGACAAAAAACAAAAAACAAAAAAGGAGGTCAGGGGCAGTCTNGTGTTCTACTTCTGAGGGCAGCTTTCAGTGAAGCCAACACTTGTCTCTCCTCTTTCCTTCTGTGGATCCTTAAATACATAGGAATTCACTTGTTACCTTATCCTCACCCCTACAGAGTCACTGGAAGTTTGGATTATCTAGAGATGCCTTGAAAATGCCACCATGTAGTTTAACAAGTCACTCCCAATTGGGGAAACCAATTAGGAAAAGCAGGAAAGTGCAGGGCTCTGTGGAAATANAGGTACCAGGAGCTGCTGATTACTCCCTCAGTATCCAGCTTCCTTTTTCTACTCAACTGAGACCTGCGCAGTATGACCAATAAAAGACCCAACCACAATTCTGTATCCCTGTGTTCTCCAGAAGACAGGTGTTCCAGCTAACCACTATGATAAAGTTTCTGGGGTGTGACTTCCAGTAAAGCTCTTCACTGAGAGGCACTGAATGTTCTGTGATGGCCAGAGCCTGAGGAAGTGCCCTTCATGCCAAGGTATACCAGAGGGAGGGTGTAGATCAGTCTCAACAGCTTGCCTTTGGGCTTCTTGATTCATGAGAGAAAATAANTCTTGTCATACTGGATACAACCCCATCTTGTTTGAATTGCTATTTGAGCAGAAATGCNTGTGACCTCCAACTGGCATCGTGTTTATGAAGAAACATGAGTCACCCAGGTGGGTAGATTTGAGNGTGTGTGCAAGTATCACAGTCAAGATGGAGGAAATTGGAAGAGACTCTGGGGTGGAGGGGGATAGTGGAGGGGCCAGCCTAGGGAGAAAGGACTCTTGAGANAGGAAGCAGGACATGTTTCTGCAACTGGAAGTCCAGTGTAGGCAGAGTTGTGGGAGCCCACCANAGAAGACCACTCAGGACAGTCTATAGNCAATTGTAAGTCTTTATTCCAGCCAGCTATGACTACACTCAGGTATTTGGGACCCAAGTATAGCATGGAGCATTTAGAGCAAGGAGCTTTTAAAGGTAAAATTCACATCCTGTTATCTCACTCAGCAGCTGTAGGGGGAGGTTTTGTACAAGCAAGCAGTTTCACAGAAGCTAAGCTAAGCAGTTAGCTGNAAGGGGAGGTTTGTACAAACAGGCAGTTTAACAGAGGCCAGGATAAATTAACTGGGTAATTTTCCACAGGATTTTCCATCAGAGAGGTCAAATTCTAGTCAAATCTAAAATGTCNTCAACAAGACTATAAGACAAGAGAAACTGCACTGTCCTGCTCTGTCACATTAGGACACCCAGCCTTGGCAGGTGGTGGTGAGGAATGGGTGGGAAGGCAGGCTGGCTTGNGTGAGGCAGGCCTTGGTAGATTGTTAGGAATGTTGCANATGCACAGGAGAGTGANAAGCAGATAATACAATGATTAATTCAGCACTTAGCTTCAGTTTTGTAAAAAATTCATGGTCTTATTCCCAGGAAAATGTCCTCTGATAACATTGAGGATGGAATAAAAGAACATATATAAGAACTTAAAAAAACAAAGCATCTGGGACACAACAGACACAATAACTGACAACAAGGCTAGGTGACATGCTTGGTCAGTCTCAACTGTTGCTAACAAAAATTAGTAATAGTATACCCCTATATACTATTATAAATGTCACAGAATGACATTTTGGTCAGTGAGAGATTATGAGAGTNAAAAATTCCTTGATGACTTATGACACTAACACTAACAGGTAGCAGACCACATGACTTACAGCATATGGTNATGTTGGGTTCAACAAATGCCACACTCCTCCAGTCCCATAAGAGTGTAGCACACATAGATGTGGATGATGGCCCTGCATTCAGTTTCTTATACAACATAAACCAGGCATGCTGGAGCACACCTGTAACCCCAGCACTTGGGAGTTAGAGGCAAGAGGATCAGAAGTTTGAGGTCATCCTTGATCATATAGCAAGTCCAAAGGAAAAAATATCTCCTGAGATACCTCTAAGAAATATGTTCTTTTTCTTACACAAGTGGCCATGGTCACTATATACTTGAAGTGCTTGTTGGATGCCAAATGTTGGCTCCAAGTCCTTCACAAATACTTCCTGTTTTTAAACTTCACAACTTAAGATTCCATCTTCAGATAGATATGTATTCTCTCTGGATTCCAACTAGAGAAAGTGAAAACTAAAATGAATTTCCNAATGTCCCCTCATCCTACAATTCACGAGTTACAGAGAGGTTTTGAACCAGGGCTGATGTCCAATTCTTAAACTGCACTCTGCACAGTGTGAGGGTGTGAGGACTCACAGCCTGAGCCCCACATCGTGGCTGTGTTTAGATCATTTGTAAAGCCTTCATTTCTCCAGGATCTGGATTTGCCATTGAACTTCTTTTCTTTACTTCTTTTTCGCCCCTTTGGTTTTTTGAGNCAGGGTTTCACTGTTGTGTAGCCCTGGCTGTCCTGGAACTCATTCTATAGACTAGGGGGCCTCGAACTCAGATTCACCTATCTCTGCCTCTTGACTGCTGAGAGTAAAGGTGTGTGCCACCACCGCCCGGCTCCTTTGAACTTATTTTCAAATGATCCAGCAGTGCTGTTTGGGAAAAGAGTTGTTGACAGTGCTGGCACATCTGTTAGGCATAGTTCTCTTTATCAGATTTATATTCTCAGAGAATGTTCTTGCCTTTCTCTAACCCTGTTCTCTTTATCTGTCTAGAACTTGANGTCACTCCGTATTACAAAAACGTCCCACCTACTTAGCAAGATAGGNTCTACTACCCAACTGGAAAGAGAGGTCTTTGAAACAGGACTGTCATCTATCTTGTTCTGCTCAGCTTGGAGCATTCCNGGGCACAAAGTTGGGACTTAATCAATATATGCTGGTCAAATAAATTACTAAGTAAGGGCAGGAACAGGTTTGAAATCAGTTCTAAGCATCATTTTGTTTATGGAACAGCTGACTGCATTAAATGGGATGTTGGTTGATTTCTCCCTGGACCAGCAGAAGATCGCAAATGTGAAAGATTGCAACACAAAGCTTAATTGACTCTGGTAGGGTAAAGGACAAGGCTGACTCATNTGTGCACTGACAAAAGTCTACCACATTCAAAGCTAGCATAGTGGTAGAAAAACTGTCTGTGTTGTCAGCCAAAGGGGCTCAGCATCAGAATCCACGGTGGTCTTTNGACAAAACAAATAGCCTTGTCAGTAGTCAGTAGCCTCACTTCTCCCCCTCTCTTCAGCCCTCTTCTTCCTTTCCTGGTGTGTGCTGAGCTTCTGAGGGCAGGAACTTCATCTCCATCATGTCTAGCATTCTAGCCTCAGATCTCTTGCAGGCCATCCATGTGTGCGTGGAAAGTACTGGTGAGTTATTCTCAGTCTGGCTTTGAGTGTGGTGCCCCGTCCCCTCCCCCCACCCCCACTGATCCAACCATCAGATTCCACATGCCGCCCAAGGATGGGTGGCTCCATATAACGATCTTTGAGGGCCAAAGCTTTCTGCTTTTCTGCTTTGTGATTTATCTATGCAGGGCCAGGACGTGAGAGAGGGGAGGAGAGGGGAGAGGAGACACCCACTGCTGTCACTAGCAGTGATGGAAACCCTACCTCATATAAACCCCAGTGAGAGAGAGACGGGGGTGGGGTGCAGATTAGACAGGAAAAGGATTAGAGCAAGATTCAAACAAAGTTTGAATTTTTCCCCTGAATGAGTCTCTTGGCAAACTCAAGCTTAAAGACCTCCTGTGCAGAGACTNCAGCCCCTTACTGGGTCACCAGAAAAGTGAAGTGATATGATGGTTGCAGAGAGCCAAGCCCTGTGTCTAACACAGAAACACTCCAAAGAGTCATTATTGAATCCCATTGCACTCCACACACTGCTGCTCTGAAGGAGGGATTATTGTGGGGACAGCAGGAGACTCCCAGAAGCCTGGGATAAGCCCCTCCCCCAGCTCTGAGCCAGCCAGATGTTTGACATTCCAGCTGCTGGCCTCTCAGAGGCCCGGTTTACATGCAGATGTTATCTGCGGCTCCTTAATGGCATTCATTTAAGTTATTAGCACCTCCGCTCTAATCAGATTAACCTCCGTTGAAAAAGAAGTCTTGGGCCCGGAAATGTAGTGGGGGAAAGGTAATGAGCAGGGATTCCCACCACTAGGAAGTCCTTCACCCTTGTGTGGCCTTAGAAAAAGGAGGAGGAGGGAGGCAAAGAGCTCTGTGAACTTGTGAGTCCTTCCAGCCCTGTCTGTGGGTGCAGAAGCCAGAGGATGCAGACGAAGGTGGGCAGCNCGGTGGTGCTCAAAGAGTGTTGGGGCTGTTGGGATGAGCACACTTATATTTATTTATTTTTAAAAGTTTAAGGTATTTATAGGGCCTCAATCATCCTGTCCTTCCTCTATCTAAAGAAAGAAAAGGCCCAACTAGATTCCTGGGATGCTGAGGCTCCNGGAATGGAGGTTTTGTATGTGGAGGGTCTTTTCCTAATAATNAATTCTAGTTTTTGTAGCAATTCTGTCTTTACAAGAAAAAATATTGAGCAGAGTGCAGGGAGTTTCATACATGTGACCCTGCACCTCCCAGGTGGCCCTATCAATCATTAACATCTCTTTTTTTTCATTAGTGTACATTCATTGTACAAAACAATGGGTTTCATTATTACATTCTCATGCATATATGCCACACAGTTTGATCGTATCCATCTTCTCAGTACCCACCCTCTTGTGGTCCATTTCCCCCTCCTGTTGGTCTCCTTCCTGTCTCTGGAGAGCCTTCTGATTTCACGACCTTTAAAAAAGTCTAGATTTTACACTTGAGAAGCATGGCTTATTTCGCTTAACATGAGGAGCCATCCATTTTCTTGTAAGTGACATGATTTCATTCTTTTTAATGTCTCTGTAATATTCCATTGAATATGAACAGCCAGTTTTCTTTATGATTTGTCTGATGATGGCATCACAACTGGCTAGTGTGAATCATGGATGTGCAAATATCTTTGTAGTCTGCAGACTTAGAGTCCTTCATGTGTTTACCCAGGAGTACATGTATTAGGCATCATAGCAGGTAGTTTCCATTCTCTGAGGAACCCCTATGCTGATATCCATCGTGTCTGCATCAGTTTATACATTACCAGCAGTGGAGAAGGCTTCAGCATTTGTTTGTTTGATTTCTTGGTAGTCATCTATTCCCACCGGCAATGGTGTGATCTGTCACAAATGAGCAGACTCAGATTCCCAGCAAGGTCAGTCACAAGGTCAACCACAGTGTGATTAACTCTGTGAGTTTTGCCGGGTGTACCAATGTATAGTATCATAATTACACCAACATGCATCACANGGATTAGTGTCTGCACACTGCNGGTCTTCTTGAACACAAAGGCTGGGTTGCTGGTGTGGAGTTGGGCCTTCAACCGGGAGAGAGTTTGTCAAGAGATGCCCAGGTGGATATGTAACCCCTCAAAGAGGCAGGAGCCTGTGAGTGCACAGGATGGGGCACAGTAAAGAAACTACCAACAGGACTGCTCCATTTGTGGGAAGGTTTTTAATTGTGGACAAGAGTGAGAAAAGATCCAGAGGCAGCTGGAGGAGTCTAGAGCACAGGGAAAAGCTACAGGGTCAGAGCTAGGGAAGCAGGAGAGAGTAGTGGAGACAGAGCATAGCGAGAGTGAACAAGAGAAGAGAGAGAATGCGCAGGCATGGGGTGGATGAATCATGGGGATTCTAAGGGGCACAAGTAGCTGGTGGGGAGGGAGGTTTTGGACCAAACAGTGGGATCCTCAGGGGCTGGAGATGGGCAGCCTCAGCCTCTATGGGAAGAGTNATGTCCTGTCTTTACTTCCTCCTTTTTTTTTCTGTCCCATTTGCCTTTCTTCTGTGTATACACGTTCCCTCTTCAGGTTTCAAATTGGGGGAGGGGGAGATCCTTTGTCTATTTTTCTTCTAATAAATTTAAAAACTTATTTATTAAATTTTTACATTTATTTTACATACCAACCACAGTTTCCCCTCCCTTCTCTCCTCCAGTTCCCTCCCCCATCATGAGCTTGAGCTCCCTGGCTCCTAACAGTCCTTCCTGCCTCTCTTCAACAGGACTCCTAGAGCTCAGCCCAATGCTTGGCTGTGGATCTCTGCATCTGCTTCCATCAGTTACTGGATAAAGGCTCTCTGATGACAATTAGAGTAGTCACCAATTTGACTGGCCAGTTCAGGCACCCTCTCCACTACTGCTAGGAGTCTTAGCTGGGGTCATCCTTGTGGATTCCTGGGAGGTTCCCTGACACCAGGTTTCTTCCTAACCACCACACCCCATCAACATATCTCTTTCATTGCTCTCCCTCTCCATCCCTTCCCCAACTCAACCATCCTGATCCCTCATGTTCCGATTCCTTATCCCCTCCTATTTGCATCCCCCCAGTTTACTCAGGAGATCTCATCTATTTCCCCTTCCTAGGACGATCCATATGTCCCTCTCAGGGTCCTCCTTGTTACCTAGCTTCTCTGGGGCTGTCGATTGTAACCTGGTTATCCTTTGCTTTACATCTAATATCCATTTGTGAGTGAGTACATACCATGTTTGTCTTTCTGGGTCAGGGTTACCTCACTCAGGATGATTTTTTTTCTAGTTCTATCCATTTGCCTGCAAATTTCATGATGTTATTGTTTCGTTTTTTTTATTAACCAGAGTAATACTCTACTGTGTAAATGTACCACATTTTCTTTATCCATTCTATGGTTGAGGGGTTTCAAGGTAGTTTCCAGGTTCTGGCTATTATGAATAATGCTGCTATGGACATAGTTGAGCAAGTGTCCTTGTGATATGATTGAGCATCCTTTGGGTATATGCCCAAGAGTGGTATTGCTGGATCTTCAGGTAGATTGATTCCCAATTTTCTGAGAAACTGCCATATTGATTTCCAAAGTGGCTGTACAAGTTTTCACTCCTACCAACAGTGGAGGAGTGTTCCCCTTACTCTACATCCTCTCCAACATAAGCTGTCATCATTGTTTTTTATCTTAGCCATTCTGACAGGTGTAAGATGGTATCTCAGACACATTTTGATTTGCATTTCCCTGATGACTAAGGATGTTGAGCAATTCCTTAAATGTTGTTCAGCCATTTGAGATTCTTCTGTTGAGAATTCTCTGTTTAGATCTGTACCCTAAACAGAATACTCTGTTTAGATCTGGATTATTTGGTATTTTGCTGTGTAGTTTCTTGAGTTCTTTATATATTTTAGAGATCAGCCCTCTCTGTTAGATGTGGGGTTGGTAAAGATCTTTTCCCATTCTGTGAGCTGCTGTTTTGTCTAATTGACTGTGTCCTTTGCCTTACAGAAGCTCTTCAGTTTCAAGAGGTCCCATTTATTAATTATTGATCTCAGTGTCTGTGCTACTGGTGTTATATTCAGGAAGTGGTCTACTGTGCCAATGTATTCAAGGCTACTTCGTACTTTTCTCTTCTATCAGGTTCAGTGTAACTGGATTTATGTTAAGGTCTTTGATCCACTTGTACTTGAGTTTTCTGCATGGCAATAGATATGGATATATTTGAATTCTTCTACATATCAATATCCAGTTATGCCAGCATCATTTGTTGAAGATGCTTTCTTTTTTTCCACTGTACAATTTTGGCTTCTTTGTCAAAAATTAGGTGTCCATAGGTGTGTGGATTAATGTCAGCATCTTCAATTTGATTCCATTGGTCCACAAGTCTGCTTTTATGCCAATATTAAGCTGTTTTTAAAAACTTGTTTTATTTTATGTGTACAAATGCTTTGCCTGTGTGCATGTATGTGTACCACATGGGTGCCTGGTGCCCTTGAAGTTTAGGAGAGAGAGTTAGATCCCCTGGAACTGGAGTTAGGGATGGTTGTGAACCACCATGTGGGTGCTCGGAACTGAACCCGCTCCTCTCCAAGAGCAACAAGTGCTCTTAATCACCGAGCCAACTTTCCAGCACCTGTCAGTAGTTCTTAATTTGACTTATCTATAGAAATTGTTAAAAAGTGTCTCGACACTTTGATCCAACTTCATTCAGTTAGATTAGATTTCCTGGAGGTGAATATTTCCAGGGTGGTATTTATTTAGAATCACCCCAGATGATAGAGCCACTGTCCTAGAGGGGGTACCTGGAGTGACTGTGGGAGGCAGTGTGGATCCCACCTCATGGCAGGAAGAATCCTGGGGGTCTCTCCTGGGGGAGAATGTCTTGTGGAAGTTCTCAGATGTTGAGGACCATCTGTCATCATGACTGTGACAAAATGCCTGGCAGAAATGACTTTAAGGGAATAAAAGGTCTGTTCCCGTTCACGGTTTCAGAAGGTTTCAGTCTACTGTGGCAGGACCAGACAGGAAGCAGAGAGTGAGACAGGATGCAGCCAGGGGCCACATATCCCCAAGGATCCATGTGAGGGCNACTGACTTCCTCTAGCCATGCGCTACCTCCTAAAGGTTCCACAATGTCCCCCAAACATCTGCTAGCTGAGACAAATGCTCAGATAGATGAGCCTGTGGGGAACATTTCACATTTAAACTACAGCAGCAGAAGTAGATATTTACATGAGAGAGAAGTGGCAGTCCATCTCATAGAATCTCTTATTGGGAGCTGGGGTTCATGCGTTAGACTAGACTGGCTGGTCAGGAAAACCCAGGGATTCCTCCAGTCTGTGTTCCCAGTCCAAGGATCACAGACACCAGCCACAGCTTTTTATGTGAGTGCAAGAGATCCAAACTCAGGTCCTGATGCTTGCGCATTGCAGTAAGCATTTCACTGAGTGACAGCACTTACACTAGATAGCAATTGAGATGAATGAGACATGTTGCTCAAAATCAGCAGCTGTGGGACTGATGGCACAGCTCAATGGTAGCTGCTAGCAAGCAGGAGGCTGTGGGTTCAATCCCAGCCCCCTCGCACCCCACCCCCAAGAAAGAAACAGAGAAAAGGGAAAGACTGACAATCCACAGGCTGGCTTGAGCAAGGGTGCTGGTCAGAAGGCACATCCAGGCAGCAGCAACAGAGCTGGCCCTTCTGTTGTGCTGGAACATTCAAGACGAGTGTGAGCTTCGCTGACACAGGGAAAAAACCATCTCCAGGGTGTTGTTAAGTGGAAAATATCAGTACCAAAGCAACATGGAGAGTGAGATTCTCTTTATGTAAATAAAAAGCAAGCACTAAAAATAGGCAATGATGTACACATCTGACAGAAAACATAGAGAACAGATGTCAGAGAGGAAGAGCCCTGGGAGGGAATCAAGCCTGGAAGAAACTGGGATGGGGAGGAGAGTTTGGACCATTTCCCAACATGTCATTCTGCATCCTTTGAAAGCACTTACGATGAACACATGTTTCTATAATGTAAATGTAATGAAAAAATGTTTGTTTTTTTCNTAAGAAGTGAAATCCTTCTGGAGCTACATTCTGGGCAGGCTAGAGTCACTTTCTCAGAAAGTTTGCTGCATACTTCTCCTGAGCCTCCGTCTCCCCACCACTGACATGGGGATGATGATATTTTATGCTCCACAGGGCTGGAATAAAATTCATGAATGGAGATCTATTAACCTGGGTGTGGGTAAAACAGGTACAATCGAAGAAGGAGGATATGTTTTACTGAATACACATGGAAATGGCTTACTTTGCAGGGACTCTTGTTGAAAAAGAATGAAACTGATCAATTCAGAAAGGATACCAATGAAAACTCTATAGCAAGGAGGTGGAAGGGACTGACCATACCTCTCATTTATAGTCCACAACTGCCTTTGCTCCTTCGCGTGGAGATCCATCTATTACACACAGAAGCAAGTGATGTCCAAGTCTCAGAATATGATCCCATTTGGAAGTAGGGTGGCTGCATGTTGAGACCTTTGCCAGTNTAGGCTGGTCTTTTTTAAAAACAAGATCTATTTATTTTATTTTATACATATGAATGTTTGCCTGCATGTATGACTGTGCACCATGTCCATGACTGGTACCCCCAGAGGCCAGAAATGGACATTGGATTCCCTGGAACTGGAGTTGGGGATAATTGTGAGCCATCCTGTGGGTATTGGGAATTGAACCCAGGTCTTGTGAGAGAGCAATAAGTGTTCGTAACTGTTGAGCCACCTCTCCAGCCCAGAGGTCTTAATGTTATTAATAGCTGAGTATGAAGAAGAGAGGAAGAGCAGAGACAGACACACAAGGAAGGATGCTGTGCAGCTGGCTGGAGAGATGGAAGCACAGAGGTGGACAAGGCTGAGGATTCTTAGCAAANCACCAGANGCAGGAAGAAGCAAGGATGGTGNCTCCCTTCCTGNAAGGTTCAGAAGGATGTATCCCTGCCCACATCTCCCTTTCAGACTTCTGGGCTTCCAAAACTGGGAGAAAGGGGTTTCTGTTTTCTTTGTGTATGTGTGTGTGGGGTCATGAATACAAGTTAATC
>LZPO01017307.1:220997-231594 GCA_001675575.1 Neotoma lepida
ACACACACACACACACACACACACACACACTGGCTGAGCTCAACATGGCATAGAGGACACAAGTCCCAGTCTTGGCTTTCCATCTAGTGGCATCGGTGTGAGTTTAAGAGAGTCCTGAAAGCATACCTACACTGTGTAAGAGAACCTCAGCATTCTGAATACTGACACGGACCATTTGAAATGTTGAAAAAAAAGAGGGGAGGGGTGAGCATTTTATGAGCTAACAAACTCATACACCATGCAGAGCAAGCTCATGGGACTGCTCCTCTAGATTCTCAACGGAAGGCTTAGAAACACTCATTTTTGCACTAAATAAACTGGGATGGTGGGGAAAGGGTGCATCTAGGCTGACAGAGTCTGGGTGAATGGAGGTGAAGGAAGCTGCTTGCAGCAGACAGACCCTCAACAGAGCCCTGGGCAGGAAACAGGAATGCTGTTAAGTGAGGGTCCAGCCGGTGGCTGTCTCTATTCCAGCAGCAGGACCACCCTGAGAAGGTCTAGAGAGCCCCCATCCATCATGGACAATAGTTGGCTTTCTTTCCTCCTCATTCATATCCATAGCACAAAAATGTGTTCTGCTAATGGAAACCTGGTGCGGGTCCTCAGATGGTCTTGGCAGTAAACAGCAGGGGACCATGCCCGTGTGTGAGAAAGAAAACAGAGAGGGATGGGGGAGAGGGAGAGAGAGAGGGAAGAAGACAGAGGGAGAGCCTGATCCTCATCTCGTGTTCAGGGACCCTTATTCCTGGCCTATGTGTGGTCCTGTGACTGCTGAAGTCACCCAGGTCCCTTGCTCTCCCCTGGTCCTCACTGATTCCAGGATGCTGTTGTGCCTAGCTGGTTTTTCAGTTGGTTCTTTGTTGGAGAGAGAAAAAGGAGGGAATATTAGTCTCTTCAGCTGCCCTGGGCTTGTGCAAGCAAGCTGCCAACTTCGGGTATGCTAGCTTAGAGCAATCAGTGCATTTTTCCTGTTGTAAAGGAGAGCTGTCCATCAAAAATCCCCATCCTTGGACTCTGCTGGTCAGTTTAGGCTGCCAGGCTGACTGAAGAGACAGCCAGTAGCCCTCGTGTGTATCTGGATAAAAACCAGATATAGGGTATGTGGTGAGCTCAGGCCCTAGGCTCAAGACATCTGCCAGGAACTGGCTGTTTGACCTTAGTGCGGTCACTGCACTCCTCAGCTCGGCTGGCTGAAGACAAATCTGGAAGTCTCCATGTCTGACCTGGGGTGGGAGTTTCATCCATTGTCCTTAGCCTCATGAAGAGCTGGAGCAGAGCCACATTGTCTTAACTTTTTCTATTTTGTCTCTGTTGTTTGTTTTAGTACGCCTTTAAACACTCAAACCTCCACTCTGCCAGACCTTTCTTTGCTCCTACTCCCTCTTTCTGGTCAGGGGTGAAGGAGGGCTGTAGGCTTGATCTCTCTTAAATCATTCCAAGCCCTTCCTCCATCTTAAAAGGTAGATCTGAATAGCCGGCTTCTTATACAGGTACCGTATTTGCTGGCATAGGCGAAGCCACTGGAACAGCAGAGGTGTGTTGTTAAACAGTGAGCCTCAGGGGAAGCGTCAGGGAGGCCCGTGCTCCCTCTTCTCATTAATGACACATTTCAACCTGCAGCTTCAGTCAGCTGGGGGTCCTGGGATGGCTGGATGGTTATACATGTAGGGTGGAAGGGACATAGGACTTTCTCCGGGGAAGAGAAGTACTATAGTCACCAGTTTGATTCCAGCATGGTTTGGAGAATGCGCATCTTATATGATAGCATATACGGTAACGGAGGCATTCCAGAAGGCCGCTTTCTGCTTTTTTTCCTTTAAGAGAAAGTTTGGGTTCTCCAGGGAACTGCAAATCAGCCACAGTCCCTCCCGGAGCCTTCCCCTTCCCCATCCCTCCACCCGCAGCAGCCTTAGGGATAAGTTAGGTTGTACCTTGGTCCTCATCCTGCCAGAGTCCCCCCAAGGAGATGGGCGAGTGGGTGCTGAGCAGCACAGACCACTTTGGGGTGAGAGTGGCTGAATGGGAGGGGGGGAGTGAAGAAAAGAGGGGTGGGGGAGGAGAGAACTTTGAATAGTAGAGAGGAACCTGGCCCAGTGTCTCCCTTTGAGAAGGACAGTGGCAGGGAAATGGAAGNACAAGTTTTTGAGGCAGGAAGGGAGAAGCTGACAAGAAGGGCCAGATTGGGTGTCCCCTCCTGCGCAGGCTTCCAGGGTCCCACACAGCGTTCTCCTATTTTTCTCTTGCTTGGCTATTACTTTGTACTGCACGTCTGTGCAATTGCACGCACAGGGGTGAGGGTGCATATGCACATGCGTCCATGTCCGTGTGGAAGCCATAGGACAGCCTTAGGTATCATCCTCAGGAANGCATGTTCTCCTCCTTTGAAATAGGNTCACTCACTGTCTAGAGACCCAAGGAGCCTCCTGTCTATGCCTCCCCAGTGTCTGGATTACAGAGAGACACTCTGCCTGGAATTTTTATGTGAGGTCTGGGAATTGAACTCAAGTCTTCACACTTGCAAGAAAACACCTTACTGTGGGGCAAGTGCCCCACAGCCCCATCTCCTGCTTTTGAGCCCTGGGTCTAACTTCCTGTCTTCCACCTCTGCCTCCTGGTACTGGCAGGATTCTTTTCCCCTTAAAGACTTCCAGTGCTGACAATTCTCTGCTTCCTCTAGCTCTCTTGTTTCTTCTTTGTCTTCATTTCTTACTTCTCTTTTTATTTAATGCTAGATTTTCCTAAAAGGCAGTGGGAGAATTAAGCAGGAGCCTGGAAGGAAGGTGTCCATCTTTGGAGGACATTTCTTGATTGGAATCCTGGAAATAGTCCCTGGCATCCCTCNGTGGTGGAGTCTAGTCCAGATGTGGACAGAGATGAGGAGAGATAGAATACAGTAGCTCCCAGCTCAAGCCCTCACAGGGTACTCACCAAGCACCTGCTGCAGGCAGAGATTGTCACCAAGCACCTGGAGGCAGGCAGGGATCCATTGCTCTGAGGATAACGATGGCCATTGAGCTGCATCTCCAATCTCTGGAGTTCCAGCCCACAGCAGCATTACATAAGAGCTTCTTAGAAAGACAGGTTCTCAGGTCCCACCTTAGGCTTGCTCAGTTAGGAAGTCTGCTGTGGAGCCCAGANACCTGGGTCACCCCTGCTCCAATCTCTGAGAAGCCATGCCCTACACCAGGGGCCCCTAGAAGTCTTCCCTGATGAACTACAGCTAAGAGGCTGACAAAACCACTCAAGGTCCGTTCTCTGGCTCCGAGCTTCCTCTTTTGCTTCTGCTCTAGGAGGAAGTGGAGTATTTGTCCTCAGTAGACCCCAGTGTGACTGGCTTTCAGAGGAGGTTGTCCTGGCCATTTTGACCTTTATGGCCAATTACAACACATTTTGGTTTCTATTCCTTTTCCCCTCCTAATTATTTCAAGCTTTTGAATCCTCCTCCCCCTTGGCATCCTGAAGTGATGCATTCTCAGCTCCGGNAAGCATCTTACATGGACAAGAGTTTCTACACTCTGAAGACAGACTAGTAAGAAATGCAGGCGGGAGATTCATGGTAGATATTCAGNTGGGCACAATGNACATAATGACCTAGACATTTTAGGGTAGCCTCAACTTTACACACTACACCCCCAAATCCATCAACCCAGCACTGGTATTGTACTTGTGAGGCAANCTNTTTTAATTTTTGGCCATTGCTATGATGCCTAGGAAGGTGATTATTGCATTATTGGAAGACAGCTTGCTGAATTCCGGGGGGATAGAGCTTTAATCACNGGANGAACTACATCCAGGCCATCCTCTCTGGAGGTGGGCTACACAAGGAAGAGTCTGAGGAAGCAGCAGGGGCCTTTGGGGGGGCTCACACATTTTCATTATGATTATTTCTACCAGTAGGAGGACATTATCAAGTCCCTTAACNTTTCTGTCATTCAGAACTCAAGACACTTCATAGCCAGGGGTGAGGGCACACTCCTGTGGTCCCAGCCCCTAGGTAAAGGCTGGAACAGTTCAAGGCCACCCTCTGTTACATATTGAGCTCAAGGCCAAACTCAAAAAACCAAACCAAAAGGGAAAAAAATCTACCTCACATTTTGCTTTTTTTTTTTTCTCAGCCTTCAGTTTTGAGATTGGTAGGTGTGATCTTTGTATGGCTCCTTCATGTCTCTGTCTCTGTCTCGAAGAAGAGCAAAGGTGGTTTTCCACTTGGGACTGGCCTCTGAAGGATGATGAGGGACAGTATAGAGAAAATAGCTTCCAGTCTGTTTGGCTTTACAAATNCAGCAAAGTACTCCTNTAGGAATAACGGGGAGAGGCTGGGCCCAGTTCAGTGGCATGTGCTGAATGTGTTCTAGCCCCTGGGTTCCATCCCCAGTGCCCAAACCAAGCAAATGAAAGAGTGAGGGTAAAATAAATAGAAATTTGTAATTTTATTTTATTATTTGAGTCTGCGTGCATATGCATGCGTGTGCTGCAGTGTGTGTGTAGGGGACAACTTTTGGTAGTCAGTTTTCGACTCCCACCTCATTGAGGCAGGGTCTGTCTTGTTTCTGCTCTGCTGTGCTGCACACTCTAGGTTAGCTGGCCTTCTAGTTGCTGGGTCATCCTCCTGCCTCTACTCCAAATCTCACTGTAGAAATGTTGAGATTACTGATGTCCATCATTGCATCCAGCATTTTTAGATATGAACTCAGGTCATCAGGGTCGCATGGGGCAAGCACTTTCACCCGCTCAGTCATCTCACTGACCCAAACNGAGAGATTTTCAACAAACAAAAGCCAGTCAACTTTGTTCCAAAAAGATCCTCAATAAGGGATTTCTAGACTGTACTGGCTAGCTTTATCTCAATTTGACACAAGCTAGAGACATCTGAGAGGGGGAAACCTCAGTTGAGAAAATGCCTCCATGCCTCCGTAAGATCCGGCTGTAGGCAGATGTTAGTCTGTAGGGTGTTTTCTTAATTAGTGATTGGTGGGGGAAGGGCCAGCCCACTGTGGGTAGGACCACTCCTTGGCTAGTGGTCCTGGGTTCTATAAGAAAGCAGGCTGAGCAAACCATGAGGAACAAGCCAGTAAGCAGCTCCCCTCCATGGCCTCTGCATCAGCGGCTGCCTCCAGGTTCCTGCCCTGTTTGAGTTCCTGCCCTGACTTCCTTTGATGATGAACAGTGGAAGTGGAAGCAGAAGAATCCCTTTTATTCACAGAGTTTCATCATAGCAATAGGAACCATACCTAGGACATAGACTGAGACGTATTTTCAGAGGGAAGAATGGTGTCTGAAGGAGAATGGATTTGTGAGCAAAGAGCACAGCAATGATGTCAGTGAATTGGGGGTAGGGGAGTCAGAGAGCAGACCCAACAGGCCAAGAACCTGTGAACGCTGGGATGGGCAATAGCCAATAAGTATAGGAGCCTTGGAATATTAATTTCAGGTTCCAAGTTGAAAAATGACTTAAAGAACAGAAATGGACAGGGTGGAGAAATGTCTCGGTGGTTAAGAGCACTGACCATTCTTTCAGAGGACGGGCTTTTGATTCCTAGCACCCACATGGCAGCTTACAACGACCTGTAACTCCAGTTCCAGGAGATCTAATGCCCTCTTCTGGCCTCCTCAGGCATTGGGCGTGTACCTCACACACATACATAAATGCAGGCAAAACACTCACTCACACACACAAAATCAAAAGAAGAGGAGGAGGATACATGGAAACATAAAACTTCCAAAGTAGCAGGAAAAATATGGAATTATTTTTTACAATAATACCTTTAAANAGGGAAGAAATAAAAAAATGGAAGAAATTTGTTTATATCCATGATAAAGGGCTGCAAATAGGTTAAGCACTTGCACTTTAAAGAAAGGATGTGATTATTGGACAGAGTTCTTCTGTAGAAGAGCAAACTTGGCTAGATTTGCTGTGATCATTAAATTTCTGCTGCTTTCTAAAGCCACACTGGAAACTTGGACAGCAGAAGGTTGAAGGCAAAATCATGGGGAAAGAGGCACCTGGCAAGTGTAGCAGAAAAGGAAGACATGAGTGATGTTAACACTGGACAAAGTTTACTACCAAGAAGAAAGTGTTATTAGACAAAGGATTATAAAGACACTGAATAGTGGGCTGGAGAGATGACTCAGCAGTTCAGAGCAGTGGCTACTCTTTCAGAGGACCTGGGTTCGGTTCCTAGCACCTACTTCAGGCAGCTCTCAACGGTCTATAACTAGTTCCAGGAGACCTAATGCCCTCTTCTGCTCCCTGTGGGTGCTCCATGCACACACCTATAGGTGGGTTCTCATACACATAAAATAAAAGTAAATCTTTATAACAAAAGATCCTGCCCGAAGAACAGCATTTAGCTTACCAGGATTTAACAATATTAATCTTGCATGTAACCATTAACACAACTTCAAAATATATAACAATAAAAAAATGAAGAACCATAAAGAGACACTAAAAAAATCTGTATCGTGGTGGGAAGCCTTAATGCATTCTTTCAATATTTGATAGAGCAAGCATCAGAAGAATGACANGANGTGGACTGGTTGAACAATTGCAGCTAAGGANCTCGAGCTAATGGAGGTGTCCTGAATTCTGAGCCTAAGAAATGGAGACACGGTCTGTTCAGGTACATTTGGCACTTGAAACACACTGTCTACATGATCTACCTTAAAGCAAGTCTCTGCCACTTTTAATTGGTCTCTAGCAAATGACATACTTTGACTATGAAGAAATTGAATAAGGGATCAGTAACACAAATGGCTTTAAAAGCCCCATACTGGGAAATTTAAAGACACTTTAAAGCAACGCCAGAAACTCCAGCTGCTGCGACAGGAAAGAGGAAATGAGCCTTAGTGACTGGATGATAACGGTGAGGGCCAAATTTTAGGAAATGCAGGTACAACGGGGGTCAGAGGAAAATGCACAGCTTTTGAAGACTAGCAAAGCATTTTATGAGCATTAGAATGAACAAAAGAATGTTTTGAAAAGCAGAAGGCGTTGATGACTGTAGGTAAGAATAAATGAAGTAACAGAAATACAATAGAGAATACTAACAAAGCCCAAAGATGCTACTGGATGACAAATGTGGGCTGGAGAAATGGCTCAGCAGGTTAAGGCGCTTGCCACCAAGCCTAATGACCTGAGTTTGATCCCTGAGACCCACATGGGGGAAAGAGAGAACCGATCCCTGCAAACTGCCCTCTGACCTCCTCCACATGTGCACTGTGACATACATGTACATGCACACACACATACACACATATGAAATAAATAAATAAATGTAAAAACATTTAAATGGTAAATATGGTTAGTCATGGGCAGCAACAGTAACTATGAGATAAAGAAACAAGGCCAAAGATAATGACACAAGAAAGGAAAAAAAAAGATGTCACTATTCATTCTGAGTTGAATTGTGTCACCCAGACACATGTTGAGGTCTTGACCCTAGTTCCTGTGAAGGAACCTTGTAAGAGGTGAAGAGACCAGATGTAGACCTAGGAGGTCACCGCATGGGGTTGCAGGGAGGGTTTGGGGGATGCTTTTGAAAGTCACTGAACACCAAAGACTGCCAGATCTCCTCAGGACACAGAAGAGACAGAGCCCAAGGAAGGCAGTGACAACACTGGTCATTTGATTTGAGATTTCTAGTCTCCAGGACCATGACACATTGGTGTTGCTTAAGTCATCTAGCTTTTGTCCCCAGTTACAATCGTTTAAAGGATTGTACGTGAGAATAAAGCAGGTGGGATGAAATAGGATGGAGCAATGTGCCGTGTGCTACCAAAAACCTTCACACGCTCAAAGAAACACATATATACTATGCGCCCGCGTGTGCTCTCTCTCTCTCTCTCTCTCTCTCTCTCTCTCTCTCTCTCTCTCTCTACTTTTTAATAAAGCTCTGATACTGGGTTTTGTCGTGCCTTGTGACCTTTTCTCACACACACACACACACACACATGCACACACACACACAGAGGAAGAGGAACAATGGCATGTAACCAAAAAAGGATTAGTGTTCAGAATGTGTGAAAATGTCACCAGATCCCCAAGGAACATACAACTTAACAGGAAAGTGTGCAGAACACAAGCGGGTATTGCACGGGACATGAAGACTGATCGGCAAAAGAACCAATAAAAAGGATGCCTGGGTTATGGTGTAGGTCAGCGGGAGAGTGCTTGCCTAGCACGTATGAGGGAGGCATGGCTTCCATTCCCATCACCCTCCTCAAAGTCTCACTCATCTTGACTGTCTAAGACTTGATAGGCTCTTGACTGAAGGTAGAAATGGAAGTGGAATGAATTTTCACGATGGAGGTACATGACTTGGGAGAAAGGAAGGAGGCCCCTGGCCCGGTTCTCTTGGCCTGGAGTGTGATTAATCACCTAGGATGGCCTCTGCGGGTTGAAGTGATCAAAGTATAGGCACAGACTCAGCTCATCATCTCTCAAGCGCTGTCTCACACCTCCCTTGCTGGGCAAGACAGAGGCAGCCAGAGGCTGACAGACATGGCTCTCATTTCCTCTCCATCTTGCCCTGTGAAGGGAAGAGGGTAAGTGGTGTCACAGACTCAAGTCTTCCTTAGAGGGAAACCCTAGGCAGTTGGCTGTACTGCCCCCTCAGCCCCACTAGACCCACCACACATGGTATCTTGTCTTAGATAAAAGCTACTGGAAAAAAAAGTCCTTGAGGTCAAGGATGCCACAACCTTGGGGAAAGAATGTGGACTGTGGAGACAGCAAGTTTGCAATCAAGACAAGGCTTTTCTCCTGCATGCCCTTCCGTAAGTCCTTGATATCTGTCTCCTTGGCCTATACAAATTGGCACAATGCACTGGAGAAAGTGGCTGCACTTAGTGCATGAATAAATGATTGAAATGAACAAATGAAGGGGAAGGGTGAGTTATAGAAAGGTAGAGATGGCTGCCTGGGTCATGGTCTAGAGGGGAGCAAGGATTCAGGAGTACTTAGAGAGTTTGTGGTTTGACCCTCACAAACCAAGTGGATGAACTTTGGAGTTGGGTGGGCTTGATGCTAACCTCTGCCATTTGAACGTTGGAGTTGGGTGGGCTTGATTCTAACCTCTGCCACTCAGCAGTGTTGTTACCTTGGTCAAGGTACTTAACCTCTCTGCGGCCACACTTATGAGAAATGGACAGACAAACCCTGCTTCATGGGGCTGCCTATTATGAGGATTATATAAGATGATTTGTGCAAGCATCTGCCAGATACAGATAAAGATGATTGGGGCAGGCAGGGGAGGAGCATTTTTATGAGTGCCATTCTGCTCTGGCCCTGTGACCATCAATATTGTCATCGCCTTGGTAGAGACATCTTGGAACTCCATTTAAGTCAGGAACCCCCCAAGTTTCTGAAACAGACATAACAGTTTGCCTCCTGGATGGTGGCTGGGTGGGGCTGTTTCTATTGAATGTTAATGTGGGGTGGGGAGGACAGTAGCTGGACCGTTGGTTTATTTCAAGGTTGCAAGACCTGCAGCCATCCTTTCCCACAAGCTCCCCTGGCACTGGGGCGAGGGAGCTGAACCCTGGCCAGATGTTTCCTCTTTCTCACTGTTGGTGGGCAGCTTGGGGATGTGGGGGATGGGAGAGGGAGGAAGTGAAGGCAGGGGAGATTCCTTACTGGAAGCCCATCTCTCTCCACCTGGGGTTAGCTGCCCTCCTGAGATCATAGGACGCCCTGATGGATATGTATTGCATGGCTAAAGCCAGGGTCAAGGAGAACCAGGAGCATTGAGGTGGGGTGGCCCATTTCCTGGAGGAGCACCTTGGCAGGGAACTTGAGGGGTGGCAAGACCTCCCACTTCTGTTCAACCCAGTGGAAGATAACTCCAGATGAGGGAAGATAAATATATTTCATTTTTTATTTCAGGAGATGGGTACTCATAAAATCCCTTCCCACACTCCCTGAGAGGTCTTCATGAGTGACAATCATCATGAAGGTGTAAGGTCAGCAAAAATGAGGTTTCCTGGGGTACCAACAGCAGGGGATGTTGGCTACAGGAGGGGAAAGTACCATAATGCCTTTCCACCTGCTGTGCCCACTGAGGGCACCACCTGCACCACCTCCAAGATTGTTGCGAAGTTATTGTGGGTGCTCGCTAAGCATTTCTTGGCTGCGACCTGAGAGACACAACTGCGGTGTCTGGGAGTTTCACATCTCCATCTCCCTCCCATGAACCCTCTTGAGGACTTTGGGTTAATCATGGCTGCCAGGCTCCAGTAACTCAGGGAGTGGGGACAGCTGTGCTGGGTGTTTGGTTGTTCATGGTGGGCCTCCGGGTTTCTAATTCTAGCAAAGAGATGTTTCTACCACCCCTGAGACTTGAACAGCCCTGCGTGGGAAGGCCTATGTTTAGCTTCAGAATGGCTCCATGGGGTCAACCTTTACCTCCTTCACATCTGAGCACCTACTAGGGGCTAATGTACCATCCCAAGCCAGGAGGGGCGGAATGGAGGGCTGTAGGGAGAGAGAGAAACACCGAGACAGAGACAGAGAGAGACAGAGACAGAGAAGGGAGGGTGCTTTGCAGGCTTGGGGAAGGGGGAATGCTGCTTTTTTGCATGAATCTCTCTCTTTTTTCTT
>LZPO01017307.1:231765-242838 GCA_001675575.1 Neotoma lepida
CACACACACACACACACACACACACACACACACACGACTCCTGGCAATAAGGAAGTGAGACTAGATCTTTTTCATGAATGGGCTCAGCTCAGCCTTGCTGAGCTTCCGCTCTCCCATTCACCAGCATTCAAATTTCACCTTCTGACCATCCAAGACAGCTGGCTGCTGGCCCAGGCTGGGAGCTGTTTGAGATCATCCTCCTGCCCACAGGAAACTGGGCGCTAACAAGAACCTTCCTTCCTGCGCTGCTGAATCCAAAGTGACCGGGATGTTTCCGGAATACCGACCTGAGGGGCACTGGCCCCTGGATGCCCCTGGCCCTCTGCCACTGTCCCCAGGACCCTGCTCATCCCTGGGGAAGCTCAGAAATTCCAGCAGGCTCTTGGAGGAAACGCTTCTGCAGGCGACTGTGAAGGGCACAGACTATCTGGGTCTGTTAATGCCTGCCTTGAAATTAAGCCGGGGAAATGACAGTCAGCATTTTGGAGGGGACTGGTCCTTCCCATGGCTGCATCAGGGCAGTTCACTGTGCTGTGGCCTGCTGTTGTGCTGTTCTTTTCTTGTCAGGTGGGAGCTGCTTAAAGAGCAGGTAGCAGTGGATGCCTGGGTCCCTCGAAGTCACCCTGAGGATTCCAAGGGGTGCCCCTATGTTCATACAGTGGGAAACCCCAGCTGGAGGGCCCTTGTCTTACTTTGCTGTGTCTCAGTCTTCTCCTTTCTGAAGGAGCAATCATAACCCACACCAGCAGTTACTACAAACACAAAATGACCCCGAGGCAAAAGATTTGGTCTCTAGGGTAGAGTGATGTACTGCTGTGACACTCACCATTAGGGAAAGATACCCCACTCCTGCCACTGAGAACTAGCAAATCAGTGGCCACTATTAAGATGATAGCTTCCAGCAGGAGGGGTGGTTACACATGTGTGGCCAGAAGGGGGCGTCTTTGTTACCTGTCTGCTGCTGGGACAAAATACCCTGACAAAAGCCATTTAAGGAAGGAAGGACTCCGGCTCCCAGTTGCAGGGTGCAGTCCACCAGGGCAGGGAGGTTGTGAGTTTGGGGCAGCTGGTCACATTGTACTCACAGGCAGGAAGCAGAAAGCCAGATGAATGCTGTGTTTAGCCAGGACCCCAGCCCAGGGGATGGTGACACTAACATTCAGGGTGGCTCTTCCCACCTCAATTAACCTACAGAACATGCCTCAGAGCCATGCAGGGAGGCTAACCTAATCTAGGTAATCCCTCCCAGGTGTGCCTAGGGGCTTGCCTTCGTGGGGATTCCAGAGCCTGTCGATCAACATTAACCATCACTTGAGGAAGACTGTGGCAGGCAGACAAGGACCCCTAACTTGGAAACAAAGGAGGAACAAGACACTGAGGTGGGGAGAGGATTTTCCCCTTTCCCTGCCTTCTCTTCTGTAGCCCTTTGCAGTGGAAGATGAAGGGGACATCAGTTTCTTGTCCCTTCCTGAATGCTTAATTTCTTATGCAGACTCCTTGGGTCACATCAGATGCATTATAGAGATTTTTTTTCTTTTTTTGGTTTTTTGAGACAGGGTTTCTCTGTGTAGTTTTGCGCCTTTCCTGGAACTCACTCGGTAGCCCAGGCTGGCCTCGAACTCACAGAGATCCGCCTGCCTCTGCCTCCCGAGTGCTGGGATTAAAGGCGTGCGCCACCACCGCCCGGCTCCATTATAGAGATTCTTAAACACTCAAGTCTTATAGCACTTGGACTAAGAGGCAGGGGCATGGCTGAGAAGACCTTCAGAATGCCTCCCGAAGGCTAGACCCCAGGCAGAGATCTGGGGCTGCCTTCTACCCTGCACAGCTGCTGAGCTGTGGGTCTGACTCTGGGCACCGTGAATGGACTTGGAAATACCAGGGGCTTTGTTTGACCACATTACTCATAGCAAAGGAACGGTGTCCATGGCCCTGGCCTTCTAGGAATTTGTTGCTGCTGGAGTCATCCTAGTCCCTGGGCCCATCTCCAGGACAGAGAGGCTAGGAGCAGAGGCCCATTGCAGGGTGAGCCCAGGAGAGACTGGTGGAATTGTCCCCTCCTTCCCTTTCTCTCTCCCTCTCTTCTCTCTTTTCTTCATTGCTTTCTCCCTCTCTTTCTACTTTCTCCCTCCCTCCCTTCCTTCCTCCTTTCCTTCCTTTTCAGGGTCTCCCTGTGTGGGGCAGGCTGGCCTTGAATTCATAATCCTTCTACCTCAGCTTCCTGTGTACTAAGACTATTGGTGTGAGCCACCATGCCCAGCTGGGGTTCTCTTTTTCACTGTTATATTCAGCTTGACACCTTCCCCTAGACCCAGTGATAACTGGGGACAGCTTCAGCCTCATTTCCCTACTCTGTTCCCTCCACCTCTCACACAGTGAGAGAGGGCAGAATGGCTCTGTGACAGAAAGATGGAGAAACAGGGGCTGAATGGTTTAGACACTGCTGTCGGTTTACAGTGTCTAGAAGGATGCCCCTCTCCTATGCTCAAATGCCAGGGGCTCTGGCATCCTAGCTCTGTCCCATTTCACACTCCTAGCCCACAGGTTGCCTGGGAGCTGTTCCAGCACCCTTGGGGGAACCAACCCCTTAGAGATGATGAAGTTATTCCAAGTTTCTACAGTTGCAATTGGTAGAACTGGGAATTCAGCTTCATTGGCTCCATTTGGGTGAAACCCTCCATGTGGATAAAGACATTCTTATGTTCTTATCTGTACCAGGAGCTCATACTCAAAAGAAGCTGCTAGGAAGGTCTAGGATGTGAGAACTCGTGGCATGCTTTTGAGAGCCTAGAGGTCACAGCAGTAGAAGGGACTCGAGGGGTGCTCTGGAACCATCCATTCTACAAAAGCACCTCCCCCAAGTCTTCTCGCCTCCACTCACAGCTCTAGAATTCTCCTAGCTGCACAGGGGCTACGGCTATGTGGAGGCTGCTTCCCAGGGCTTTTCTTGCTGCATGGACCACAGTACTGCTTCTCTCTGGGATGTCTCTGCACCTACTCCCATATCTCCAGCCCTTCTGTCAAAACAACTGCATTTCTTCCTGCCCCTCTTGCTTCCTGGCCCGTTCTGTTTTGCCCTTGCTTCTCTGTTTGAGCTCCTGGGCCTCCTCATAGACAGCATTAGAGACTCAGACCGCCTAGTGGCTGCCCACTATTGATGGGTCTCACCGTGTTTTCAGGCTGTGGCTTCCTTGTTGAAGGGCCCATCACTGTTGCCAATGGTTAGGGCAATGTCCTAACTCTGTTTACTCACTTCTGCCCTTTCTGATTTACAGATACAGGGACCTGAAGCTCTGAGCTGGGAGCCAGCTTACCTGAGGCCACACCTAGAAGAGGTGAACCCAGCTCTGATTGCAAGCTGCAAAGCCCAAGAACTGACTACTCCCTGTTACCTTTCAGTAAAGATTCACCTGTGTTCGAGTGTGGCTTTGTGTGTGGTAAAAGCGACTGATCATGTTTTCAGTCATAAGAAAACTAGAATTTCTGTCAGCTAGTCCCAACGGCAGCTGTCTTTCATCCTGAATAAATAAAAACNTGCCCTCCCTCCTAAGGTGTCAGAATTTGTGAATAGGCCCTGCAGTGGGCATGAGGGTTATTGAACCAAGACATTTGATGCCCCACAGCCCCTAGGATAACTTCTGGAAGCTCCCCGACTCCTCAGTACCTGGGTCCTCTAGAAAAGCAACAGGTGCTCNTAGTTACTGACCAGCTCTCCAGCCCAGGAACACCTTCATACTGCGTGTTCACTAATCCTCCAGCCAGCAGGATGGCGGAGTGGGCAGTCCCACTGGATGTTCGTCAGGAAGTGGCAAAGGTCATTATCCCATGGTTACTTGTCANTAGAAGCCCTCTACCAAACTGAATGAGCCTGCATGACCCCGTAGCTAAGGATATGGGGACAAATCACACTGTCACCTGTGGACANGCAGGAACACTGTTTGCCTGGTAGACACGTTTGCTGAGGGAAAGTTAATTCAGGTTGCACCTGTCCCTCAGTGTGAGTGCTCTGGCTACTCAAAAGACCTGCTACACTGAGGGCCCTTTTGACTCCTAACCCTAGCAGAGACTAGGCAAAGCTGACTTTGAATGTGAATGGCCTTTCTGAAACGGGTAGTTGACAAAGGTCTGGAGCTTCANGGGTTAAGAAGCAGGGGCAGGTGAGGGGAACATGGCGGAAAGGAGTCTTGCAGGCCACCGTAGGAGACTCAGAATCACAGTGGTTACAGCTGCTTCCGCGGCCCCTCCTTCCCTCCCTGGATAGGGGGGNACAGCTCCAGCATTACCACTGCATCCTTACACATCTAGATTGGAAGAGCATTGTTTTCACAAGTTTAAGGGTGACAGGATAAAAGGGACACATATTATTAAGTCTGAGAGAGAGGAAACAGAGCACAGGTCCCAGTGGGTCAGTGAAGAAGTNGAGAACTGGATGTAGACAGTGGCTCCTGGGTCAGCCTCCTGGCTTCTCCAACAGTTGGTTGGTCTNGTAGCTGGCTGGATCTGCAGGGAGATGCAGCCTCAGCGGCTCTTCTGTACACTGAGGCTAGCGCTCTGATTTGGGAATTTCCATCTAAGACTCTACTGTCCTTGTCTGGGCCTCTGTGGCCTTCATCTCTAGCTCCCCACACCTTCCCCTTGGCTGGTGGGAAGGAAGCAAGAGTTGTGGACAGTGTGGAGGTGCACACTAGGGGCCATCACCCAGCACAGTCAGCAGCAGTTAGGGGACATAGGGAGCCCAGATACACCCCATCTCCCCAGAATTGCTGGATGGANAGGCCAAGGAAGAGCAGAACCCATACACAGCTGATGGGGGTGGCTCCCAAGCCCGCCTTTTCTCTCTTCCTTGTCTCCTTCCCTCTAGGAGGACTTACCCTAATCAGCGGCAGGGGGGACTAGAGAACCATCTGGAAAGAGGGCAATTTTTCTGATGTGCCATCTCCTAGCTGACCTTGCAGCTCTTACCCTCCATCCCAGGCTCCACACAGCCATTGAGAGGGCTTGGAAGACACTGATGCTTGCCCCATACCCTTGCGGAGTCCCTCCTGCTTTGTCAACAGTCTATACCTGCTCCCTGCTTGCACGCCGCGCTCTGACCTCATTACGGTGGACTCCTCTCCCCACTTCCCATGGGAGCCCCAGTAGGCCCCCTGCCTTGGGGCTTTGGTGAAGATTGCTGTGCTGTTCTCTCTCCTAGGAACCTTGGATGCAGTGTCTCAGCTTCTCTTCAGTCTGAGGAAGCCCCTGGCTCTCAGACAAGGTTCAAGCTCTTGGGACGGTTTCTCAGAACACTCTTTCACTTCTGTAAGGCAACACCTGCCACGGATATGCCTCTTTCTGTTAAGCTGTTTTTAAAATGGTGTGCATGTTGCTGCTCTTCCCCCTCCTCCCCATCTCCATCTCCCCTTCCCCTTCCCTTTTCTCTCCTTCCCATTCTCTCCCCCTTTGGTTGGTCATCTTAGATCCTAGGGTGCTGCCTGCCTCCTGTGNACATTTGCTGAGTTACTGCAGGAACCCAGTTGCCCAGGGTTGATGGACTTTGTGAGGGTAGAATCCCATGAGCCTCTCTGTTGCATTCCTCCAGGAAGTCCAGAGCCTGTCTCTTGAAGGCCCTGTGTTGGGGAATGCTCTGACTCCTCAGGGCAGCTTGTTAGCCTAAAGAAACAGCCTGACCATTGACTAGAGCTTCATCTCAAATGTGTTGCTGGACTCCTCTGAGCTGCAGTGTCCTTATCTTCACAGTGTAGCAATGAAGACACCCAAGTCATGGGAGTGTTATCAGCTGTCATCAGGTGGTGGCAGACAGCACCCAGCCCCAGACATTAAGAGTCACCATGCTGGTGTTACCATANTCAGTGGGTTTCAGATAGCTCCGAAAGGAAGTAACATTTTGTAAAGTTTGTTTATTTTATGTATAGGAGTGTTTGTCTGAATGTTTGTCTGTGTACCGTGTGTATGCAGTGCCCACAGAGCCCAAAAGAGGGCATCAGATTTCCTGGAACTGGAGTTACAGGTGGTTGTGAGTCTCCATGTGGATATTGGGAACCAAATCCTGGCCTTCTGCAAGAGCAGCAAGTGTTCTTAACCACTGAGTTAAGTCCCTAAGAGGTGACATTTTCCTAAGGTTGCTATGCTGGTGACACAAACTGGAGTCGCACCGAAGAGGAAACCTCAGTTGAGGAATTCCCTCCATCATATTGGCCTATAGCATGTCTGTAGGCTATTTTCTTGCTGAGTGATTGATGTAGGAGGGCCCAGCCCACTGTGGGTTGTACCTCCCCTGGGCGGGTAGCACTGGGTAAGAAAGCAGGCTGACTGAGCGATGAGAGCAAGCCAGTAATCAACACTCCTCCATGGCTCTGTTTCTGTTCCTACCTCCAAGTTCCTGCCTTGAGGACCTGCTTTGACTTCCTACAGTGATCAATAGTGACCTGTGACACAGATAAACCCTTCCTATCCAAATTGTTTTTTGTCAGTGTTATCACAGCAACAGGAAGCAACTAGAACAGCTNCCTCATGATAAATTTCTCTAAAATGTCTGATTCTACCCTGGGGTCCCACCCTCACCACAGTGGCCACAGGGGCCCTTTCCAAGGCTGGTTGTCCTGTTGAACATAACGTTTCCCCTAGTTTGCCACNTGACAGCTACTGGACCAAGGCCAAGCCTCCTCAGCCTCTCAGTCCTTCAGTNNTTGTACCCTCATTTCTTCAGCCATGACCCTTGGTCATCTGTGCTGAGGAGTCCTGTGGCCTCTGAGGTCTAAGGACTTTCTGTGATGTCCAGCAAGCCTGTGAGGATCCTGTCCTCCTCATGGGTAAGCAGCTGGAAGCAGCAAGGTAGTGCTGGATACAACTAGTCCATCCTACTCTGCCATGCCACCTGTTGCTTTCTAGTGGATGGTGACACACAGAGGCCCAGAGCTTTGTGAATTCTACCTACCAGCTGCCAAAGCTTTACTCATCGTCATCTCAGAGCTCACAAGCCTCTTTCTACTTTTTCAAGCTCCTTTCTCTCCTAAGTTAATATGCCAAATTAGCTCCTGCTAAAGTGTTAATGACTAACCCCAGTTTTCCACACCATCTGCCATTGGCTTTCCCAAAAAAAACCACTGGCTAAGTAGGAATGTTAGACCTAGAAGAACAAATCCATGAGGGAGTTAATTTTGAGCAGGTAGGGTCTCCCCCTGAGTTCTCTCATTTGCACTGTGCCTGTTGCATTCTTTCCAAGTACGTACACACCAGCCAAGCCCACCAATATGATCCAGGAGAAAGAGCGGTTACTACGCAGACTATCATCCACTGGTAGACTGGTCCTATCAGAGAGCTCCCTGAGTGAGTGCTGCNGCATGCTCCTGATTGGACTGTCTAGGGAAGGGATGGAGACAAGCCCTCTCTATTCCTTCCTCCTGGTCCTCTTTCTGTGCTAGTCCTTTGTATTTCATGTACACTTCACAGACCCTTGGAGCTGGAACGGACCTTTGGTAGGTATAACTATTGTAAGCCATTAATGCTGTAGTATAAATTAATCCATGTGGCTTCTGTTGGTTCAGAAACTGAAAATGTCAAGAAAAGAAGAAATCCCTTGTTCTCTCTCTCTGTCCCTTTCTCTGTCATTGAGCATGATGTTGGTTGTGGAGAGGAAAGGATGCAGGAAATTCTCACTTCTCTGGAGACAAGTGTGGACATTTCCAGAGGGTATCACTGACTTCCCTCTATCAAATCGTGTTTGTATCTCTCTCTCTAGCTCTGAAACGAACAAAACTATTGGAGCTCTCCCAGTCTGTGTTGTCTCATGGTCCCNTCATTCCCTCAAGCTGCCTTGCCCCTTTCTGTCCTGGAGACCTAAACAGCTCTTCAAGCCTGCAATTCACCTGGGATGTACACCTGAGGCTTCAGTGTGGCCCCTTTCTGAAGGGCACTTTNGCCTTGAAGTCACTGCCTTCTCCTAAGACACCTCTACTGCACAATGGGTCATNGGAGGGAGACCCATTNGCTGTGATACCAATTGTGGTTACGTGAAGACGGGAAGCCTTTGGGAAGNTCAGAGGCATCCCCTCTTTCTCCATACAGATCTGTGCAACAGAAAGGCCGGAACTCTAGAANAGTGTTTTAGTGGCCAGTTGGTAAGGTAGGAAGGACATGGCNGTCTTGAAGACTGCTAAATTCTCAAGACACGTACTTCATTGGAATTTATATTTGGATGCTTAGTTCCACCTCTGCTTTCAGCTGACCTTCTGCCCATGCCTATCTCAGGGCCTGATGTCCTTTCTTAGGTTCCAGAGAGCAAAGTCATGTGCTTTCCTCTTTCTGACTCAGTGGTCTGCATAGTTTCCAGGTGCAGGCAAAGGCAAGGCAGCCTGGATCCCTGCTGTTGGNCCTCTCCTGCCTAGACTCCAAGACTTCTGTCATCATAAAGCTGACAGAGGAGAAGACTTTGATCCATTTGGAGGNAATTTTGAATTACAACCTGATACCACTTGGTTAGTGGCTCTTTTTCTTTCAATGATTGCCAAAGTAAATACTGTCATCCTGTAGGGAGCTTTACTGTAGGCAGGGTATTCCATCAAAGTGATGACCACTGTCTACCTATTGTCTAGCCATCATCTGTCTCTTTCCCATCTCTACCTATCTTTCTATCTACTTATCCATGTCTATCATCTATTATGTATGTATCGTCTATCTATCTATCTATCTATCTATCTATCTATCTATCTATCTATCATCTGTATCTATTTACCTACCTATCTCTATCATCTATATGTCTGCCTAGCTAGCTAGCTAGCTATCATCAGTCAATCATTCATTTGAAGTCTCTTTCATCAATCAATCCATTTTTCAACAATTAATCTATCATATATATATATATGTATTTTATTTATCTGCCTGTCATCTAACAATTGATCAATCTATCATCAATNAACAAATCATCAGTCAAACTATTGTCCATCTATTATCTGTCTCTCATCTTTATCTATTATCCAACCATCTATCTTTCATCTCTTATCTATCATTGATCATTATCATCTATCATCAATAAATCTATTTTCCATTTATCTGTCAACAATCAATGAATCAATCTATCATGTATATATCATCCATTATCTATTATTGTTCAATCCATTTATCATCTATATATCTATATATTATATATTATCTATATATATTATGTATCTATATATTATCATCTATATATCTATATCATCTATATATATCATATATATATATCATTTATATATCTATTATCTAATGATGTATCTATCATCTATCATTCAGTCTAACAATCCATCTGTCCATCTATCCTCTATCATCTCTGAATTAAAACTCAGAATGTTTATCTACATATTATCTCCTGGACTGAAGAGTTTGGAAGGGACACAGCAAACCACCTCTGGGACAATGACAGCTCACACCTGCTCTGGGTGTTCTTTTGAAATGAGTGTGCTGAGCTTGCCGCTCTGAACAAAGCAGAAGACATGTGCAGTCAGCACTTCAGGCTTGGTAAATNCGTATTGAAAGCAACGACATGTCTATGTATGTCGATAACCTGTTCTAAATCACTGTCTGTTTCTAGTGTTGAGATAAAACACCATGATAAAAAAGCAAGTTGGGGAGGAAAGGGTTTATTTGGCTTACACTTCCAGATCATAGTCCAGGAGTTCAAGCAGCTGGAACCTGGAGGCAGGAGCTGATGNAGAGGCCATAGAGGGATGCTATNTACTGGCTTGCTTCCCATCACTTGTCCAGCATGCTTTCTTATAGAACCCAGGACCACCAGCCCAGGGATGGCAAGACCCACAGTGGACTGGGCCCTCCCTCATTAATCACTAATTGAGAAAATGCCTTAACTCTGGATCTCATNGAAGCATTTCCTCAACTGAGTCTCCTTCCTCTGATGACTCTAGCTTATGTCAGGTTAACACACAAAACCAATCAGTACAATCACCAAGTAGAAGGTACCTGTGAGGGGAGGAGTACTAGTCATGAGGCCTGATAAAGGATTTGGGGTGGATTCTCCCAGACAAGAGAAATGACCACAAGGCCAAGCAACTGGTCTTTGCAGCTCAGATCTTCTCCACTCCTTTGCCTTCAGCAGCATCAGAGAGGACTCGAAGGAACTGTCTGCTGATAGACTATTAAAAATAAGTCTTGATGACACAGTCCCATGTTATTCTTGGCATGGAAGTTGGAAAGAGTTCAGAGACTTCACAGTCATGTTTCTATAATAAACCCTCGGGCAAACCTCTTATGTGAACANGGTTTCCCAGCACGGCTTTCACAAAATGCCACCCCCCGCCACTAGTCCTAATATAAATAGCACCATGCATGAAGATATTTATTAAA
This sequence comes from Neotoma lepida, assembly GCA_001675575.1. Classification (NCBI taxonomy): domain Eukaryota; kingdom Metazoa; phylum Chordata; class Mammalia; order Rodentia; family Cricetidae; genus Neotoma; species Neotoma lepida. Next base: position 242,104 of record LZPO01017307.1, read on the forward strand.
AACTAGTGCATTGGTGCTGGAGAGATGGCTCAGCGGTTAAGAGCACCAGCTGCTCTTTCAGAGGATCTGGGTTCCAGTCCTAGCACCCTCAGGGTGCCTCGTAACTTCGCTAACTCCAGTCCCAGGGGATCCCATGCCCTCTTCTGGCTTCTACAGGCACTACATGCAAATGGTACATAGACATGCATATAGGCAAAACACCCACACACATAAAAATAAATAAAAAAATTTNAAAGTAATATAGCTATTTCTAACAAAAAATTGAACTATTTGAGAAAAACACAGAGCCTCACACAGTATAAGAAATAACACTGGGAGCCAGACATAGGGCATGTATGGAATTCCAATATGTTGGAGGCTGAAGCAGGAGGATGGTGAGGTTGAGGCTAGTCTGGGCTACACAATGAAACCCTGTCCTAAAAATAAAAATATCTCAGTGCTGCACAAGCACTAAGAATGCAGATTCCCAGCACCCATTTAACAGCTGGGTTTGGTAGTGTGAATCTATAATCCCAGGCCTGGGGTAGACCGACAAACCAGAGGGCCCTGGATTCCATTGTTCAGCTTGCCTAGACAATTGGTTCAGTGAGAAACCCTGTCTCAAAAAGTGAGGTGGAGAGTGATGGGAAAGGACACCCAAGGTGGATGTTTGTCCTCTACATCCACACACACATGTACATGTCCTCCCACAATGCACATGTGGTAGTTTGAACGTAATCGGACCCTATAATCTCA
>LZPO01017307.1:261082-273155 GCA_001675575.1 Neotoma lepida
TCAGACCTCTAAGACTTTGAGTTAAATTTAGCAACCCGTCACTGCACTGGAGAAAGGGTTCAACAGCACTTGCTGCTCTTGCAGATGACCCAGGTCGGTTCCCAGAAACCTAAATGGCAGCTCACAACCACCTGTGACTCTAGTTCCAGAGAATCTGGCACCCACTTTTGGCCTCCAAGGACACCAGGCCTGCATGTAGTGCTCATATATACCTGCTGGCAAAACATTCACACACATAAAAAGTAAGCATAATACATAACTTCTCCCCTCAGGTCATTCCTGTCAGGTGTGTGGTCACAGAAGATGGTAACAGTGAATGATAAAACATGCACTCTGGTTTCTGGGTTGGGCTCCAAAGTAAACCTGCCTCGAGACTTGTCGTTTCTTGATGACACCCGTTAGCAGGCTGTGGGGCTTTGTGCATTTAGAATGCTGGTGGCGCCTGGGGTACCAGGTCTTCAAGGCTGCCAGATGATCACCCCTGGAGAAAATGCTTTGCAGAAAGAAACCTGTGTGGAAGGGAGACCAGGGAAGGCATTGTGTGGGATGGAGCACTGCGTCTTCCCACACCAGTGNGGGGAGAGAGAAGGGAGGGAGAAAACCAAGCACAAACACCCAGCCCTGCCTCACAGAGTTTGTTTTCTAACCCAGCCCTTTATCTTGTGTCAAATACATCCCCTGGGAAAAGAAAACATTTCTCAGGGCAGTCCTGGGGGAACACTATTCCTCCTTCCTGTGATTTACGCTGAGGCTGTTGGGGGATGCCTGCACGCTGGCCCAGGAGTATGAGGGGCTCATGGTCTTGCAGGGGAAGTGAGGCCCCCAGGCTGTGTGGGAGCCTGCCCTCNTCTCTGCCCTGAATCTGCTCTCCAGCTCTCAGGAGTCCAAATAGGAGTATTTTGGTGAACTCATTACAATTTAAAGGGCCTTGCTATGAATTTTAAGTGCTGGGTTCAAGTCTTAGCCCTTACTACTAAATCACTGCAGTATCTCAGTCTTCCATGGCTACAGGATGGATGTGTTCTGCCTACCTCATGGGGTTATCAAGACAATCAAGTTAGCAGGGAAAGAAAATTATAAAGCATTGGCTTTATAATACACATGGCTATAGATCATTATCACAGACAATATAAAGACTCAGGGTTGGAGTCAGATGCTGAACTGAGCCTTATCACAGCATGAGAGTGGCCTGTCACTCTGATCTGCTTTCAAAGTAGGGCTGATCCCATTTGCCCCATTTCGTANGCATAAAAATCAGCGAGGTCATGATAAAGAAGAGGTTTTGTGTAGTGACCTGTGGCNTAAAGTGATGTGTTAGTGCTCTTTCAAATTGTTCCTAGGGTTGGTCTAGTTCAGGGGACAAATGGGAATTTGTGAAGAAGGATCCATGGTGTGTGGCCATCTCAGTGGCCTGGCACCCTCAGAGTACTCTCACTTTGAGAGGCATTCTGCTTGATACTGTGCCATCAATGGTGCCCACTCTCACTTTGAATATAGCTGGGCTAGGGCAGTGAACATTCACTTCCAAGCTTGTGAACATGGAAACCCTCAGAAGCAGGAAAGCACAAACTGATTGATTGGTAGCAGAGTCTCAAACTAGTCACCAAATCCTTTGGTCCTAACTGGCAGAGCTCTATTTGAAGATAGGGATGGTGAAGTACTCATACAAAATTAATGTCCTTTCCATTTCTAGTGGCAAATATGGTGGGCCATGTGAGACAGATAGAGAGACATGAGTAGAAGCTCCCAATGGAACTTAAGGAGCATTCCCTACGCCTTTTGCTTCTCTGCCTCACTTTGCTGATGTCTGGATGTAGGATGGTGCAGTTGTGACAACCACAAGGTTGTAAGGGTGGTGACACAGACTGACAAGGAGCCTGGTATATCAGCGATGTTACAGAGCTGCCACTCTGGCCTTAAACTGCCTCCCTCTAACTCTCATATAAGAAAACAAAAACAAAAACAAAACAACAACAAAAGCAAAACAACAANATATTTAAGCTGATTTCTTTTCTCATAGTCTCTGTTTCAACAGAAGGCAAGCACTAGCAGGATCCAGGATCCTAGAACATCNCATTTACTGATAGGAATGCTGAGGTCTAAGGAACAGGATTGGGTGAACAAAGCTGTGAGGAAGCGTGTGCTTTAGGCCNCTCACTTGNCAGGCAAGTGCTNTACTACTGAGCTATGTCTCCAGCCTCACCTTTTATTCTATCTGAAAAATTCATTTATAATTATATTTATTTATTTAGTGTGAGCATGCAGGTTTGGGGTGTATGTTTGTTGTGTGGGTCCATTGAAGAGGTCAGAAGACAACTTGTGGGAGTTGTCTTTCCATCTACCAAAGTGCAAGGGGGCGGGGGGCATTGAATTCAGGCTGTCAGACTTCACAGCAATGACCATTACCCTCTAAGCCGTCTTGCTGGCCCCTCCTTTTTCTATTTTTTATTTTGAGACAAAGTCTCTCACTGATTTGGCCATGTAGACCTTGAACTTTTGATACTCCTGCCTCAGTCTCTTGAATAGCAGCTNTTGTAGGCNTGTCTCCCCAACCCAGCGTTGCTTTGGTTTTGTTGTTGTTGTTTGTTTGTTTGTTTTGAGTCAGTTGCATCTTCCTCAACCCTCCTAGGATTATTTCCGGGTGGGAAGGTAACAAGGAACCCTGGTTGCCATTTTCCAGTTCAAAACAGCAACACTGAAAGACTCATTCTCAGGATGAGTAAGTGTACCTGAAGAGAGGCCTGGTGCTCTGAAGGTCCTCCAGTCTCTACTTGAGAGAGGAAGAAAGCAGGGACCAGCAGAGGCAAGCAAGATGCCACCCTCAATGTGGAATGCCTCTGCCAGACACACTACCTTTCCCTTAAGGAAAGCCACACCCNTATCATACCAGCAGGGCGTACATCTCTTATCTCTCAAAGCTCTGTNGGATGGAAGCTGTATTCTGTATAGCCCCAGCACACCTGAATAGCCTGCGGATTCCTAGACCTCTACATGGCCAAAGGAAGTCAAACCTCACTTTGGAAGACTGGCAAAGTTTTCATTCCTCAAACAAGTATCTGTACCTGGCTAGAAGCTGGCATAGAGCCCTTGCAGCCTGATCCACATGAGTATCCTGGGCTGAGTAACGCACCATTTATGTGACATGACTCACTGTGATGTTAATCTCTGAGTAAGCCCACTCCATGAATTGACAGAACTGAGTGCAGTGGTGATATCACGGAACAAGGCCTGCCTCTGCAGATAAAAAGGAGTCAAGAGCTCATGTGATTACCAGTGAATCTGCAGCCCTCCAGTCCTCTTCAGAATTCTTGGAGATTAAGCAAGAGTACTCTTTTAGCTATTGAAACAAAGCGTCTAGGAACACATGTGGACATGCTGATGCTTGCCCTGCTTTGCTTCCACTCGAATCTGGGACTCTAGACTGTCTTCATGTCCTCCACTGCACAGAGCAGCCCCTCGGTTCTGTCTTATGCAATCTCTCACTCATGAGTCTTAACTGTGTCCCTCAGTTCCAGACAGTACTGTTTAAACACAAGGAATCCTAAGAAACATCAATCCTCTTGGTGCTAAGTAATCAGTTACTTTAAGTGNCGTCTTCCTTACGCTTCTAGAAAGATGAAGTATGTGTTTCTTTATCTCACTGACTAAAGTACAATGAAATCTCTGCACACTGTATGTAAGACAAATGTTTGGAGGTTCTGAAAGGTGAAGACTGATGAGTTTGAAAGATGATAATGATGATGTTGGTGACTACGGTGATGATGATGATGATGATGGGGACAAGGATGATGACCATGACCACAATGATAATGACAATGGTAATGATAATGATGACAATGCTCACAATACTGATCATGTAATGATGACTATGATGATGATGACAATGATGATGATGAAGACAATGATGATGATAACTATTTTGACTCATGTCCCAAATTTAGAAATATGATTAGACTACCCAAATGATAATAAAAAAATATTATAGACAACTCCACACACATGAGTTTGAAAACTGAGATGAAATGGATATTTGCTTGGAAAAATNAACTTATCAAATATTAAATATGAAAGTTATATATGTATCACATTAAAATAATTGAATTCATAGTATTAAAATTTTCCAAAAAAGAAAATCTCCAAATGCAGATGGTCTTACTCGAGAATTAAATGAAGCAATAGAGAATAATATTAATTCAATACAATTTCATCTAAAAGATGAAAGAAGTAGAAATGGTTCCAATATATTTTATGAAGTTGCTATCATTCTGAGAACAAAACCAGATGAACAAGCCTACCTACTGTGGTGGTTGAGTAGGAATGGCCTCCATAGGCTCATAGATTTGAATGCTTGGTCACTAGGGAGTGGCACTATTAGGAGGTGTGGTCTTATTGGAGTAGATGTGGCTTTGTTGGAGGAAGTGTCACTGTCACTGGGGATGGGCTTTGAGGTTTCAGAAGCTCAAGCCAGGTCCAGTGTCTCTCTCTCTCCTCATTGCCTGGTGATCCAGATGTAGAACTTTCAGCTCCTTCTCCAGCACCATGTCTGCCTGCATGCCACCATGCTTCCTGCCATGATGATAATGGACTGAACCTCTGAATCTGTAAGCCAGCCACAATTAAATGTTTTCCTTTATAAGAGTTGCCACAGTCATGGAGTCTCTTCACAACAATAGAAACCCTAACTAAGACATCTACAAATCAACATCCCCACCATAATAGATACACAATTCTTAATGTGATGTTAGCATGAAGAACACAGGAATATGCTTAAATAATTGAGTACCACGACTAACTGGTGTTCATTCTAGGGATGTAATGTCAGCTCAATATTTGAAAATCTTCCAGTCTACCATATTAACAAGAAAAGNAATAAAAATCACAGGATCATATCAGCTAATGTAGAATAACTATATGGTAAAATGTAATATTCATGTTAAAAAACTCTCAGGAAAAAATAAGAAAACATAGTTAATTTGATTAAAAAATATCAGCTANAATCCAACACTATTTCACATGTACATTTACTATATGTGCTATTAAATGTCATTATTGTTTATATCNTACTTACAGTGAAAAAAATGGATGCTTTTCTCCCANGATAACTAGAAAGGGACTAGAGTGATGGTTCAGCAGTCAGGAGTGCTTGCTAGACCCTGGTTCAGTTCCCAGAATCCACAGGGTGGATGATAACCATCTGCAACTCTAGTTCCAGGGTATCCAATGCCCTCTTCTAGCCTCCATAGGCACCAANCATGCATGTGGCACACAGACATGCACGCAGGCAGAACACTTATATGCATAAAATTGAAATAAATAAATATTTTTTAAAATGCTATAATGAAACCCTTTGTGTATAATTAATATATGTGGATAAAATTTTTTAAATAAAATATATTAATACATCTAACCTGCATTGTAATCTAACCTCCTCTACCTTAATTGTGCTCAGTGCTCTTATACTTGTAGCTGCAGTGTGACAAATTGTCTAACATAAAGTCTAGTTGTAAAAAAAAGTGAATAATTCATACTACTTACAGTTACTATTCTGAAAAGTGAAAACCAGATAGCATGGCTGTGACTCAAACCATCATAGGAGTGACAATTCATTAATTTTTTTTTGTAAGGCAGAGACATCGGTACTTAGGTTAGCATAGCCTGGGGTCAGCAGGAGACAGGGTTAATTGAAATCTCTACCACTTGGTGACTGTGGATTTGGGCATGAAACTCACTCTTCACCAATGCCGCTTTCACAGTCTGTAGACTAGGGCCGATTATACCCATCACCAAGGATTTATGGAAGATTACATAAGATTAAGGGCAGTAATGGACATGAAACATCAAGTTGGGCATTTGGCCTAAAATAAGCCTTTCTAAATACCTACTTTTAAAGGTGGTTGAAGAATACAAGTTGACTCTCTCATGAGATGCTTAAATGAATCCTGCAGGCCATCCAAAGAAGAGTTCACACATGGGCTGAGGTGCATCAATCAACCATTTCCAAATCCACTGCCAGCCTCCAAAGCCCTGCAAAGAACAAGCCGTACATTGTTGGAGAAGCTTTGCGTGTCTGTTACACAACTACTTTGATGTCTTTATACCGTGTCCCTCAGCGATCACTCACTAAATGGAGCTTAGCGTCTCTGCCTTTGTTGGGGCAAAAAGGAATCACACATATCTACAAGATGACACTCAACATTTGCCAAGAAAGAAAAAAAAAATTCTCAACTCAGTAGATGGACTCAATAGATATTAGTTTTGACAGATACATTTCTGACATATCTCACACAAAATGGCTCAAATATGTGTGCTTTGAAAAGTTTGCCTTTTGAAATAGGGCATTTTAAGATAGAAAGGAACAATCACCACTCTTAGCTGAAGTACTAAGTCTGATATTGTACAGAAAACCTCACAAGTTCAGGGGAAATGGTCTACAGTCCACAGAACTAACGAAGGAGTTACATCCATGATATGCAATGCAATAAGAAGTCCAAACGCCCAATACAAGAGAAGCTGCAGACTCCTTGTCTCTAGGTAGGCAAGCAACAAGTTGGGAACTTCCCAGTCATAGTTAGCTTCAGATATCAACTGGATACAAACCTGGGGCCTACTGGGAAGAGGAAATCTCAATTGCAGAATTGCCTCTGTTGGATTGGCCTAGGAGTGTGTCTGTGGGCCATTTTCTTCACTGCTAATCGATGTAGGATGGCCCAGTCCACTGTGGGCAGTGCGAATCCTAGGCAGGTGGGCCTGCCCTGTATGAGAAAGCTAAGTGTGAGCCTGGAAGAAAACCAGTAAATAGTGNTTTCCACAGTCTCTGCTTTAGTTTCTGTCCCCAGATTCCTGCCTTTAGCTCCTGCCCTAGNTTCCCCTGATGATGGACTGTTACTTTGGAGTGTAATATGATATAAATTCTTCCCCCCCCAATTGCCCTTAGTCATGCTGTTTATCATAGCAACTGAAAACAAACTAGAACATCCCAGCCACACTNGAACTGCATGGAAAAGCTAAGCAGAGATGTCTNTACCTCTCCCAGCTCTGAAGAGAGGCAAGGTCACAGAACAAATGCTGTCCCCAAATAGAGGGGTAACTGATGATTCCCAGAATCACTTTCCTCAGAAGCAAACCTCTGCAGGAACCAGTGCCAGGAGAGAAAGACTGTAACGGAAACCAGGGGCTCACACAGAGGGCCCCAGGCAGAAGAGGAGTACCACTTTCAGTGTGCTTTACCTCCGGGCCACGGATCTGGTTCTCACAGCGACACTAGAAAAAGATNCCCTCTGCTCTGGTCAGAGGAAGGGAAAAGAACGATTTTGAAATGTGTGAGGGCATTCACCTCTTGATGAGGTCTGCCCTCAGGAGAAGGTATTTAATCAGAGCCTAAGTGACTTGGAGCAAGGAAAATACTCAACTGCAGGCTCCTCTAGACATTCTGTCCTACCTAGGAGGAAAAGAGAACTGAGAATCTCTGCTGAAGCTCCAAGTCTAGGGCATGAACTCATCAAAAGAGCAAGACCCAGTTGTGGGACTACAGAGTACGCCCACGCCTGCTGCTCCATCACCNTACTTGAGNACCAACTTACAGCACCCAGCTCCTCACATCTAGATATCAAGAAAAAGCACAAGGCNTATTAACAGACGCCAAGGTTTGGGGAGACAGAGCAATTGCCCGATCAGAGTCAGATGTATTAGACTGGGACTTTCAAACGACTTAGTTGATATGCCGAGGGCTCCAATAGCTACAGTAGCAGAATACAAGAAGAGGTGGAGAGTAAGCAGAGAGAGAAATCCTAAGATGTGGCTGGTAAGGTGGCTCACCATCAAGCCTCACAACCTGAGTTTGGTCCCTGGAACCGGCATGGTGGAAGGAGAGAACTCACCTATGAGTTGTCCTCTGACTTCTGCATGACACACACACCCCAACACACACAGAGAGAAATCTAAGAAAGAACCAAAAACATTACAGCAGGATGTCATTGATGAGCTTATCGGAGCTTAGACATGGCTGAGAAAAGTGATCTGGGGATAACTCAACATCTCAAAAGCAAAGTNGAGAGGACACCAAACAAAGCAAAACCCACAATACAGGGGTCCCTGCAAGCGTTAAGGGCAGCAGAGAAATGATCTGTGTGCCGCAGGAAGGAAATCTGGTTCAACATGACTCAGTAGCTGGTGTTGGTTCAAATTGCTAGAGTCTGACCCCTAGCAGTTTATTTCTGACATATTTAAGTTCAGTACAACTTTGGGAAAATTTCCTAGTGACAAGTATCATAGGAAAGCGTAAGGCTTGACTACATCGACTCTCCTTTGCAAAGTACATGTCCTTGGCAGAGCACCTGCGACCTCTTCCATATGAATGGATTCTACTGACTGAGAAACAACACTCAGGAGTCTGGGATAAACAAAACAGTCTGGAGGATCTGGGTGATGCCTGGCCCTCCAGATAGCCGGATCACCGGGCTGTTAACAACACCCACCCCAGCCTTCTGGGTGGAAAACAGGTATACACATCCCTTCTGTGGGAGAGACAGGCTGGGGTGCTTAACATTTCTGGTGTCCCTACTGCTTATCTGTGAGCATGAGTACCTTGAATCCTCCACACCAGAATATCCAAGATCTTTGGGACAACTACAAAAAGTTTCATGTATAGATATTAGAATACCAGGAAAGAGGAAAGAGGAACAATAATAACTGAGAATTTCTCCAAAAAAATGTCAGATTCCAGAGAACTGGAGCAAATGTGAAAAACCACCACTAACAACAACAAAATAACAAAGTCAGATTGTGTAAAATGCAGGGTACAGGAAAAATCCTGAATGAAGCCAGAAGGAAAAATGAGTTACATAGAGAAAAGCAACAGAAATCAGTTGCTTCCTTAGACACAAGAGACAAGTAGAATTTGAAATTAAAAACATCTGATTTATAGTCACATCTAAAAACAGATGATTATATGTCTAACAAAAATGATTATATGCCTTATATATTTATATATAAGCTCCATATAAGATAATCTACAGTACTCTGATGAAGCAAATCAGAGAGGAATCAAGTAAATGGAGACCTAGCCCATGTTTATGGATGGATGGAAGGGGTGGTCAATGATGTCAAATGTTAGTTCTTCCTAACGACAACTTTGATGCAATCCTAGTACCTGACCAAGTTCTTCTGTCTACATCTGAAAANGGATATAGATTTCATATGAAAGGACAAAGAATGGCAGAAGCAGGGTGCTGCTGGAGGAAGATAAAGTCACATGTGCACATGACCTCAAGGGGAGCCCTAAAGCTACTGCCAGCAAAATAACGTGGATAAACAAATCGCTAGAGCAGACTAGAGAGTGCAAAGTCAGACCACATAAATATTGTCGAATGGTCTTTGGCAAAGAGGAAAAGACAACATAATGAGGGAATGCTCTTTTATCAAATATTAACNATCCAGACTATTTATGTACAAATTAATCAATCAATTAAGCAAATAAATCTGAACATGGACCTTATAGTTCTCACAAAATTCAATCTAAGATTCTTTATGGACCTCTAAAAGTCAAAACTATAAAATTTGGAGCTAGAATGATGTCTCAGCTGTTAAGAGCAATGCTGCTCTTCCAGAAGACCTGGGTTTAATTCCTGGCACCCATACACTCACAATGGTCTGTAACTTCAGTCCCAGAGGATCTAGCGCCTCTTCTGGCCTCTGAGGGCACTACATACAAGTGGTACAGAGACGAAGATGCAGGCNACACACTCATGCACACAAAATTAAAATAGATAAAAGNTTCAAAAAAATGTTGAACTATAAAATTCCTAGACAATAACATAGGAAGACAATCTAAATTGATCTTGGGTTTGGCAGTGACAGTGTAGATATAACACTAAAGGCACAATCCATGACAAGATGGACTTCATTAAAATTAAAAGGTTAATTGCTTTAAATGACACTGAGAAACTGAAGAGACAAAACAGCTGGGAGGAAATAGTTATAAAAAGTATTTGACAGGAGAATGTTTCACCAATATTTAAAGACCCATGTAACAGTACCATTAAATTTATTTTAAAACTAGAATATGTAAAGAACTTTTAAAACTAANCAATGCGATAACAACTTGAATAAAGCTGGACAGAAGACCTTTTAAAAAGGATGTGCATATGACAGACAAACATGGAAAATGTACAAGATCTGCTGTTATCAGGGAGAAGCAAATTAGAACAAAAAGAAGATACTGCCTTACGCCTAGTAGAATGGCAAAAATTTGGAAACCTGATACCACCAAATGCTGGGAGGGCTGTGGAACAGCTGGAATGCTCTCAAGCGTTGCTGACGAGACTTCAGACTGTAATGGCTGCTATGGAAGACCATGTGACCCTACCTTACAGAGCAGCCAAATGCTCCCATGGTGCATTTCAGCAATCACATTCTTTATGTCCACGCAAAGTCTAGCATCCAAATATTTGTAATGGCTTTACTCTTAGTTNCTGAAATGTACAAACAGAGATGTCCTTTAAGAGGTAAATGGGCCAGTAAGTTGTGGTGCACGGTGATAATGGGATATTATCACAGTGATAATAGAATATTATGCAAAGCACAAAAGAAAGGACCTCTTTTCATCATGAAGAGACATAGACAGTCCCTCAAGACATATTCCTAAGTGCAGGAAACCAATCTGGAGTGCTATGTGCGGCACAATTTAAACTTCATAACATCCNAGTGGTGACAAAACCGTGGAAGTAGTCAAAAGCTCAGTGGTTTCCAGAGACTGGGGAGGGAAGAAGGACCAGAAAGCCACAGAGGTGTCTTAGAGAAGGTTCGGGAAGTCTCTGTACAGTGCTGGAATGGTGGATTCAGGTCATTATTCACTTGTACAAACCCTTAGGCTGTGCACCAAGAGTGAGTTCTGATGTCAGTGATGGGAGTCCTGAGTGACAAAGGTGTGTCAACGAGCTTAGCTGCAGGAAATGTCCACTCCAATGTGGATATTGACAGTGGGAGAGGCACTGCCTGTGTTGGGGCAAAAGGCACATGGGACCTCTGATCTTTCCTCCCAGTTTACTGAGAACCTAAAATGTTCTTTTAAAAAATAGTGTATTTCTAAACAGAAAATACTTGCAAAGATACTTTACAAGAAAAGTGGTATGAATGGCTGATGAGCCCATAAAAGGATGCTCACGACTTCACGAGTCAACAGGAGGTACAAATTCAAACCACAGCGGAGGTACCATTTCACACCTCTGAGATGCTACAATGGAAAGGGGGTACCGAAGAACAGGGACTCAGAGGCGTTGCTGGTGAGAATGAAAAGTCAAAACCACTTTGAAAAGTTTGACAAGTTTGCATAAAGCTATTACCATAAACTTAAAAAGTCTACTTTTAGGTATTTAGCCAAAATAAATGAAAGCATTTGTTTACATAAATATTCACAGTCGATTTATTTGTAAAAATAAAAAATCTATCAATAATAAATAGGTAAATAAATTGTGGCATATTTATAAAATGGAATACTACTTACTCAGTGATAAAAATATTAGTATTTATAACAATATGGTAAATCTCAAAGATTTGTTATATAAAAAGTCACAGAGAGTATAAACAAAAAAACTATTTATATGAAAGTATAGCTCAGACAAATTAATCTATAATGAAAGGAAGGAGCAGAGCCTGGTGTTCAAGCTTATGATGATAGATGTTTGTGAAGCTGGGGCAGGAAGATTGCAAGTTCAAAGTCTGTGTGGCCTACAGCGTGAGGTCAAGGCTAGCCTGGGCAACTTAGCAAAACCTTGTCTCAAAATAAAAAAAAATTACAAAAAGTGTTGGGGATGTAGTTCAGTGGTATAATAGTTGCCTGGTTTATGCAAGGTACTGAGTTCCACAAAACAGGCAGGCAGACAGATTAAACAAAAAGAAAGAAAGCAGATTCATGGCTGCCTGAGTACAGAAATGGATGGCTGGGTGTCTATATGGGTGATATTTGGCCTAATGAAAGTCCTTTGAGTAATCCATGGTAAGCTGTACATTCTTGTGAGGTCTAGAGCATTTTATGTAAATATGTCTCATTAAAGTTGCTTGAAGAACCTGAGCCCTG
>LZPO01017307.1:273905-284596 GCA_001675575.1 Neotoma lepida
CGTCTGTACTTATTCCAAAAAATAAGGCAACAGGCCTGTGTGGACTCCTTTGGAAACTACCAGGCCAGGTAGGCAGTATTCTGAAAATGTATTGTGTGTGTGTGTGTTAGTCACTTTTCTGTTGCTATGATAAAACACCATGACCAAAGAAAGCTCTGGAAGAGAGAACTATTGGGACTTATGGTACCAAAAAGATGAGAGTCTATCACAGTTGCAGGCATGGGGCAGCGGTAGGAAGTTGAAAGCTCACATCATCTTCGATCGTAAACATGAAGCAGAGAGAGAACCAGAAGTAGGATGAGGCTATTGTCTCTCAAAGTCTGTGCCCAGTGATGTACTTCCCCCAGCAAGGAGGCACCACCTCCCCTAACAGTGCCCCCAGCTGGCAAGCAAGTGTGCAAATGCCTGAGCCTATGGAGAACTTTGTCATTCAAATTACCACACAGCTGCACACCAATGTGATCAAGACGATTCTTCAGTCTCGTGGTGGTGGAGCCTGGAAAGGGAATGGACAGACGTGTTCAACACGCTGTACTTAACTGACAAAGCCTCCCTGACCTTACCCCTCCCCCCTGTGCGTTTCCTGCCTTTGACAGATTGCCTGGCATCAGATGAGTGTGTGGAAAGAATCCAATCAATATTTGTTTGTAGTTGTATTAAATTAATAAATCGTTGGAGTTTCTTTTTAAAGATTTATTTGTTTCTATTTTATGTGTATGAGTGCCTGCATGTATGCCTGTGCACTATACGCATGCAGTGCCTGTGGAGACCAGAAGAGGGCATCATATCCCCTAGGACTGGAGTTACAGATGGTTGTTAGCCACTGTGTCNTTTCTGGGAACCAAACACAGGTTCTCTGCAAGAGCATCATGTGCTCTTAACTGAGCNGTCTCTCCAGCCCCCAAATTATTTCAGTTTTAATTACCCTTTAAAAATCCTATCTTGCCATTATGCATTTTTTTCAACCTCAGAAGAATTTTTCCATTCCTGCATTCCCTTTAAGTCTCCCTGGGCCCCNCCACCACCAAGTGTTCCATTAGCTAGTGTAAGCTCTACTCCTGAGTAGACTATCCTCGGCAGCAGCTGAGAATCGGTTTGTTGTGCAGGTTACCTGTGAAGAATCTGATCCTGCTAGAGACAATGAGTGTCCCGCTGATTAGAACAGCCCATCAGAGGCCTGGGGAACTCTTCTACAGTACTGGGGAGGTGGTGATCTGACTCTGCATTTTCGAAACCCTAAGAATTGCACACCATGAAGAATTGGTTTTGCTGTATGCAAATTCTTAAGAAATCAGTGAGGATGTGGGGTGACTGCAGAAAGGGGTGCACACTTTGAGTAATAGACCCAAATGCATCAAAGACTGTGGCATAACCTCACCCAAGGGAACTGGGGAGCAAAGGACAGCACCACTGTAACTTTGGGGGGTAATAGTTTGGNTGGAAATTGTAAGTCTAACAAACTGTGTGAAAAAAAGCTGTGTATTCTGTTGGTAAAGTTGGTTCTCACAGGGGTATAGCTTAGAGACTTTCTACACGTGCTAGGCTGAGCAAATAGGTAAATAAACTGGACAAGGAGGGTTTGGCTTCTCACTGTCCGAGAAAGAAGAGAGGAAAAGTGGAAGGGAGTCCAGAAAGTAAAAGACAAGGTGATGAGTTCAAGAGGACATAGCAGTAGGAATGGGTGCTTATTTTTGTTTAACAGATGTGGAGACATAGAAATAAAAGCAGATATGTAGTTAAGTGAAATGGACACACACACACACACCACACCTGCACACACATCACACACACACATGCACACACTCACACATACACACACACTCTCACACACGCACACACACGCACACACACATACATGTTCTGTCTGGAAGCTGAGATGCTTCAATGGCAAACAAATACAACTAGTGTGTGGGTCCTTGTTTTTAATATGAGTCTCAACAAGGGAACTAGGTCTCTGTGGGCAAATGACTGGGAATTGGGAAGGGAAGGGAAGGGAAGGGAAGGGAAGGGAAACAGGACAGATTGAAAGGATACAGATGCTGACCTGAAAGAGCTTTATTAGCCCAAGCTAGAACAATATAAGGAAATAAATGAATAAAGAAAAAATGTGATTCTGATCCAAAGAATTAAGTCAGTATCTCTGCATCCACACTGATGTAATGAGTTGAATTCTGTGCCCTGGAAACACATGTCCACCAGAAGACGAAAAGGTGACCCTCTAAAAATTGCATCCTTGTGGATGCAGTCACTTTAAGGCCTGAGATGGACTAGTCCTGTGTGTGGACAGTGACTGGGGCTTGGCACAAAGAAGAGGAGAGGGCAATGGAGCAAGGGAGACTGAGAGATGACCCCACAAGCCAGAGGTGACACTGTAAGTAGCATTGNGCAGGCACCAACTCCTTAGTGTTGANAGGTGTGNTACAGCCGCATAAGAGGCCATGTAATGGAAGGCTGAGTGTGAGGTANATGAGGATGTCTTTTACCATCAGTGCAACATTTTGGCAAATCTAAAATGATTTGAGGACACAAAGCTAAACTGGGAGAAACAGCAAAACCAAAAGCAGTGTGTGAAAGATCTCNAAGCCAGTCAGCATTTTCTCTACCTCTGCTTTCCACCCTGTGGTTTTATTTCCTTTCTCTGAAATGGAAGAGACTCTTTACTCAATGTACCTCTTCCCCCCTCCTCTCAAGCTCCTTCCCAAGATACTAAATGCATTTTAAAGACCAGAAAGTAAATAAACAACCGAATGGATGAACAAACAACTTACGGTTCCATGAGGCATCAGCAGTCTGCT
Source organism: Neotoma lepida (assembly GCA_001675575.1). Classification (NCBI taxonomy): domain Eukaryota; kingdom Metazoa; phylum Chordata; class Mammalia; order Rodentia; family Cricetidae; genus Neotoma; species Neotoma lepida. Next base: position 276,701 of record LZPO01017307.1, read on the forward strand.
GGAGACACGTTGCAAAGTGTGGAGATTAGAAGTCATGAATATTTGCCCACCTCAGGGGTGACACCCACACAAGCAGTATTTCCAAATAAAAGTTCAATGCTTACCCCGGCTCCAGGTCCTTCATCCACCAGCTGGCTTGTGAACGGAATCAATGTTTCTCACGTCTTCCTTCTGACTTCCCACCCGACATGGGCTGCTGGTAGACAAGCCATTGACTTTCATTCTGATTGGCATTCAAGAAGAAAGAGCACTGTCTGAGAATGGGGTTCTATCTGACCCCCTCATGGGTACCCTCAGGAGGGTGGTGTGCAGCTCATATTCACTAGTAAAGGATGGAGGGACCCTTTGTAAGCCTGCCAACACCAGGGTACTGCTACTGTCACTCATTTTGTGCCTTGGTCTCTTGTGCCAGATTGTTCATGCCCCTGGTCCAGCATGGGTATCTGCTAATAGGTACCAAGATGCGCTGGTATTTGAGCTTGTATTAGTTACTNTCTTTATCACTGTGATAAAACATGCACGATGATCAAAACAACTTATTGAAGGAAGGTTTATTTGGCTTATGGTCCCAGAGGGATGAGTGTCTGCTATGGCAGGGAAGCATGGCAACAAGCAGCAGGCATGGTAGCTGGAGCAGAAGCTGAGGGCTCACACACAGAGGGTTGAACTGCAAGCAAGAAGCAGAAAGAACAAGCTGGAAATGGCTCATGACTTTTAAACCTCAAGGCCTAATTCTTGAAGCTAAAGTGTCCCAAGATTGTCTTTATCATCCATAGGGCCATGACATGTTTCTTTTTTAAGGTGGGAATTCCCTGNGAATGGTTCTACTGGGGGAGAGGTTGGTGGAGGTTGTGATATTCACTGGCCACAGGGCTGTACAGGATGTGGGAGCCTCAGGGGCCCCGGCCACAGCAATACCTTAGGGTACTGGGGGCAGAAGAGGAGGCTGGACAGGCCCAGATGGAGAGAGGTCAGCCCCAAGATCTATCTATCCAGTAGAGAGTTCCTTCACTGGATGTTTCCAAAGATGCTGAAACCAAGAGAGTGCAGAGCTGAAAGGAGCATGAGAATGGGAAAGAAACGCAGACTGGAAGGGCTGGAAAGCAAAAGCTGCTAAGAGGAGAGAGGATCAGTGTATGCCCTGGAAACACATCGCTGGTCCTGCCTAACTTCCACCAGGCCAGGAGTACTGAGCGTATTTAGAGACCCATCATTGGGTCAGAGATACTTGCCAACACCAGGCTAAAAGCACACTGCTGTGCCTGGAGCTGAGAGTGTCTCTCCTCTTCCTCTTGCCTCTTTGAGTCTCACTCATCTCTTGAGAATCAGATCCAAATAGGCTTCCCTGTTAACTGCTCTTCCTTATGAGCTCTTATTGCTATTTTGGTTAACACCCTGCATTTTGGCTGTAAATTCCTGACATGGAACATCATATATCCACAGCCTTATCTCTCATCTGGAGAGAAGACTCCTGGGGTTAGGGAGTCACCTTCACAGCCCCTAGCATGCTGCTGGCCTTAGTGAAATAGAGGCACCAATCAAGTGGGTCAGATGGTTCACCAAACCCAACTGCCCATCCAAGTACATGTAAATATACAAGTGTCTTTGAGTGGCAAAACTTTCTTAGCATAATGTGGTAGGACAGGCCCATAGGGTTGAGGAAATTGGCTCAAACCAGTTGCCAATGCATACACATAACATACTTCCTTATGAGCCAACCTGGAGTCTGCCTGAGGGCCTAGCAACAGGCACTGTCAGAGTTTCTGATTGTGCAGAGTCTGCCTGAGGGCCTAGCAACAGGTGCTGTCAGAGTTCCTGATTGTGCCTAGCCAATGAGGGACAACCACAAAATGCCACCAGATTGGGACACAGCTTGGGTGCTGNGCGGAGTATATAAGGACTTCCCCATTATTGAATAAACAAGTCTGCTGCTTACCTTCAACTGACTTCCTGTGTCTGTGTCTGTGTCGTTGACACCCCACCTCCTCCTCCCCTCCCCCAGGGAGCCATTAGGATCTAGCAACAGCATGGGACAAGTGGGACAGGCCAAACTATCAGTTGTACCTGCTCACCATGGAGCTTTCCATTAGAAACAGGAGACTTTGGCTAGGGATGTAGCTCTGTTAGTAGAGTACTTGTCCAGCATGTATAAGACCCTGGGTGTGATCCCCAGGACCATTGAACTTCACATGATGGCGTACACCTGTAATCCTAGCACTCTGGAGATGGAAGAAAGAGGTTGAAAAGTTCAAGGTTATGGATCCTTGCCATTTAAGGCCAGTCTGGGCTATGAGAGACCTTGTCTCAAAAACAATCAACCAACCAAAGAAGCCACGACAATCTACACTGAAGCACTTCTGGTCCTAGGTCTCACTGAAGTTTCCTGGGTTGCTGTCAATGACTGCACCCTGACCTGGATGAGGTCTAAATAACATTGTATTTAAAGAAATTTCTCTGGCTAATTCTTACAGCCAAGGCTGAGCATTTGGTTGCACACTCATTTCAAAAATTTCGTATGCTTCTTCACATTCTAGCACCATCTCCCATCTAGTCCAGTTCTCCTACCTTGATGTCTAACCAATGTTTTCTACCTTCTATCTCTACTGTTGCTTGTTTACCAAACATTTAGGCAGTACACCATGTGCCAGGCAGAAACAAAGAAAGACATCGTGTTTGGCCAGCAATAAACTGGGCCGTGAGAAGATAATTTTATGGAAATAGTAATAGTACAAATAAACCTTGCTGTCTAAACTCAAGAACTGAATAGGGTCAGGCAGATTTTTGGATAAAACTTTACTGCGTGGATTCTCACCATTTGCTACTGCAAATGCAGTAGACCTAANAGAGTAAGCAGGAGGCACCTCTTCTCTATGCAAATATATCATCCATGTCACAGTGCCAGGGAAGTGACGAATGGAGACCAAACAGGAAGAAGTAGCTATGCAGGTAGATGAGGCTCTGTCAAATCTTCCAGCCCTCCAGAACCTAGCCTGCTAAAGAGCGAGTTTTTTTGGACTCTAGGTGTGGTCGGATTCCAGGGTTCAGTCTCTTTCCATTTTGAGGGAACTTGACTCCTGCAATGCCTAATACTAAGAACTTCCTTGTCTAGTTCCACTGAGGTGTGGAGTGCCNGGGAAGAGAGGAACCCGTGNAGGTGGTCTCTTCCTGTCAGAAGCATTGAAGGCAGTAATTCTCTACCTTCCTAATGCTGCGACCCTTTAATACAGTTCCTCATGTTGTGGTGAGCCCTAACCATAGGATTATNTTCATTGCTACTTCATAACTGTAATTTTGCTATTGTTATGAATCCTAATATAAGCATCTGATATGTGACCCCCCACAAAGGGGTCAAGACCCACAGATTTAGACAGTGCTTAACACTGTCTAAAAATCCCCAGAGGAAAGCAGAGGAGCCCACAGTGGGATGTCTTCAGTCTNGAGCCTAGTGCTCCTGGCTCTGCTCTGGGCTGGATACGCTAGGGCTCCTCGGCCTCACCATCTCCCTGGGCTTTGCCCTCATCTATTTCCTACTCTGGGGTCTGTCTGGGTACATTAGTTACTTTTCTCGTTGCTATGACAAAAATGCCTGATAAAAGCAGCTTAAGGAAGAAAAGGTTTCTTTTGTCTCCCAGTTAGGTACCCTGTGATGGAAAGGTATGGCCATAGGAGTGTGATGTGACCCCCAGGAAGCACAGAGCAATGGGGCACTGGTGGCTCAGTTTCTGCTTTTATCCAGCTCAAGACCTCACCCCAGGGGATGGTGCCACCCACATTCGGAGTTTCTCCTGCTCAGTTAAACCTTCCTAGAAACATGCTCCTAGATGCACCCAAAAGTGTGTCTCCATGGCAATTCTAAATTTAGTCAAGTTGACAAGATTAACCATCACACTGGGCTTCCTAACAACCTGAATCTAGCCATTACTCACTCACTTCTGTCCCTCATGGCCTTATGACAAGCACACTGTGGGAAGTGGCTTCAGGAGCCATTGGTGCTGAACCTTCATTTGATACTCAAAAGCAAGCAACAGGAAGATAAATCCTTTTGTGGGGTCACTATGTGGAGATCGTCCCCCACACAGTCATGGAAACACTGGATCCTTCACCCCTGCTCTTCTTAATCCTGCTTCCCGAGGTCATGGATGACTGACACATCAGTCCACACTTACAGTCTTTCTCCTCTGGCCTCCCTGCAAGCNTCTGGGAATCTGATTACTCTAAACTATTTCCCAGGCCCTTCATCTGGTGGCCCACAAAGCAGGATGGATAAGCGAGTTCAAGGAAGCCGAAAGGCAGGAGAATTCCCTGTGCCAGGCTGTGGAAATCTTGAAGCATGCCAGGCACAAACCCTTCAACTCCATGTCATCAGCCTTTGATCCACGTGGCAGCTAACACGAAAGTTGGATTTGGCCCTCTAACTGTACAGGACAAGACCTGACAAGGAAATCAGTTTCTCTGACAATTTCAAAGGCCCGACACTTTCGTCACTTGGCACTTTGCCACAGGGAATGGAACTATGGACACACACACCCCGCTCCCCCACAGGAGCCATTTTCCCAGGAAGGCCTGACAGCTCAAGTGTGGGCAAGCCCACAAGGAATGATGGGCAAGCTCTTCCCTGCCCTTCACTGAGGACAGGTATTGCTGGTGCAAGGGGACTTGATTGGGCCACTGTGGAAGATTTCCTTACCTGTCCGGGTTGAAAGACACTAGGAGGGTTGGTTGGCAACCTAAAGAAGCTGCCTCTGGGTGTCAAAAGACTGAGGCTATCTGTTAATGGTCAGACAGAGTTTAACTTCAAGATGTAGAAACCACCTTGGGAGGGTTTTTCATACTTATCAGACTGCCTCTGACTTGGATGTCTGTTGTTTGGCTTCCCAAGCTTGCTTTTAAATAAACAAGCCAAAATAAAGTCTATTTTCCTTTTTGTGAGTCCCTTATCAGCTGGCTTAACCTGTCTAGGTTTAGTTGCTTTGTGTGTGGTTAGTGGCAGGTAACTAGGATGCTGGACCTGTGAGTGATTCAGGACCAGAATGTAACAGTGACAGTGGGTGACATCACNATTGTTCTTCATTAAAATGTGTGACCACATTTTTGGTATGCCAGGAGCATTCCTGTCAGCATGAGAAGCTGTAGTAAATGACCTCAGAGTCCTCTACTGACAGCCACAATCTTTGACAGNCTTCTTTGGTGATAGGCTCAGAGGATCATTGAGTCTAAGAGGGTTCAGAAAAGGCAGCATTAGTNACTGCTCCAAAGAGGGCTGAGTCTGAAGCTGAGTTATGTTGGAAACATAAGAAAATGAGACACATTCCTCTCCCTCAGCAAGACCCCATCTGGAAAGGGAGTGAGAGACACTTGGGATGCAGAGGATGTGCACATGTCCACCAAGATACATCAACGTGCAGCACTGCAGAGACTTCATCAGAGTGACCCATGAACAGCAGGAAGGATGAAGAGTCTCTGGAAGTGTGGGCCAGGACTACAGTCCTGTCATAGCATATATGAGGTCCTGAGTTCCATCCCAGCATTGAGGGAGCAGCAGTGACAGGAAGAAAGTGGATCCTGGATTCTGAAAGCCATTGGCCCAGTGGATCTGCAGTCAAGTGATGAGGTCCCATCCAGAGGCATGCTGGGTTCCCAAGAGGGATTGCAAGTCACCTTTTCCAGGNTGCAGATTTGGGAACCAAGAATATAGTGAGCAGCCATGTTAGGAAGTATTCTTGTATCTGTACTTGCTGGGTTAAGGGAATGAAGCAGGACTGAACAGGGGGTGGGTGTGGCGGAACAGACTTCACTGTGGTCACAAGTTGCCAGCTAACTCTACTTGTCACTGCTATTGTGTATATATATATATATATATATATATACATATATATACATATATATACATATATACATATTGTATATATATCCGTATATATCTATATCTCCATATCAGCCATCATTGGGTGCAGGCTGCCTCTAAGTCCATGGATGAGCACCTGCCTCAAGGATAGCAATTCTAGAAAGTGCACACCTGCACACTNAGCAAGGGATCTGGGTGGGGCAGCACCTCGGAGCAGGTACTTTGAGCCCAGCTGGATCCTGCACTCTGGAAAAGTTAGCTGTTTTCCCATGGTACCCATCACTTGCCCAGCATCCTATGCATTCTGTCTCCCTTCCAGAAGCCTACAGGTGCAATGTCTCAGAAGGGATTGATACCAAAGCTGTGAAACTCACTATGTTGCCTTCTCTAAAATGTTACACAGTACTTTACCAATGGTCTGTATATGGAAGCTAGGTTGAGTTCAAAACAAAGGACCATTAACGGTGCAACTTCTCTCTGATGTCAGATGTCTCTGCCGAGACCCACTAAAAACAAGGTCGTTGGCCTAATGCAGGGTAATACACTTATAATCCCGGCACTTGGGAGTCTGAGACAGAAAGATTGCAAGTTCAAGGCCTGCTGAGGCTACATAGAGAGTTCTAACACAGCCTGGGATGTCTTAGGCACATAAAAAAATCATTAAAATCAGTTTCATAGGGTCAGAGTGGTTAAGAGCATGCTTTTGCAGAGGACCTGAGTTCAGTTCCTAGCAATGACAGATGGCTCACATCTGCCTGTAACTACAGCTCCAGAGAATCTAATGCCCTCTGCTGGCCTCCATGGCTGCATTCAAGTACACATACCCACACATGGACACATATTTTTAAAAATAATTAAAACTTTAAAATTATTTCACTTCTTTATTAATTTTTATTTTAGTATTTATTAGAATATTTAAATTGCATGTGTCCTTAGAATTTGCAGCCCCAACTATTTCTCTGGACATACAAAACAAACTTCAGGTTACTAAAGAAAATTAAAACCAAAATCTTAGGTGTTGGGAATGCATCTCAATGCTGGTGTGTCTACTTAACATGTGCACGGCCTCAGGTCCAATTGCCAGCACCCAAATTGAAANAAAACCCTCGAAGNTGTGTGGTTGGAGTTTATTTTTCCAGAATATGTGTTCCCTGAATGCTAAGTAAAANCTAAAGCTTGTGAAGTTTTCCCTGTTGGGTGAGTTCCCAGGAAGGGTAGTAACAGGCCATAGAGGATTGGCAGATGGAGTCTGGGCTTCCCAAGGCTGTGGACCAGCACTTCTATGCTCCTTTGCACAGCACAGATATGGCCATCCCTTATAGTGGCTGAAGCAATGAGCAGCAGCCCCCCACCAGCAAATCTCAACCACAGCTTCAGCCAAGAGAGGTCTTCTTAATTAAAGCAGCTACCGCCACTTCCCCTCAGTGCTATTAGAATTCACTGAACTCAGGTCTCTTCTTTAAGACCCTGAAATTATAGATGATTTCAACATTCATGTGCTGGGAGGGAGGAAAAAAGCCATCCCTCATTCTGAAAACATTTGAGGTGGCAGGGCTATACAGGGATTAAAATTAGAGATGGATCGTTCTGTGATGGCAAATAACCAGGAAAGATGGTAACTAGAGAATAACCAGTCAAAACACAACCCTTCCTCATATATATAATATATATATATATATATATATATATATATTTAATGCATGTAAGTGTGTGTACCATGTGCATGCCTGGTGCCCAAGGAGGTCAGAAAAGGGCATCTGATCATGGCTCTTCCCTGTTAAGGAGTCTAGAAGAATGTGGGAGATCTCTGGCATGGAGATGAGGGGCCACATTAATTGGTCAGCAAATTAACAAGCATTTTACTTACACAAAGCCACTTTGTACATTACATCTCAGTGTATTAGATCTGTGGAGGACTTCATGGGGAGGGAAATACAGGGGAAGTAAACACAGATCCCAATCTCAGCAAGTACTGAGCTCCACTTAGGTATTCACACTGAAATGATGACTCATAGGGTAAGGACGTTAATTCCAATATAAAGGACATGGCC
>LZPO01017307.1:327788-338510 GCA_001675575.1 Neotoma lepida
GAGGTACTATAAACCAGGACCACAATCTGCAAAGCCTTCGTTTCTCCAGAGAAGAGTCTGTCTTCTTCTAGGGCCAGGTAGGGAGTGCCAGGGTACTTTACTGTTCTTTAAACCCTTTAAACCTTGGCCTGGAAACAGGAAGTTTATTTGGCCCCCTTTACCTGTCCAGGCTACTTGCTATCTACCTGGAGGCACAATCTGCTGTTTGTAATATCACAAGCTGTTGCCATGGAGATGGTGACGTTAGAACACATCAGCCTTCTGGCTGTAGGAAGGGAACAGTTTGCTGAGATGGGGCCCCAGGTATAAATAAATACATTCCAAAGCAACAGGTGAGCTTCAGAGCAGCCAGCACCTTGGTTTCTGCTGAAACATTCCTACCATTAAGCAAACATGGGAGGAAGCACAAACATGTCTAGAAGTGAAATGTGGAGCCTATGGATTCCAGGGCTGGCTTTGACCCTGCCTCTGCTAGCCTGTGTGGGCCTGGGCACTTGGCTTCCCTTCTCTGTGTCTTAGGTGAATGGCATCCNTTGCTCCATCAACCTGGCCTCTTGGTGGGATTAGGCAGGTAGATGATATGGGAGAGTAGAGGGAAGTGTCTCATTCCCTGGAGTCCCCTGGGATAAGAGGGCAGGAGAAATNTGTGCCTCACCAGCAAACCACCTTGATTAACCCTCTACATCCCAGGGTGCTTTCTGCTTACTGAAGGAGGAAGTTCAAATGACAGANGCTCTTGATTTGTGTCCCAAGNATAAATTTTATTTAGAGGGAACTGGGCAGGTGACACAGTTTACAGAGCTTATGCAGTTTTTTATTTTGCTGTGCTTCCATAAAGAGTCNGATATTTGGCTTATAANCNGCTAGCTTATTAACAGCTGGTATTAATATGGGGTTCATCTCTTGTAAGCCCAAATTATCTTGTTCCCAANCTTTTGGTCCANGCAGATCTGACAGACGAACATAAATGTTTTGTTTTACATTGAAAGTAGAAAATGTGTCTAGAATGTGTGTACTTTCCACCCACAACTCCATACCNGCACGGCTATGTACAACACAGACATTCGGCAGTCCCTCAATGACTTNCTGGCATGCTCAAGGCAGCTACAACCAGGTGTGCACGTGCACGTGAACAGAGATGGGCATTTAGTCCTGGTGACTGAGAAGAGGGAGGGATTCTAGACTTCTGCAAGTCAATGCTTTGCTCTTCATAGGCTCAGGGAGGAGGGAATGGTTCAGGGCTTTCCCTCTNATCCCTTTCCACACCCNTCTCTTATCCGCCTCCATTCATTCTCTTCTCCTCAAGCTTTCAGTTGTGGAGAGTCTTTTGTTTTGTTTTGTTTTTCGAGACAGGGTTTCTCTGTATAACTGTCCTGGTAGTCCTGGAACTCTCTCTGTAGACCAGGCTGGTCTTGAACCCACAGAGATTCACCCGCCTCTGCCTCCTGAGGGCTGGGACTAAAGGCGTGCACTACCGACACAGCTTAGAGCGTCTTTTTGATCACCTCAGCTTGTATANAGCTTGTGGTGNACTACCCCGACCATNTCCAGAGCCAGATCCACAGGCCTTTCAGACAGGGTCCTCTGGCTCTTCCTGCTTCTGGTATCACCCACCCTATCGTGACAACTGGATCTGTTTGGAGTCAAAAGTCATATGTTTCAGCCCAGAGATGTGCCAATNAAAAACTCCAGGCTTAATCTNTTCTTTGTTTGTGACAAGGTCTCACTATGTTATGTACCCTGTCTAGCCCAGAACTCACCATGCAGACCAGCTATGCAGACCAGGCTGGCATTCAGCTCACAGACATACACCTTTTTCTCTTTCCTGGGTGCTGAGATTATAGACATGNGGCACCATNGCTAGCTCTGGACTAAATCCTTTCTATNCCCAAGACTTCTCACTAGAAAAAGAACAGAAACCATTCCTACCTTTTAAGTATCCCAGATAGGCAGGGGCCAACCTAGATATTCTGGGCTTAGAAAGTCTTTACNTATAGCAGTCTAGCAGCAGTTATCAGTAGCTGCAACCCCATCAGGTCTGCCTTAAGGGATTTCTAAAATGTCTTTGGAACAGGGATTTGCATCAGCCACACACATACAGGCTGCATGCCCTCTCAGTTTTCCCAGGTCACTCGTAACTCCTGGCTCTCATAGGCACGTGGACTCCCAGTAATTACACAGGGGAGCNAGCATAGCCTAGAACCATGGAGAGGAGAGATGTNATCATAGGGGCCGATAGGGCAGCAGGCAATGCTTGCTCTGTGGTTTCTCCAGTCTCAGGGTGTATCTCTCGGGCTGTGGGTATTTGCTGTAATTGAGGTAAATGAACTCTAAACACCAAAAAGTCCTAATCTGCACTTCTGCAAAACTCTTCTTTCAGCTCTGTAGCAGGCCAAGCTCATAACTAGTAAGTGCTTTGGGGACCTCTCACTTGGAAGCCTTTCCTGAACCCTCCAAAGAACCGTGTCCTTGCTATGTGTAACATGGGGCCCTTGTTCAGGTGCTTCAACAGTTTTTTTTTTCTTCCCTTTCCTCTCTTCATGTCATCAAGATATTCTATGCTATCCTCTGCCCCATGCAGCCCAAACTGACTTTACAAAACCCCGACTTTCAGGAATTTGTGTTGTCTTGAGGGTTGTGGGGGAGTCATGGTTTTCTCTCTGCTCGTGCCCCATGTCTCATCAATTTGTTGATGTGCATGCATCCTTCAGGCATGTGGGAACACTCTCTGTGGGCATTCCCCTCTGTGTTCCAACCNCTTGATACATCAGCTTTGGAAGTGGCCTGTCAGTGAATGGAATCCTCTTGTTTGTCAGATGAAACAGGTGTAGGCCGGAAAACCCCAGGGACAAAGGACTTCCCCAAAGTCTATGGGAAACTAGTCTGTTACTCTGGGGGGAAAGGTTTTAGTTTTTAGAGTTTTTGAAGAGAGGAGTATAGGAAAACTCCACCAGCAGGGCTGCTCTGAACACAGTCTGTGGGGTAACAGGGGCCCCAGGGAGATGAAAAAAATGGACCATGACAAGAATGGATGCAAGTTCTTTCTCAGTTCCTTGATGTTTTTCCCTCACTGTGATGGCATTGACAGCTGCTCCTTTGAACCCAGACTAACTGAGCAGTGTCTCTCAGGGCCGGTGTGTGTCCTGCCTGCTCTCTCTGCCCAGAGGAGCCCAGGTTTCCTGAGCCTGGCCTCTTCTCACAATTAGATATGGTTCCGTGGGGAGATAAAGAGGGGTCAGAGGCCCTGAGAGGGGAGAGGAAAGGGGGCTGGGTCTCCTTTTCCCAGGAAACAGTCCCCATCGTCTTTGAGAGTTATTAAGGAGGAATTACCATGTAGAATTCAAGTTCATTTCAGACACAGTGGGTTTGCCAAGTTGGGGGGTGGTGGCACTTTGTGACCAAGTACTGTGACCTCAACTGTCCATCACTGATGTATAGAAATTGACCCCAGATAGGTCATTCTATCTTGAAGGGAACAATAGGAAGAAGGTAGCCTTGAGAGAAGGAATAGGGAAGTGTGTATATAATTTAAAACAAAAACAAAACCCAGAAGATTTATTTATTACCATTGCACCAGTAATTGACAGGGGCACCACTGCCCTCTGCTGGCAGCTGTGTCTTCACTGCTGAGGTCCCTTAGTTTTCCTTTGCTTGGGATAAATAATTCGAAGACTCCGNCAAACAGTTTTTCAACCAACTCACCAATAAAGATNATTTCATATATTTCAGATGTCNTTTGCTCATTCACTCCACAGGCAGCAGATGAAGCGGGCAGCTGCCTATTCACTCTTCTTATGGATGCCTCAGTCATGAGGACAATAGGCTTCCTGAGAGCCACCAACTTTCCCACAGCCAGGTTTAACACCTGAGCCACAGCTCTAGTCCCACAGAGGGCAGCTTCACACCTCCTGCCTGCCTCTTAACTCAGGACATGGAGCATAGCAAGGGGNCTTTCTGTTCAGTTTGAGCTGGGCTGATTTTCATGGAGCCTGGAAGTTCAGCTGAAACCACACGGTTCAGAGTGTGAGATTCCCAGGTCCAGATGGGAAACATCCCCACTGTCTCTGCAATCCTTCAGGCTGCGGAAGGCTGCTCTGCTTATCTCTTGGCTCAGGTGCTCATCNTGGCTGCTGGCTCTGGGGATCATGATCAGGCTTCCCTTCATCAACACCGCCCCTCCATATTCTTTTCAGGCTTTGTTTATCTTGGGGTTATTCTAGACAATGTAAACAGACACGGTTCTACCCGGAGCTTCTGACACTGGTGGTTTATTTATTTATTTATTTATTTATTTATTTAATTTTTCCTTCTTGTGCCATTCCTTAATCAAATTAGACAAAGTACACATCTCCAACAATGTTTTGGGGCTAGGTAATGCAGTACACATGGGTTAACAATCAAAACAATAAAAGAGCTTCAAGTAAATTTCAATCAACCTCCTCATCTACAGCCCCTCTCTTGTGTCTCTTTCCTCTTCCCCTGCTGGAGGTAATCATGTCTAGAACTTTCTGTTCCTTCTCTCAGTATTTATACAAACACAAACATGCAAATGCACATTAATGTTGGTTTTCCCCTTTAGGCAAAAAGGAAGCATGCACTGTGTACCCCTTTGAAGCCTCCCTCTGCCCCATGATAGTATATGCTGGATACCTTTCCAAATCAACATATTCCAAAACTCCACTTGTTTTCCTAATGGGATGATATTGCAGTTTGTTTTACTAGTGTCTTATGGATAAGGCCAGGCTTATTCATATTGGTTAAATATTTTTGTTTCCTTCCCCTTCCCAGCCTTTGTCACTAATAACACTGCTTCAGATAGTGTTACAGGTGGGTAATAGTGGCACCTGCTTATTATCCCAGCACCTGGGAGGTGGGAGTTCAAGGTCATCCTCCAATACATGGCTGGATTCAAGCCAGCCAGAGCTACATGAAACCCATCTCAAACAACAACAGAAATGGTGTCCTAGGCTATGAGTAAAGNCCAGTGGTGGAATGCATGCTTAGTGTGGGTACGGCTCTGAGCTTGATCCCCAACACTACACAAGAGAATATTCCTGAACTATTGAGGGATTGTGTGCCTGACACCTACCACANCCACTTCTGGGGACTAGTGCTTGAGGGGTGACCTATTCTGGAGAGCTCCATGAGTATCCTCAGAGTACAGGGAGCANCCTCCAAGCCTNTGCTNATATTCTGGGCCTCAGGACAACATTGGATCATCATGGAACAGTCCTGGCAAAGAGCTCTCACTACAGAGTTGCTGAGAAGAATGGCAGCATGCACTTCTGTGAGGATGGGTCAGACAGGGGCCCTGGTGCTGAGCTAGAAGTCAGCTGTGGGTAGCTGAAGCTGCATGGCTCTTGATAGGCACACATGTGCACAAAGGACCAAGGAAGTGAGGAATGAGACATTGAGCAATGGGTTTTAAAGGAACATGATGGACCAGCTCGTTCCTTTTCAAGGCTGTGTTATGGTGTCCCAGCCCTGGCCTCCTTTCTGTGCAGCAGCAAGGGAGCTGGGGTGGCTTCTCAGCCCCGAGGATCAAGGCAGAGGTGTCAGTGGTTTGAAGTCAATCCGGCAGTGAGATTGACTTGCAAGAAGTGCTGGCTGTTGTCACTTCCTGTGTGTTCTCTATTGCAGGTCTAAATGAGACGGTCAAAGAGGTGATGCCTCCCACTTGTTTGGGGACCACACCCATCATCACAAAACACAGTGTTGGACTGGAGAGATGGCTCTATGGGTAAAGTGCTTGGTACCAAGCATGAGGATCTGAATTTGGATCCTTCGAATGTATGGAAAAAGCCAGGCGTGGTGTCCTGCTGCTGCAACCCCAGTGACTGAGATAAGTGGGTCCCATGGTCTCACTGACCAACCAGTCTAGCTTCAGCAGAGAGTACCAGGTTCAGTGAGAGACCCCAACCCCCCAAAATAAGATGGGGAAGTGATTGAGAAGGATATCCCAAAGTTAACCTCTGGACTCCATAAGCACCTACAATTGTGAGAGTACACACATACTAATGAAACACACATACATACAATACACACATATACATAAGACATATACAGACGTATAACACACACACACATATATATAGCACATACACACAACACAAACATATAAGATATCTACAACATATATATGAACATACATATGTGACACACATGCACAGCACACATGCATGCATGCAACACATTCATGCACATATACACAGTATTTCCACAGTTCTGTTGCTGTGTGCTAAACCATATCAAAACTCAGTGTAATAAAACAGCAATCATTTATTGTTTTCTCCAATTCTGAAGGTCAGGAATTTAGGCAGGATTTAACTAGTCGGGTCTCCTGACAACACACTCATATCAAGGGTCCTAAATTGCACATATGTATCTGATGTTTAGTCTTCCACAGGCCTCTCCATGGCTCTCTTGGGCTTCCTTATGCCACTGAGTTGCCCAGTCTACACAGGCTTCTTACAGCTCATCTGGTCTAAAGAGAAGAGATAGGACTGGACCTGTAACTCAGTGGTGGAACATTTGCCTAACATGCAAGAGGTCCTGGGTCCTATTCCTAGCACCAAAGAAGAAAAATGGAAGGAAGAAAGAAAGGAAATGTGGGAAGGAGGGAGGAAGAGAGGAAGGAAGGAAAGAAAGAAGGGAGGGAGGGAGGGAGGGAGGAAGGAAGCAGGGGAGGAAACAGGAACAACTGGTTCTCTGATATTCCAGATGAGTTCTATCAAATTTCTGGGACCAAACCAAGTAAGAGCTCAGCACTCATCAAGGGTAAGGGGATTAGATTCTGTTCCTTAATTTAATCCCAGAGTGAATCCACGTCCAAGGAGACAAAACGTTGTTGGAGGATGACTTTGGACACTCACTAACTCAAAAAGCACAGTGAGTACTGTGGAAAGAGACAGGCACCCCCAGAGTCAGGGTGTTTCCAAAAGACCTCACAGGCTGCCAGTGTGTCTGTAATTGGGTTTGATTTGCATATTGGTGATTAAAGTGTTCAAAAGGCTGTTTCTCTCTAGAAAATCACTCCTCTCAACGACCACGCAAAGGCAGGGGAGGCCCTAAGCTGTCTGCTATTAGCCAAAGCAAGAGGGGAGGGAGCCTTGTCAGAGGAGGGGTGACTCTGAAATCTGGATGGGAACAGAGCAGATACAGGAGCATATTCACTTTGGGGGTACACCAACTCTCTTTGTTCTTTTAAAAANTTTTCAGTACTGGGCCTCAAACCCAGGACTGCGGCTAAGATACACTGCAGCCCAATTTGCCTCCTTCTGCACCAAGGTCAAAAGATGCATTTCCCAGTTTGTTACCATCCTCCCTTTCCTCATTCATGTAAATGTTTCAAACAGTCCTAACCCCCTTCCAATGTGGACTTGAATTTTTGGAAATACAAGAACGTAGGCAGACAGCACAAATGTCTCTGAACTGGATAGCCGAATGATATCTATCTACTAACACAGATAATCCACACTAATGGGCATTTCAGGGGCGCTGACTAGGAGACAAAGTACATAGCAAGTGTGTGATCAAGACAAGGTCAGGCCATACCTTGTCCTCTAGGCTTCCCCTCAGTGTGTAAGAGAATGTAGAGGCTGTGATGGTGGAAGAAATCTCCTGATAGGTGTTTTCTGGCTTCCTCAGAGACAGCAGGCCTTTTGTGGCTTGTTGGAAGCCACGTCCAGGTGTCCCCATTGGCACAGCCATGACACCCCAGTAGGCAGAAGAGAAAAGAACCTGAGCAGCCAGCCTATGACCTGGGTTCTCTCTCCAGCAAATGCAGACAGAGTGGAATCCCTTGGAAGGAACCAGACTGTGCCAGAAGGAGAGAGAAAGCCAGACAAAGAAAGACATCAAGAGAAGGCTGTTCAGACCCCAGAGACTTGAAAGACAGGCCTCTCCCTCCTTGGAGGCCCGAGCCACTGCTGGGAGGTCAAGGGTAAAGGAGGCTGGTGAATAGGGCCAACGGCCTTTGCTTCCCCTGAGAAAGCTCCCAAGATGTGGTGGGACGGGGAAGACAACGGGGTAGAGCCGTGGGGGAGCCTCTGAGGGCTGTGACATTGAGGCTGTCTCCAAGGCCTGCTGGGGCGGGGACAGGCATCCCTGATGTGGTCTCCACAGCAGGGCTTTGGCAGCCTGGCCTCACAGCAGCCTGGGCCCCAACCCCAGCCGTGTAGCCCTGCTCCGATTTTCACACCATGTCTAATCCAATCACCGGCAGATTGCGAAGTCTCTGCCTACCTCCCAGATCGAGAATTCTTGGCCAGCTCCAGCGCTAGGCTTCTTCCCAGCCCAGCCGGCTACCCTCCTGGCCATCCCTGTAAGCCACTCTGAGGCTCAACCACCGCCCCCCCCCACCTCCCCTTCTGGGTCCACCGAGTTAATCCTGTTTGCCTGGTCTGTCAATTTAAACAGTTTTAAATATGCCTCAGCAGGTCTGGGTGGCAGAACCCTCATGCTCCAAAACAGAGGGCTCGCATCAAAGGAGGTTGGCGTAACAGGGGCTGGGCTACAAGAGTGTCATTTAAAAGCACAGAAGCAAACTGCTGTTGGGGGAGTGGGGGGAGAGCAATTCAAATGAATCACGCAGATGTGAAGCTAACACAGCCCTGCCCAGCAAAATGGAGTTCCCTAAATTAAGTTCAAAGAGAGCTCTACACTAGAGGCTGAGGGTGGAGAGGGTGGGGCCACCATTGGGAGTATATGGAGGGCTGCTCCACAGGATGGAAGTCTGACTGACCCATCCATCTGGACCAACACCCCCCCCACTTGCCCTCAGTCTACAGCATTGGATGGCTGTCTGAGATAATTCAGTGGCTGAGCCCTGGAGAGGGCTCTGGGAAATGAGGACAAATTCAGATACTTTGACAACCAGTCCAGCTCTAGGCTGAGGCTCCTCCTGCCCAGAGCTTTTCGTAAGGAATGNAGAATGTTATCCCTGTGCTCTCCCAACTTTAATATGTAAGTGAATCCCTCTGTGATCTGGTTTTTAGGAAAGGCAGTAGTATCTGAACTCGAACTCAGTGAATTGCAGCGGGACTTGAGATTGTGCACTTTGAGCTCCCAGGTGATGCTGATGCCTCTGGTCCAGGGACCATACCTTCTGCACTTTGAGCTTCCAGGTGATGCTGACATCTGTAGTCCAGGGACCACACTTTAAGCAGCAAAGGTTTTAAATAAGCCAGGCCATTCAGCTTTGGCCTCAGTTGTCATTCAGTTTCCAAACCTCTCTCTGAACTTCCAGNTCATTGTCTTTCGAGCCCCTTTTCCACATGGATTAAGACAAGAAAAACTAGTNTTACACCAAAGCAAACGGCATCTAGGCCTCATCTCTTAGAGGCATTTTCCCTTCTTTTCCATGATTGTGGAGTTGCTATTCACTGGAACAAGTGTGAGTGAGCAGGGGCTGCTTCCAGGGAGGGTGGATAGCCAAGGGTNTTTCTAGAGGAGTACATGAAAACTTGGCTGAAAGCAGGAGGACGGATGAAATAACCCTTAAGGGAACTGTCTCAACTCCAGATTCTGTTATCCTAGGTCATGTCCTTGGCTTTGATAAGCAAATGGCCTGTCCTCCCTCTGTCTGGACAGGGAGTGACCCAGGCTGTAGGCTACGAAGTGGTATCTGCAGAGGGCTTTGGTTACAAACAGAGCAATGGGCCTTGGAAAGTACAGGACAGAAAGGCTATTTGCACAGGGTGTCTAGGTTTTGTTTTGACTTCTAGCGAAAGGGGCCGTCCCATTGTCCTCAGATTGCTAGAAAACAGAGACTTCTAACCACAGAGGCATTTCTCTTGCCCTTCAGTACACTCAGCTCTTTAGATCTGTCCACAGCTCTACTCAGTCATTCACAGCATCATCGCCACCAAGAGACAAGGCCAGGGCCAGGCCAATCTGACTGGAAAGTCTCAGTGCCTNAAGTCCTTGCTAGAAAAGTAAAAGACAGCATTTGAGCATGAGTGACAGTGGCCACTAGTGTAGCACGCAATGCTGGGGAGATGCAACCCAGTTTCTAGGAAGAGCCGGGCCACAGTGCTCCAGGAAGACAGGAAAATGAGCATCGGAAGGGCAGTGTGGGGGTGACCCCAACCACAGCTTGGCTAAGGCAGCTTTGTTCTGCAGCAGCTGAGGGAAGGGGACTGCTGTGGGAGAAGCTCAAAGAGGCAGGGAGTTGGTGGGAGTGCACCTTTGTCAAAGGAGTCCAAACCAAAACCAAGTCAAAGAGGAAATAGATGAGAAGTGCAGCTGCAGCACGCCGCTGAGAGCATTACCTGGAGTTTTACCTCAGCCACCCACTGTCCTCCCTCTCTCAAGGGTGTGAGCTTGAAGGTGACTCTGGCTTTNTGAGTCCTGTCTTGGTGCTTCACCCTGAGTCCNNAGTGGGTCATCCAAGAGANGAGAGACTGTTCGTCCTGAGGCCAATTGAGTGCTGGACTCCTCCACTGTGTCCTCTCTGCCTAAACAGCTAGCATTTGTCAATTGGATTTGAGTTAATAGTAAAGTCGAAAGTTGTGCTCTTTGCCCTTGCAGAGCTCTTACGAGAAAGGAAAATGTAACTGTCCTAAAACATCTTTAAAAGTTAACGTCCCTCAGCACTCATGTAAAAACCATGTGGTGGCATGCGCCTGTACTTCCAGCATTGGGAGGTAGAGACGGGACCCAGGAGGCTTGCTAGCTAACTATTCTAGTCCATCAGTGAACTCCAGGATTAGTGAGCCACCC
>LZPO01017307.1:338835-352518 GCA_001675575.1 Neotoma lepida
CACACACACACACACACACACTCCAGCATGTGCCCTTACACAGATGCATACACACATATACCATACAAACATACAAAAGATTTTTTTCTTTTTGAGACACAGTCTCTCTATGTAGCTCTGGCTGGTCTGGAACCTGCTGTTAGACCAGGCTAGCTAGCAAATCAGAGATCCACCTGCCTCTGTAGGGTATTCATGGCCAGATATTCATATGCCATCATGCCTAGCTAGATAAAGATTTTTAATAAAATGTTAAGCCAGATGATGATTTCATGAATATTCTATAAATTTTTTGTTTATTTCTATTCTTTAAGATTTATTTATTTATATTTATGTATATGTTTGTGTGCTTATATGAGTTTATGTGCACTGTGTACACAAGGTGGTACATCAGAGGGCATCTGATCCCCTGGAGCTAGAGTTATAGACAATTGCTAGCTGCCATTAAGTGTTAGGAACTGAACTCAGATCGTCTGCAAACATTCTTAACCCTTGAGCCATCCCTTCAGCCCTCGATAAACTTTTTGTATCTCATTTTAAAATAAACAAATACAATGTTGTTATTCACAGGGTAGTAAGGAAAAAGCAAGGAGGGCTTTCCATAGATCCAAGAAAGGATGAGTGGCGTCGGGGACCATTGGCATCACTGAACGTTGTCTCCTGTGACTGCAAGAGCATTGTCCTGCTGTAAGGAGACCAATAGGTGACAATACTTGCTTTGTCGTGTTTATGATTTAAAGCTCATGTTTTGAGTGTGTATCAGATTTAGAGAATCTTTGCTAAACACAAAATGGCTGCTGTTTCCATCTGTGATTCCCAGTTTTGGGGTTTTTCATTTTAAGTTAATTTTCATAAATGGTATGAGGTAAGGGTTGGGGTTCTTTTAAATATATATCTAACCAAATTTCCAGGACCATTCATTGGAAATTTGCCTTTTCTATTAAATTGCCTTGAAATGTTTGTTAATAACCAATGGACTATCTATGGCTGTTTTTATTCCTGAATTTCTAATTTAATTCCATTAAAGTCAAAGAACATACTTAGCATAATTTGAAACTTTTTACATTTGTTATGACTTACTTTAGGTGCTGGGATATTTTAAATACTCAGTGGTAGAGCTGTCTCTTATACACATCTAGATGTGTATAAGAGACAGTACTTGAAAGGAATATACATTGTGCTGTTCAAGGGTGAAGCATCTATACATCACAAGGGTGTCAAGTTGGTCAAATAGCCTTGCTANTTGTTTCTTTGTTGTAACAGTTATTGTGAGAAGAAGAACGAAATGGAAGGCTCTGACTACACAGACGCCTGGGAGAGCCAATTTTTTTTTTTTGTTTTTGGCAACAATCTATTTAATAGCATTTTGAGGATCACTAAGTCCTGTTATCTTGTCTGTGCATTGGTTCTTCCTTCCTTTCATTTTTATAGACTACAATGATTTTTTATTTGCTGAGAAAGTCCAATTTTAGGTTTCTTTCTTCAGCATACTTCCATTTTATTAAAAGCAAAGGCCAACTGGTTCTCAGACTCTGATCCACCTTCATCTTGACTAATCTGGAAATAAGGAAGTTTGTAAGTCTCCTTGTCAGATGTGGCCACACAAAGCAGACCATGGGAGTTATTCTTCTTAAGGTATTTCTTGGTAAGCTATTTCAAATACCTTTCAGAGAGCGGTTTCTCAGAAACAACTGTGATTTTATTCTTCAAGTTGTCAGTGTGAACAACATTCCCAAGATTTCCAGTTTTTCCGTCACCTTTAACCTTCTCCCATAGAAACTGTTCAAAACTTCCAGAATCAAAAATTCTATCTTCTACTGATGAGTAAGATCCAGGCGGACTTCTTAGGTTTCTTGTCTTTCTGTGGCACCATCATGAGTAGTGGCCATGGGAAGAGCCTTTCTTTCTAAAATATATTTTAAACTGAAATAGAATTGCATCACTTCCCCACTACCTTTTCCCCCTCCAGCCCATCCTATGTACCCTCCCTTTGACACCTCCCATGTCCCCTGACTCTCAAATTGATAGCTTTTTTCTTTGATTATTATTACTATATATTTACTATATGTATGCACAAATATATATATATATATATATATATATATACACATACACAATCTACTGAGTCATTTTTGTTGTTTGTGTGTATATGGTTTCAGGGATGGCTACTCTACACTGGACAACCAGTAAGGGGGCTCATCCCTGGGAGAAACTAATTTTCCTTTTCTCAGCAATCATTAGTTGCCTGTAGTTCTTTGTCTAGGGTGGGACCTTGAGGAAATTTTCTGCTCCCACATTACCATATACAATGATATTGCTTTGTCTGGTCTTGTTCATGCAGCCATTTCTAGGAGAGACGGTTTCACAGCAGACTTCCTGGTGTTCTGGCTCTTACAATCTTTCTGTCCCCTCTTTCTTGATGTTCCCTAAGCCATAGATTCAAGAGCTGTGATGTAGATGTATCTGTTGTGGCTGGGCTCCAGGTTATCCATTGATATCCACTGATGCCTGCATTGTATCCAGTTGTGGGTTTTTGTGGTGGTTTCCTTTTGCTATAAAGAGAAGCTTCTTTGGTGATGGTTGGTAGCTACATTTATGGGTGAGTATAAGGATAAGACTTAGAGTGTAGTAAGGAATTATGCTTGTCCAACAAGGTGTTAGAAGATACTTGGAATAAGCCTGACCAGACAGGTAAGAGACCTCTGCAATGGAAGCTTCCAATCTCTGAAGAAAGAGATTGAGAAAGACACTAGAAAAAGAGCACCCCTTGTTTATGCATCAGTAGAGTTAATATTGTGGAGATGGCCATCCTACCAAAAGTAATTCACAGATTCAGTACAATCCCAATCAAAATACCCACAACATTCTTCACCAAAATAGGAAAGAATAATCCTAAAATTCGTGTGAAACCAGAAAGGACTCCAGATAGCCAAAGCTAGAGCAAAGAGAAGAATACTAGAGGGATTGCTCCTTCAGACTTCAAGATACATTATAGAGCTTTAGCAATAAAAGAAATATGGCACTGATATGAAAACAGACATGTAGACCAATGGAATAAAATAGAAGACCCAAACATGAGCACACGTAACTACAGCCATCTGTTATTGACAAAGAGGCCAAAAATATAAACTGGAGAAAAGACAGCATCTTCAACAAATAGTGTTGGGAAAAATGGATGTTTACATAGAGAATGAAATTAGACCTGTATCTATTANCCAGCACAAAAACTAGATCTAATTTGATCAAAAGTCTTAATTTGAAACCTGTGTGGTAGTTTGAATGTATTTGGCCCCCATAAGCTCATAGGGAATGGCACTTTTAGGAGGTGTGGCCTTGTTGGAGAAAGTGTAGTCTTGTTGGAGGAAGCTGGATGACACATGCCTTTAATCCAGACCTTGAGGCTAGAGGGTACAACTTTAATCTGGGCCACATCTTCTGGAGGAAGTGTGTCACTGTGGTGGAAGCCTTTGAGGTTTCTTTTTCTCAAGCTTTCCTTGGTGTGATCGTCAGTCGACTTCTCATGCCTGCAAGATGTAGGACACCCAGTTACTTCTCCAGGACCATGCCTGCCTGCATGCCACTATGCTCCTCGCCATGATGGACTGAACCTCTGAACTGTAAGCAAGCCCCCTCAATTAAATGTTTTCTTTATAAGAATTGCCATGGTCATGGTGTCTCCTCATAGCAATAGTAAACCCTACCTAAGACAACTTGAAACACTGAAACTGTTAGAAAAAACCTGTCGACAATCCCTACAAGATATAAATGTAGGAAAGGACTTTCTGAGTAGGACTCCATTCATCCAGGAATAAAGGCCAATAATCAACAAGTGTGACCTCATAAAACTAAAAATCTTCTGCACAGCCAAAGAAACAATCAATTGAGTAAAGAAGAAACACACAGAGTGGGAGACAATCCTTACCAGCTGTACATCTGACAGATTACCACCCAGAGTATACAAAAAAAGAAAGAAAAAAACTAAAATATAAAACAAAACAAGAGTCCGAGAAATAAATGATCTGATTTTACAAATGGACTAGGGATCTAAACAGAGTTCTCAATAGAAAAATGGTTAAGAAATACCTCAAAAAGTGTTTATCATCCTTAGCAATCAGGAAAAATGCAAATTAAAACAAATTTGAGATTTCATCTCACACCAGAAAGAATGGCTAAGATCAACAAAATAGCTGACCACAAATGATAGAGATGTNCAGAAAGCTGCTGTGGAAGTGACGATTTTCTCTTGTATCAGGAACTCCCTGAAGGCAGGGCCATGGTATGACACATTCCACTTGGCTGTAACAGATGTTTAAAAAAGGTTAAAAGGTGAGACTGAAGCCAACTCTTCATTTCTTTTGAGTTTCTTCCATGGGAGAGAAACAAAACCACCAAAAACAGTTTCAGAAAATTGGTGACTTGCCTTAGTCATTTTACTGGTGTCCTGCCCCCACCCCACCCCCACCCCCCGACATGCTCTCGATGTGCCTCTGGTAATAGACCCACAAGTTTAGCATGTTTAGCAGCAGAGATGACAAAGTTATGCTGCTAGCTTGCACCTTAAAGGTCACAGTATCAGACCATTTAGGGGAAGCCTAAAGTTCAACAAGTCTGCTTCTGCTCCTTTTTCTGATGAGGAAATGAGGTCAGAGGGTAAATGGCTCATTGAAGGTCACACCATGGACAGTGAAAAGCCCATCTCCCATGACTCTTTAGCCAGGACTCTCTGCACTCTTCACCATACCATGACTGTTGCTCAGAGGGTTGTGGGTCCCTGCGTACTCCTTGTAGAAGAGGATGAATTCTTCCTGGTGGCTTTTGTGTGGTTAGAATTGTTGTCACCGTCAATGACACTGATGCCTACCTGTTGGGTCTAGAGACTCAAGTGTGTCTGTCATACAGGTGAGGAAAACTTTAAAAAACAAATGGCCACACTGGTTGACAAGTCTTCTCTCCAGTGAGTTTTCTATAGAGATGTAATTTTATCAGTTTTGCAACATCCACCAGAATTGCACTCTCATTTCTACTTGTGCAACATTAGATCAAAGCTCAAAGTAACAAGCATGGGAATGTAACATTATCTTGGTACATAACTTCAAAGTTATCAGACAGCACTGAGTAAGGTCTTTATCTCTGAGGGGTGTGTGTGTATGTGTGTGTGTGTGTGTGCAATCATTTCTAAACACCCTCTGGAGCTTTCCTCTCTAGCTCGGTTGTTTGTCAGCATTAACGTGTAGTTGTTTTTTTACTTCTCCCTTGGGCCCTTTGAAACCTCTGCGCTGAACTTGTTATCATGAAGAGACTTGTTTTTGCGCCTCCCCCCCAAGACAGAGTTTCTCTGTATGGCTCTGACTGTCCGTGAACTCTCTCTGTAGACCAGACTGGCCTCCAACTCTCAGAGATCCATCTGCCTCTGCTCCCAAGTGCTGGGATTAAAGGCGTGCACCACATGCCGGGCTCCAAAGAGACTTCTTTCTAAGAGTAGGTGGTACCTGCTTGTCTTCCTGGATGTGCTCTTGGCTGACCCCCTGTATGGTACAGAAAATAAACTTATGTTGTGTTTTTGTGGTGGGTTTCTGCTGGAGAATCTTTCCTTCATGTCACAATTCCCTTTAACACATTCCTTAAAACAAACAAGTTAGCCATTGTCTTAATTAAGGTTTTATTGCTATAAAAAGACACCATGACCATGGCAACTCTTATAAGGAAAACATTTAATTGAGAGGGCTCACTTACAGTTTTAGAAGTTCAGTCTGTTATCATGGCGGCAGCATGGCTTGTGCAGACAGACATGGTGCTGGTAGCTGAGGGTCCTACATGTTGCAGGCAACAGGAAAACAACTGACACACTGGGAAGTGTCTTGAGCATGGGAGACCTCAAAGCCCGCCCTCACAGTGATGCACTTCCTCCAACAAGGCCACACCTCCTAATAGTGCCACTGTGTATGAGGTTATGGGGGCCAATTACATTCGAACTGCCACAGTCCTCTTCATTAGGAGACCACCATGCCAGCCAGCATGGCTACCCACACAATGACAGTGTGTGAATGTGGTGAGCTTTAAAGAGAGTGAGACATTATGACATTTCTCCTAAGTGTGGCTAGGGGTGCAGGTGTGGCTCAAGGGTGGATACCTGCCTAGCTAGCATCTTCAAAGCTCTGGTTCAGTCCTCAGCACCGAAAAACAGACAAATTAATGGCTAGCTCTTTCTGTGTGGCCAGCACTATCCAAGATGCTTTATATCTTTCTTATTTTACCCAAATTTATAATTTATCCAAGTTACAGATCACTAAACTGAGGAAGATTGAAATTAAACAACTTGTCCAAAGTCACATTTTCATTAGTGCTGGGGCTCAGATTTGAAATCAGAATAATACCCATGATAGGCATCTCTATCCTTAGCCGTAATCTGATCTCACATTCCTGGTGGGGACAAGTAGGGATTTTTTTTTCCTCTAGAAATATTAGAAACACCACATAACCATGATATGGTAGTTAAGCCAGGTAATTAAATGATTTGTTATAAATAATAGTATACATTTTGTTTTCTGTTACTATTCCAGAGTACTTGAGACTGTATAGTCTATAAAGAAAAGCATTTATTTTGGCTCACATCTCTGGAGCTCTAAGAGTACAATGACAACATCTTTTGGCTTCTAGTGAAAGCCTCACGGCAGAAGGAGGAGAGGAGCAGACAAGGGGGTGGGCACTTTATAACCCCCACAGCTGTAAGAGCTAATCTAGTCTCCTGAGAATGACATTAATCCCTCTTAATTAAACTCTATCCATTGGCAACCAGTCAGTGTGTGTGATGATGGAGACAAACCACATTCAAGCCATAACACTTGAAAGTTACTTTTTATCCTGACCATTTGTGCAAAAGCTGTTGGAGGCATCATTCTAGCCCAGAGGATCACAAATGTTTCCTGACTGTGGCCAGAAAGCAAAGTTTTCTAGGCTTTTCGAGGCACACGACCTTAGTTGCAACTATATAGCTTAGCCACTGTAGGACAGAAGCAGCCATTGAGGATAGGTGAACACTTGGGCATGGTTGCCTTTCACTCAAACTTCATTTGTGGACACTCAAATCAGAATTTCACGTGATTGTCAATGCTACAACATGGAGCTCCTGATCCGCTTGAAAAGAAAATAAGGAAAAAGGTAAAATTTCTTCCTAGCTTGTGAGGCGTACAAAAATAGTGGGCTTCATTTGGTCAGTGGCCCCAGAGTTTGCCAGCTCTGCTCTGCCTAATTGATTTCCCATCTCCTGAGGAGCTCCCTGCGAGCTGGACCATATCAGAGGCAGCTTGGCACATGACAGACATTTAGTAGGATTTTGCTAGTGGAAAGGATTCAAATTCCTTTAACTGGGGAGGGGTAAGGAGTGTTTTTAGAAGCCTCATCCTGTTTCATGCTCAGACAGGAACCTGACTCGAACCCTTAGCCATTCTTTCTGTCCTGCATAACACTTGTTTATTTTGTAATAGCTGTTCCCAGTGGAGTACATGGGCACCTTGACTTATCCAAGCCTCCCCGTGAGTTCAGTGGCTCTCACTCTTTGCAGGGCAGGTTTCAGATGGCAGTTTGGAGATAGATATCTCAAAGGACAGAAGAGGCCAACAGCCTCCCCTGCTAGGCTCCCTGCCAAGCTGCCCCCTGGCATTGTAAGTGGGGGGATCTTCCAGGGGATTTAGTGGTTCTCCATTTGGCTGTACAGCAAAGCACAGTACTGCTCTCTGATTCCTGCTGCTGATAGCGTGGCACACAGATCAAAGGAGGAAACGCTCCAACTAATACTGAGGGCTTCTTCCTCCAGTCGCAGCGGGGTGACTTGGGAAGTACGTGAGTCTAGAAAGTTTGCAGCTTAGAGACATATAGCACATCATCCTGGGGTTCTCAAAAGACTATGAGTTAGAGACCCCGCGGTACCTGGACCTTCAGGATCAGAATCAATTCTGATTGTCCTATGACCAACCTTGACCACAGAAGCTTTCTCCTAGCTTAGGTGTTGGCTACTAGAAACAAAACCCCAACTATCCCCCTCCACATCTACAAGTGAGACTGAAGGCCTCATGGGATTTCCACCTGGGGAGTGGATTAGAGACCTCCTGCTGGGTGCCTTTCCCTGTGAAGCTGCTGTGATGGTATGGGTCACAGCAGATAAGCCTCCAGCTCAGAGTGTCTTTCTTGGTAGGACAGAGTAAGAAAAGAAGTGTTCCTTTGGAGGGGGTATTGCTCAGAAGAGCATGCTCGCATTTTAAGCATTCCACTTAACCACCTGATATGAGTCGGCAGCAAGAATGCTTCACCGTCAGCTCTGTAAGCCAGTTCTGATAACATGGGTTGCCCACCCCCTGAGTTCCTAAGAAGTTCATGAACAAATACTCAGCTGGCTACAGCTGGACTTTCNGTCATGGCATAGCCCAGGTTTCTTTGAGTCTTTGGTAAATGCATTTTTAGCGTCTTTGCTGAGATCATCGGCATTTCCCTTCCTAGTGTATCCTAAGTCTACGATGATTCAGTTCTTGATGGGAGGTCTGAGGGGTCCTGGAGGCTTCTCCTCAGAACTGCCCAGTAGTNTTCCATTATTAGTGGACTACTCTCTGAGTTTAAGCATCTTCATTGTATTTCTATCTTAAAAAATATTCATTTTTATCTTAAGTGTGTTTGTGTGTGCCTGAGTGTATGTACACACGCATGCANGCAACACCAGCAGAAGTCAGATGAGGGCATTGTTACTCNTGGAACTAGAGTTACAGATGGTTATNAGCCACCNTGTGGGTGTTGGAAACTAAACCTGGGTCTTTTGCAAGAGCAGTAAGTGCTCTTAACCACTGAGCCATCTCTCCAGCATCTGTTATATTTCTTAAAAATCAAAACAAAACATCAATAGAAAAGCTTTGACTCATTGTTAGGAAAGTAACTATAATGAGGAAGACCTGGGTTCTTCCTGACATGAGGAGGATTCGGAGCACAGAGNCTGGGGTTAAGAAGATCATGGTTGAGTGGGCGGTGGNGCACATCTTTCATCCCAGCACTCAGGAGGCAGAGACAGGCGGATCTCTGAGTTGGAAGCTAGCCTGGTCTGCAGAGTGAGTTTCAGGATAGCCAGGCTTACACAGAGAAACTTTGTCTCCAAAAACAAAACAAACAAACAATAATATCGTAGTTGCAGTAACTTCTAGTCAAGAAAGAAACCAGTAGGTTCCCTGTGCTGTCAAAACTCCAAACTCCCCGCCACTGNTCACCAGACTGCATGGGCTCTGGAGCACACCTCTGCCTCTCTCTTCAACCACTTCAACTTGNGATACGTTCTCTTTCATTGTGCATTGGCTGTGACCTCTTCATTTCTGATTTCTGAGCTCATTACGCTCATTCCCATCCCTGTGGGGATTGCAAATGCTGCTTCCTCTGTCTGGAATGTTCTTTCTCCAGATGTTTCCCTGGTGACTTGTCATTCAGGTTTCCATTCATACATTACTCCCTAACCACTCACATAGCATCTTATACTGTTCTATGTATCTATTATCTGTTCTTATGTGTTCCTGCCTAATGNTTGACTCTCATAGGACTATAAGCCCCAGGCAAAAATGAGCTTTCTCTGTCTCACTCATTAAATAAATGGATGAAAGAATAAGCGTCAGATCATTCCTCAGGGACCGAAAACGAAGGATGAGACTTTCAAGGGGAAGCAATGGCACCATAAACACGTGACCAAACCAATGCTGGGAGCCCCAGAGGNTGGCGTTCATTAGGGAAAAGAGAGGGAGTGTCATTGTGGAGGTGTCTGAGATGGCCTAGTAGAGGACATTCCTCTTTCCCACCCTGATTCTGGTCCATCACAGGAATAAGGCAATGAAGGAAGATAGGAATTAAGCTGTGACTTTTCTTACTGACAGATTGGAAACTGTGGCTTACACCAATTAGCAAGAATGCCAANTGACAGGTAGCTCTCTGCCACCATCCATGTGTAGTCTCAAAGGAAGGAACAGACGNACAGAGCAGCAGGGTCACCAAAGCATCCAGGAACCTCAGAGGACAGGGAACACCTGGTTATGCTCGATGCTGGGCGCTCCTCTGTCTCACCTTGGTTCTGTCACCCTCCATGGTTTGAAGATTTGCTCCATATATTCTCAACATTGTCAAAGTTAGACACCAGCAAGAGCGAGCTGCTGCCTTTGTTGGTCCCAGGGCAGTGGAAGGGACAATACACACAGATACTGACCCCTCACCCAGCACCCCCTCCTCCAGGGAGCCATCTACTTTGCTCCTCTCAGCCCCAGTCATTGTGGGAGGCATGCTCCTTCCTTGGCAAGCCCTNTGTCCTTTCTTCCCTCTGCCTGGAAATTGTTTCCTGTGTCCTTGGCTAGCTACGGATGGCTCATATTTTTGAANCTTGCTCATTCACTGTGACAGTCTTCCCTGGGCCATACTGATTCTCCCCATTCTGTTTAATGGGACTGCCTATCTACCCTTCAGAAAACTCAGTGAAGTTCAAAATAATTTTTTTTTTTGGTTTTTGGAGACAGGGTTTCCCTGTGTAGCTTTGGTGCCTTTCCTGAAACTCACTTGGTAGCCCAGGCTGACCTCGAACTCACAGAGATCCGCCTGCCTCTGCCTCTGCTGGGATTAAAGGCATGCACCATAACTGCCCAGCTCAAAACAATTTTTAAAACTATTATTACTAACATTTCATGCATGTGTGTATGGGTGCCTGCTTATGCTAGGCTATGNGTGTGGAGGTCAGAGGACAGAATTTGGAAGCTGGTTCTCTTCTACCTTGTTGAGGCAGAGTCTTTCTTATTGTTTCTGCCGAGTGGCTACCCCAANCTAGCTGGCCCGTGAGCTTCTGTGAGATTCTTTGCCCCTTCCTGTCCAATCATGGTAGGAGTGCTGGAATTCCAGATGTGCACTACCAAACCTGGAGATTTCCTTTTAAACTGGGGTCCAGGGGTCAAACATGCTGTCAGATGGCACTGCAAGTACGCTTACCACACGAGGCGTCCTGTCTAAAGATCCCCTCCCCCAAATTTTTGTATTTCTTGTGCAATACTATTTACTAAAATACAAACAAAAAACACCCCAAAACCCAAACCAAACAAAAACAACAACAACAAACTTATATCCGGGCAATGATGGCACACTCCTTCTCCTTTAATCTCAGCACTCGGAAGGCAGAGGCAGGTGGATCTCTGTGAGTTCGAGGCCAGCCTGGTCTACAGAGCGAGTCCCAAGACAGCCAGGGCTACACAGTAAAACTTTGTCTCAAAAAACAAACAGCAACAACAACTAAACAAAAACAAGAAAATAAACCAAAACACCTACAGAAAATTTCTAACATTTGAAAAAGTAGGGGGCATAATAAAAACTCAACTCCATGTACTATATATATATATATATATATATATATATANACACACACACACACACACACACACACACATATATATACATATATTTGGTTGCAGGGTCTCATGTGGGCTGGCTGAGGATAATCTTGAACTTCTCATCCTCCTATCTCTACTTCTGTGTTAGGATTTTTGGTGCATGCCACCAAGCCTTGTTTGTGCAGTGCTGAGAATCAAATGCAGGGCTCTGTGCACGGTATGAGAATCACTCTATCATCTGAGCTACATCTGCACCTCCAACTTTTAATAATTATCAACATCTTATTGATCTTCTTCCTCCTTTGAACAGAGCTTAAGCTCTGAGAAGGCAAACAGTGTTGGTTTTTCTTAAAACCATGCTTCCTGGTGCATACCCCAGTGCTNGGCCCATTAAAGCACATATTTCTCTGAATGTGGAATGAATGGATTGAGGTGAATGACTAATAGGCTCTATATTATGTAAAGGGACAGCAGAAATTGATCTAAGTGTACAGATGATGTATTAGTCAACTCAAGTGACTGTAACAAAAGATTCATTGTGTTGTGTCTTGCTGACATATCAAAATACCCAAGATAATCACATTGTAAAAAGAAAAACATTTATTTTTGATTCCCACATTTCAAGGTTCTGGTTCTGATTGATTTGCCTCACTGTGCCCTTGGCAAGCACATCATGGCAGGGATACGTGGTGTAGCAAAACCTGTTTACATTGTGAGCTGGGCGGGGGCAGGGAGAAGAGTGAGGAAGGGTGTGGGTCCCACAGTCCCCTTTGGGAAGACATCATTCCAGTCATTTACAGACCTCCACTAAGTCCCAACTCTCAAAAGTTTCACTGCCCTAGGGATCAAGCCTTTACCACTGGGCCTTTAGGGGACAATGCCATGACACCCATCAGCTGGCCAGATTGTGCAATAGAGACTCCNTTGTCATAGATCTGAAGATTGGCAGTTCAAGGTCAAGATTTCATCAGGGTTTGGTTCTGATGGAGGGCTGTCTCCTTAGGTTGCAGTAGCCAAATTATGTTGCAGGGAAGGGTCTTGTGAGACAAAGTCATGCAAACTACACCAGGCTGCCCTCCAGGGCAGTATCCTTCTACTTCAGCCTCCTGAGTGCTGGGATTACAGGGCTACACGGCCATGTTCTTTCTAAGATGTCTGTTATTNTAAGAAAGTAAATACTGATATGGGGGTTCCACTCACATGACCCCACTCAGTCCTAGTTACCTCATAAAGGCCCATCTCCAAACACTATCACTTTGAAGTCTAAAGCCTCAACACATGACTTTGGGAGGATTCAAAACAGCACATGGCAGATAAGTGCCTCCCAGTCTTGCTGAGTAGTAATTTCCTCCAAGAAGCTGGTTCAAATTCAGGAAATCCTGAAGGGAGGTGAAACATCCATTCCCTCCTGTAAGGAAGCTCTTTTTAAAAAATATTTTATTGATTTATTTTGTATACAGAAGAGGGCACCAGGTCTCATTACAGATGGTTGTGAGCCACCATGTTGTTGCTGGGAATTGAACTCAGGACCTCTGGAAGAGCAATCAGTGCTCTTAACCTCTCAGACATCTCTTTAGCCCCCTGTAGGGAAGCTCTTTGAGACTCAGGAAGTAAACAACCCAGAAGTCTCAGGGAGTCCCTGAAACTGACCAAATGCAGAAGGTTCCTCCCTCCCCAAGATGATACAAATAATAATGACTGCTGTAGAAATACTCTCCNGCCAGNTGAGCTGCCTGAAAAAAGCTCAGACAAACCAAGCTGCATGNAAGTCATGTAGACAGCTCTGGGGTTTTGTGAGGTGTCACCCATCCTGGTGACACTGGGGTGGGTTTTAGTGATGCAGCTATCTTTGAGCCATTTCTTCTCTAGTAAGTAACCCCTCACCCACACTACTGTAAGTAACACCAGTAAAACTCATTAAGCTCACCAAGTTTGATTTTTGTGGTATCCTCACTTTGGTCTGTTGTTGGTTCCCTATCTGGGNTGAATAAATATTTCTTCATGTCTCCCCAGGAATGGTGTCACACAGCAAGTCTAGTCTGAGAAACNTCACATTTCTCAGGTTCTCTTCTACCTTGTTGAGGCAGTCTAGTCTACCATCTTNTCTCCTATGGTTCTGACACTGAAGCTTTGTGCAGACTGAGGGGANGTAAACACAATGGAAGAAATTGGAGAGGTTGGAGGGAGGGTCCACAATACCCAGGAGGGGCAGACTTCCTCTAGCATTTGAGTTGGCAACAGCCAAATCTCTCTCTTGTATAAGGGGTCTATATACATTTTCTTTACTGGAGTTCATATTGAG
>LZPO01017307.1:356907-369674 GCA_001675575.1 Neotoma lepida
GTGCTGATGAGTGCAAAGTTTCAATTCTCTTGTTTTCCTGGACCCCTTTTAAGTACCTGAGTGTGACTGCTATTTTGTGTTGTTTTTCTTAGAGGTACTTGCTAGTTGTGTAAGCTAAGAGACTCTGCTCCCCCATATATAGCTCTGGCTATAAGCCATATTGTGGCTTCATTTGGGAGCCCTGGAGAACTGCCAAGTGGAAGGAAATGGGATGTCACAGCCTGTAAGCTGTCCAGTTGCCTGGCATTCAGGGTATTTGCTCAAGCCCTTCTCTGTGTTGAAGCAGTCTCACAGAGCATGCCCAGATGTGTGGACAAGCCAATGCAGGCCTTTCTGCTGAAGGGATGTGATGGGGATCACCCACCGCCTCCAACAATTTGGGGAATCTAAGGCACGAGCTGCCTTCCTGTCGCCCAGGCCCGGCTGACACAGCCTTCAGGCTAAGGAGATTAAGCAGGCTTTATTTACAGAAGCCTTCTAGTGACAGCAGAGACCACCACGCCCAGGTAGAGCCTGGGAAGAAAGGGAAAACACATTCTTTCCTTGTCGCTGCTGAATGCCAGGGCAAAGGCTCCATCCGCAGTGGAGATTAGCCAGGTACTGGAAGGCCTGGATGAGGCTGCCCTCCACACTGTCAGTCTACATCACTGGGAGACAAATTCCAGAGCAGGGCCCTGAAAGTCACTAGACAGGGCTGTGTGCACAGGAAATACACNCATGCATGAGTAAATGAAAAAAAGATGCCAAATGATCCATCTATTGCATTTGAGTTCTATTTCTTCTGCAGTCCTCATTTTGGCAAGAAAAAATATATATGAGTATCCACAGGAGACCTGCCCTTTCCTGGATGGAGACTGAAGAGGAAGGAATTGAGGGGGCAGGTACAATGAAGGAGAGGGACTGGGAGGGGAGGGTGGGGAAGGGGGGACTGCGGCTGGGATGTAAAATAAATAGATTAAAAAACATTAGATATCTTATTTTATTTGGGGATGCTGAGGATGTCACTCAGGGCCTAGTGCATGCTAGGCCATTGCTTGATCATCAAGCTACATCCTCAGCCTTGGAGCATGCCTGATATGAAGGTCAAAAGACATCTGCAGGAGAGGAGTAAATTCTCTCCTTCCATCATGTTGGTCCCAGGGATCAAACTCAGGTCAGTAGGCTTTGCAGTAGGTGTCGCCTTTACCCACTGAGACATTTCGCTGACTCTATACATAAGTTTGAATAAAAATGATTGCTTATATGAAGCAGGATTCTTCTTAAGTGTGGAACGTCTCTCCAAGTCCACACACAAAGAAATTAGCTGCCTGCCCCTCTCCCCACATTCCTCTTGCTCACGTGTTCATGGGTACATACCTTGTGGGAAGATGGTGCTGTGTTAATACTGGGTGCACATGCTCACCNCAGTCACACCCTCTGGGTTCAGGTTTTATTGGCAATAACAGAATGAATGACCTGGGACAACTTAGGAAACCTTTNAGANCTCCAGCGAGGTAGCGGGCCGATACCACCCACCTCACAGGGCTTGCTGTGAAGTCAATGAAGGTAATACAATAAATACGCTATGAGAACACAAGGGGTGGCCTTGGAGGTGGCTCAGTGGATAAAGAGCTTGCTCTGCAAAGGATAAGGACTTGATTTTGGATCTCCAGAACCCATGGGAAGCTGGACGATGTCATCCATGTGTTGGGAATCCCACTGTTTCCATGACAGGATGGAAGGGAGAAACGGGGAACCCTGGAAGCTCCTGGTCCAGCCACACTCAGCATGAACAAGACCCTGCTTCAAAGTGAAAACTGAGGACTAATACACTTGCTCATTCTCTCTCTCCCTCCCTCCCTTCTTCCCTCCCTTTCTCTCTCTCTCTCTCTCTTTCTCTCTCTCTCTCTCTTTCTCTCTCTCTCTCTCTCACACACACACACACACACACACACACACACACACACACACACACACACACAAAAGCAAAGTATTAGAGTAGAAAAAACTTCTAAACAAGAGAATTGAGTTTCTCGCTTGGATGGAGACTGAACATTACAGCTGGGCTGCTCAATTGCTTGGCGAAGGAACCACCCCTAGGAAGGTAGGTTCACCTTAAGCCATGCTTAAGAGTTAGGCAGAATAATTAGTTCTTTAATGACACTTTCGTTTTCCTTCCCAGAATCCCCCAGCACCACAGCTTACCAGGCCTCAGTTACCTAACTTTGTAAGTCTGCCTGCTTTTCGGAGTCATTCAGAGAAGTGTAACTTCTGCTTTTCCTCCTCTGTCTCTTCTCTAAGCATGGTTTCCTCACACTTTGGTTTCTCCAGCATTTCGGGCTTCATTACTCTCTTTCTCAAGTCTCCCTCACTGCCATGTGGCTGCTTGTTTGCCACGTGTGTGACCTCCGTGACAGCTTAAACGGCACAGCTCTTTCCCTCTCTNCTCCATTCTCCTTTTCCAGAGAGTTGTTGGGATTTACTGCCGTCCCTGGCAGTTTTCCTTTTTAAACTCTAATAAAATTGTCTTTGAGCTGCTATTGGAGTTTACTCTTAATTTTTTAATTAATGAGAATAAGAATCCCCAAAA
This sequence comes from Neotoma lepida, assembly GCA_001675575.1. Classification (NCBI taxonomy): domain Eukaryota; kingdom Metazoa; phylum Chordata; class Mammalia; order Rodentia; family Cricetidae; genus Neotoma; species Neotoma lepida. The sequence continues at coordinate 359,477 of LZPO01017307.1, forward strand.
GGAATCTGATTCCNTGGTATCAAAGGGTTCCTGTGACTTAGGTCACCTTAGAACTAAAGAATTCCAGAACCTGGCCTTTTGAGGAGATAGAAAAAGACAATTTATTCATACCTGGCTCAGACAGGGCTGGCTGAGTGAAGCCCTGTTGCAAATCTTTCTGTAGAAGATGCTAAACTTTCAGAGAGAAATGAGAAGAAGCTAGAACGCCTCAGAACAGCTGCTCGGAACAGCTGCTGAGATGCTCGGCCTCGAAGCATCTTTTCACCCTCTCCTGCCCCGGTTCTCCATCCCTGCAAAACTATGAGTGCTGAGGCTTCATTCATCTTTTCCTCATCTTTGTTCTGAAAGCCATTCATTTTCTTGGAGATCTGCCTGTCATGTCCCTGTTGGCCTCACCATCCAAGCTGTGCAGCTATTAACTCTCATGTGAGGAACCTAGCTTGGTACCCCACATGCTAGTACAGGGAGTCAAAGCCTTCCATGGTCCTCAAAAGACTCGGGGGAAGTCAAAGGCTGCTAAACAATTGTGTGGTCTTGGATGAGTGGCTTGCGATTTTGATTCTTGAGTTGTCTGATTTGGTAGGTGCAGCATGAGGCTGGAACTTGGAGAAACTTGAGGCAGAGGGTAGTCATGGTGCTAGACCCAGGGGCTGAGTCAAGGTCAGATAGTTTCTGGAAGTTACTTTCCTTTGCCTAGCTTCCCATCTGTTCTCTCTTCTAGTGACCTGGGCCTATAACTCATCCTTCCTTCCTTTCTTTCCTTTTAAAATGTATTTTTTTAGACAGGGTTTTACTGTGTAGCTCAGGTTGGCCTGGCACTCACTATGTAGACCAGTCTGGCCTTGAACTCGCAGAGATCTGCCTTCCTCTGCTNNTGNAGTGCTGGGATCAAACAAGGCTTGAGCCACCATGCCCAGTATTAGCAGCCATTCCTATTCCTTTTTCTTATTATAGTGGAGATGTTGGACAAATTCACTCCTCAGGAGTCATTCATCACCTGGATTACTTAACANGCAAGGCAGAGAGAAAGAGAGAGAGAGAGAAAGAGAGAGGGGGGAGGGAGGAAAGGAGAGAGAGAGAAAGGGCACTCTAGTTTCTGGCTTGGGCTCAGGAACGGCCCATCTCTTCTAGGGTCAGCTTTCAGAACCTGATACAAGGCTGAGGAAGAAACCCATCACCCGAAACCATTCTACTGTTTTTGCTACCAAATAGCTGTGTGGTCTTTGCTAAGTTGCCTCATATAGCTCTAGTTCAGTGGTCTCAGTCTTCCTAGTGCTGTGACACCTCATGTTCTGGTGACCCTCAACCATAAAATTATTTTCGTTGCTACTTCATAAGTGTAATTTTGCTGCTGTTATGAATCATAATATAAGTACCTACTATGTAGATGGTATTAGGCGACTCCTGTGAAAAGGGCATTCGTGACCCNCAGGTTGAGAAATGCTNCTCTAGTTTTTGATTTGTCTGCCTCGTTTGGTACAATATGGGGCTGATAACACTCATTCTTGGGTCAAAGGGCAGTGATCCATATGCTCTACCGCACTAAGGTAAAGTGAGTCCTTCGAATTTCTCCAAGTTTTTCAAGTCATATGATGATCTCTCACAACAAAGGAAGTTAAAAATGCAGTCACATTGTATGTCTGCAAAGAAGACAACATGACCAGCCTTGGGCAAGTTTTAGCAACTCTGGATCCTAGAGTTCAGGTAGCCCCAATGCAGAGACTAGACTGGCTTGCCTTGGAAAGCATAAAGAGAGACCTCTTTCACTATGCTCAGAAGTTTCCATTTCCCAGCTTGGGCCAGAGAGNNCAGCTGTCTGTGATGAAAACTATATGATGAGTTTGAATAATGGCCACACTCACACATTCCCCCTGCTGTTTCTTCAGCAAATATGTCACTATCATCATCATATTTGCATCAAGATCTATGACCATAAAAACAGGAAGAATCATTACCCGAGTCCTTAAGGTGTTTATGGGATAGAAGATGAGCCGCAAAAACCAAACAGTCTTCATTTGGAGCANTGTCTAGGAAGTGGTGTGAAACAGCAGTAAATGTNTAGGATTCCTTCCACTAGAGTGCTCAATGCTCACCTTGGAAAACAGGAGAAAGTCTCACCCATCTGGATGTGATGAAGAGGAGGAGCAGAGATGGGTATAGGTGCTTGAACCACAGGACGTCCCTGATGGAAGGCTGCCAGTGAGTAGGATCTTAAGGATTTTAGACAGCATTTGTGAGAAAAAAAGGGGATCATTGGCACTCTTGAACANCTGGGCCAGTTAGCATTGGAGAAAAGTGGTGTCTCCAGCCACGTCTCATTTTCTCCCTATCACTGGCCTACAGCATTGCCTTGTAAATGCTACCTTCTAAGAGAAGGGTCCAGAGNAGGGTGGATGACTTGGGCTCCTGAACAAAACAAAATAAACTTGGGTCCTCCAAGGGCTGCTGTTGTGGGTGATGCTATGGACAATTCCTCCTATAGTTCNCTCAAGGACCCACTGAGTTTAGAAAACATTCCNCTGACCTCTAGTGGTCAAAATGGCGTCCAAACTGCCCCAATGTCTCCACTCCCCAAGTCCACACANGCGGTAGATGTTGAAGGAATTGCTCTGAACAGAGCCTTTCTTCTTTTCTGTTCTTCCCTTTTACTCTCCATGAGCTTTCCTTCCTGCAACCAGATTANCCACACTCACTCTTACGNGTGCCTTGGGTGGTTACAGCCCCCTGAAGCAGTTTCCAGATCCAGAAGCCTCGTGGCTGTCTGTGGAGAACATGCACANACTGAAAGTCTGTATCCCACTGAAGACTGTGCTGGGGGCCGTGTCCTAATTTTGGTCACAGTGCTTCATGAGGTTTGTGACATGTCAGATGCCATTCCAAGCACTTCACTTTAAAAAACAAACAAATAAAAATCTCTTAAGAGTAAATACTGTGGTTAGCCCTCAATTTAAAGATGGGGACTTTGAGGCTCCAGAAGATGAAGTCACCAACTCAAGAGGGCAAAGCATACTGTGATGGATCAATCAGCTAAGCCACAGCNAACGGAAGCTCCTAGATACCAAGGGATACCCCCTCCCACACACACACCTAAATATTACTCCTTAATATTACTCCATTTTGGTGAATTTGAAAAAAAAATGGCACTGGATGTTAAACCCAAAGCTTTGTATGTGCTGGGCAAGTGTCCTACCACTGAGTGATGCATCCTCAATTTTTCTACATTTTTATACCATGTCTTTTTTGTTTTTTAGGCAGGGTCTTATTCTGTAACCCAGGCTGGCCTCAAACTCATGCAANTCTCTAGCCTCAGTGTCCCAAATGTGGAATGGCAGAGGTGAGCCACTGTGCCTAGTGCTCATTTCTTATTTTTATTTTGAGATAAGCTCTCACTAGTGCCGAGCTTGGTCTTGAGCTTGCTTAAGTATTGCAGGCAGGCCTAGAACTTGTGACTCTCCTTTCTCAGTCAAGTAGAGTAGTCAGGATCACAATTGAAAACACCATCATGATTGGCAGTAAAACTGTGATTTTAATGTTTCACACGGGATTCCCCCCACCTCCGTGTCTTGTCTTNTTAGATCTAAGTGCTATGAATTCTTCAATAAATTCAAAGAGACATGGAATAAAAGTTCAGCTTTCAGGCTCTCTGCACACATATCATTTTTGATCATCGATGTCTTTAGTCATCAATGACAGAATGCATTATCTGAAGGAGGGCTCCCAATTTGGAGGAATTCATGGGGTAGAGGAGGAAGTGGTNCTAGGAAGAGACTGTGTGCAGAAGTGCAGTGCTCATGTGCAGAAATACACACAAGGGAAGACTGCCAAGAAAAGACTAGGCACATTCACATCCCTGTATCATAAGACCGTTTCTTTGGAAAGATCATGTCTTCCATGTCAATTTGAGGTAGTAATAGCTAGCATGGAGGACTTGTACTCCATAGAGTAAGAGTCCAGTGTGTCTACGGTTGGGTAAAGCAACCCAACTGCAGAGTGCTTGCCTGCTGCTGTGTGCAAGCTTGCTACTTCCATCTCCAGAGCCCAAACTCCAAAATTCAAAATCCAAACTCTGTGTATCTGATGTCCTGACCATTACCACACACCCTCCAACAGCTCCAGCCTCTTTCTCCTGGGGTCTGTGGCTTAGAAAGGCCAGGTTTTATCTAAGATTTGGGCTTCCCTGAGTGTTCTGAGCTTTTACCTGCTGCACTGATGTATGGGTTCATTTTGAGCATTCCTAGCTAGAAAGGGAGAGAGAAGACAGCTCCTGGAGTGTTGCTAAATCTTTTTCATCTCAGTATTTGTCCTGATTCTCGGATGAATGCTGTCTCCACTGAACACTAATCTCAGACTTTCGGCAGTGTCTCAAGGGAGTAGAGTACCAAGACACAAGACTAGACATCAAGAAAATTGGAGTTCAGAAGGGAACAGAGCAGAGAAAAGGGAGAGTCAAGCTATAGTGTATGGGGGGTAGGGTGGGGGTGGGAGCTACAGTGTCTAGATCTAGTTAGATCCCACCTGGCTGAGGTCTAGACTTTAACTGGCTTCAGTTCTCTGTGGGGGAGGAATGTGCATGTGTACCCTGGGCATTCATATACAAGATGGACCACAGGTGGAGTCTTTGGCTGAATCCATCTGTGGAGGTCAGCCCCAGGGTGACCTTGGCCTCTTCAAAAACCTGTTCCATCAGGCTGGCCTAAAGGCTGGGGGCATGTCAGGAGGCCAGATGGCAAGGCTAAAGCTGGGGCAGGAGCTCTGCTGATGATGGGTTCAGAGCCCCGACCCTTACCAGATCTTCCTGCTCCTGATGGGAGGAAGAAGCGGGTGGCTACGGGGAATTAGTAACGAGATACAGAGCCATTCACCTCCAGGTCACTAGTTCAAAACCAGGTCACCAGTGAGTCAAAGTTTCTGACCAATGGAGGTAGAGCAGGCGTTTCCTTTGAGTGGCTTGAAGGCAGATATTTGCCCTCCCAGAAGCCAGCTCAGGCAGGTCAGATTGGACCACAGGGTAGGAAACTACATCCTGCTGACATTCTGTGAAAAGTCAGAGAGGCCTCAGAGTGGGGGTGAGGGGCTCATCCTTCTGGCTGTGTTCTCCCCAAGACCTTTGCATCATTGCCCCCAGGCCAGGTCACACACTCATGTTGAAAGACCCCAGGTAGGGAACAATTACTCAGGCCAGACCTCATTTACTTAAAGACCTCTCTGTCTGAAGGTAAAAGCCCTTTCTCAGTCTTTCAGCATAGAGAAGGCATCTGCTATCTTCTCCCTGTCCGCTTCCATTTTTGTCTCATCGTTATATAATTTTTAAACTTGATTTCTTGATCTATTGCCTGAACCCTACCACTATCATCACTAAAGTGCTCTGAAAGCAAACATCCTACCTAAGCCCCATCTTCGTTGAGACTGCTCTATATTGAATGAATGGGAAAATCAAAGAAGNAATGAAGTTTTCATTGGATACTGTTTAGTATTCTACCCGTATTTCTATCATGTATACCAATTGTTTTTACTTGACAAATGAAGCATGAAAAGTCATGTTGGATTAAAGCTGTACATCAGCCTATGGGGAGAGGGGGGAAGTAATGAATGAATGATATCTCATGGAGAAGGTGTGCTCAAAAGTATATACTGAATGANTGAGTGAATGAATGAATTAATCACAGAATGAAAAATTTGAGAGCTACTAGCTCCCAGCACATCAGTGATATTATACACTTGGAGAATCACAGAGCTTTTCTTAAACACAAGCATAGGGCTTGGCTCAAATAGATGGTTAGTAAGTTTATCTTGATCAAATGAATCGTGTGTGTGTGTGTGTGTGTGTGTGTGTGTGTTTGTGTGTGTGTGCATAGATGGATGGGTGAATGGATAAAGTGCACAAATAGGATAAAATATAATACACTTAAAAATAATGAATTATTAATTTTCATCTCAAATGATAATGTTTGATTTCTTTTTCTCTGACTGTATTTTGTTTTTGAGACATTGTCTCACTATACAGACCATGCTGGCCTTGAACTCACAGAGATCTTCCTGAGTCTGCAGGTATTAAAGACATATACCACCACACCCAGCCTTTGTCTATATATAGCTGAGATTTTATTGTATATTTAGTCTCCATCTACTTACATTCATACCCTTAGCTATCATTCGCTGCGTATGATTACAGATCAAGTGAAAATGAGTCAGATGTAATCCAGGCCCTGATCCAGCAGTGGGGTCATGCCCACTTAGGAGTCCACTGGGCAATTACTCCATGCCAGTTACTGTGTGTGCTGTGGGGGTGACTACTGGTGAGACAATCAGCCTGCGTGTTGGTGTTTCTAACCACTCATCTATCTGTCCANCCATTTAACCATCCATCCATCCATGCATCCACCCATCCATCCTTATATCCATCCATTCATCTGCCCATCAGCCACATATCTACCTGTCTATCCTTCACCTGTCCATCACCACACATCACCCAACCAGTACTTATGCTGTCTGTTTTAAACCATTAGCTCCTCCTTAGTGAGATACAGAAATGCAATGAAAACTGCAAATCTTCAGTTTCTTTGATCTGTACTGTGACCAAACCGGCACCACCGTCCAAAGCTTTGTGAAATCCATGNACATTAATTATGACTGCTCATAACACTCAAAGGTATGCTCTCAAATTGTATCTCTCTGGGTCAGAGTTGAGTGGTTTCACAATTCCAGGCAATTGTCATAGAATTTATGACTAACTATAATGTGCCAAAGACTGCCATGTATTGGAGGTGATGAATGGAATCTTGCTTCCATCTGTGCAAAGACCTAAGTCTAGGAGAGTCTAAAAACAAAGACTGTATTCTGTGTGGCAAGTGCTATCAAATGAGTCTGTTCAAACTCATTGGGAGCACAGGCTTGCTTCACTGTATTTTGGGATGCTGGAAAAGCTTTCACAGAGAAGCCAATATCTGACATTTGCTTTGGTTGGAGAATGAAAGTTCGTGAAAATAAAGAAGGCCCAACTGTCAGGGACTCGACATAACCTGAGTCTCACAGTTGCAGAAGGTGGTAGGAGTACAGGTTATCTGTGTGGTAAGAATGTGGAGTATGCAAAACGGGCCGATGGAAACGGGATAGGTAGACAGGCATCCTTCAGGCTGGTTGTTTGTTTTTGTTTTTACCTCTTCACATGCTAAGGATCAAACTCAAGGCTTCCTGCAGATCAGGCAACCATTGAGCTNCACCCCAGTCCATCAGAAGAGTCATATTAAAGAGCTTACCTTTGAGATTTAGGCCCGAGTACTCTTGGATGTTTATGTCTAAATGAAGAGTCCCCATTTCCCACAATATGGNAAGCCTGACAACCTGAAAACTGCCCTACTTCAAAACTTCAGGAGTGCATAAAAATCTGCAATATGTTTTTTTCTAAATCCAAATGTTGCCTCACAAGCACCTAAGAAAGATTTCCAAGGAATTGAAATAAGAGCGCCAGAGAAGGAAGAGATGTGAGGCAATTCTGGGTTTTAGGGGAAAACTAATAGGGTTGAGTTTTTAGGTTTTTACATTTTCAAAATTTCAATTGAATTCCTGGAGGCATTTTGCTAGGATGGAGTTCATGGCATCACTCATGGCAGACAAATTGTATTCCAATACCAAATGGAGTTGTTTAAGCCATAAGGGCATTTAACATGAGGCCTTGGGTCTATGTGAGGCGGAGAATCATGGTTTAAGCCTTCACACAAAGCCGGGCAAAAGTTTAGAAGGAAACTCTCTTCTTACCNTCTCTTCTTATCCACCAAGGGAGACATCAAGGATGCCTGTGTGTTGAGCCTAGCTGTGAATAGAAATATCCCTAAACTCTCCTTCCCACCCNACCACCTTCCTGTATGCCGGCAGTCTGCAGTGACTTTGCCTGAGTGGTCCAAGAGCTCTGATATCTGTAAAAACCATGGAAGATACCATGGAGAGAGAAATTGCTGGGGAGCTGGGCAGAAGGATGAGCAATGAAGGCCCATGCAGTGGTCTGGTGGGACACAACTCAATATAATTCCTGAGGATCACCAAACCAGAGACGTCTCAATTCTCAGTTTATAGTCTTACAGTTAACCACTTGTAAACAAACACAGATACCTCAGTAGATGAAGACCATTAGACATCTTCAAAAAGCATAGTGAGTGGAAAGGTACTATATATTAGTATTTTTTAAAAGAAATAATTATATATCTATAATTCTTTATATATATATGTATTTATGTATATGAAAATATCATAAGAAATGGGGGAGAGAAAAAAAGACCAGGAAGATTTGAATAAAAAAAATACAGTTTAATAAAAGTACCATGTGATAGCTGACTGATCTGACATCAGAGTTTAAGAGCCAGTAGGTTTGAGAAAAGTACCCAACATACAGTGCAGAGACACAAGAAGACAGCATAAAAAACGAGATGGAGGGCACAGAGACCAGAACAGTGGTAAACATATGAGTCACTGGAATGTCAGGTGAACACTGAAGAGAAGAGGAAGTGGGTAGGGGATAACAAGAGAGAAAATGCCTGAGAATTTTCCAGAACTGATGATAGAAATGAGTCTTCAGAGGTTAGGACGTGGGTCTTAAGGCATATAAATAAAAATGAAATTAGTATTAAGTAGCGTCATAGAAAACCTTGTAAAAGGCAAAATAAAACCGACAATCCCCATAAAAGANCTTAAAAGTAACCAGGGGAGGTGGAAAAGCAATCAGAGAGAAATGTGGATTTTCTTTCAAAGGGGGTAATAATGAGACCGACGACAGCAGCCAAGGAAGTCCTCAGGGAGTGTGAGCCAAGGGTTAAGCCATGGTGGCACTCACTTTTACCTGCTACAACTATTGTTTTAAAAATAATGTTATTTTTAAAGAATTAATGCCTGAGAGTTGTCTTCTGTGTACCATGGTACTTGGGTGCATGCCTGCTCCCACACACATCACAACACACACACACACACACACACACACAAAAGAAAACATTACGTTTTAAATTTAAAGGATTTCTAATTAACTCATTGTATTAAAGAAAAACTGTAGAAATCAGTAAATATTTAGAGAGAACAAAATTCTAAACCTCAACTAATAAAGACCAAGGCACACAACACAGAGAGCAGTTATTCTTAGAGGTTCAGAGGCCACATTTGGCGAAGTGTGGAAGCCTTTTTGAATGTCACAACTGTGGGTGGCACATTGCCAGCATGCTGTGCATAGAGGCCAGAAATACTGGAGTCCTATAGCACACTGGACAGTTCTCCCCAGTGACAGTGACCTGGCCCCAAGGGCAGCCATGCTGAAGTTGGGATGCCCTGACTCAGACAAAATGTTTGAGTTCTAAGTATTGAGTTCTCCAACATTCAATGGTCCAACTTATGATCTTTCAGCATTCATGGCGTGAAAGTGATGAACATANGGTAGAAACTGCATGCTGACGGGCTGTACNCACTCTGGCCAGTGATCACAAGGGTAAATGATATTAATTTTTAATCTAATGCATACTATGTTGAAGGCATTTCTCCCCAGATATAGCTATTCAATAATTTCCATGAGATAATCAATACCTTAATATAAAATGGGCTTTGCGTTAGATGGTTTTGCTGAACCGTAGGTCACGTGAATGCTCTAAGCACATGTAAGCAGGCTAGGCACGTTAAAGGCATTTTTGATGTGATGTTTTCAACTTTTTATGGACTGATGGGATGCCATCCCATCCTTAGTTGAGGAGCATTAAAAAAGAAGGAGGAGACCANGGGAAAGGTTTAGGTAGAACAGAAAAGAGAGGCAGGTAGCACAGAAAGTTAACAGGCTTTTCAGCCAGTAAGGTGAGCAACCAGGCAGACTCGGGCTGCAGGAAGGCTGAGAGAAATGGAAGGAAAGATGCTGGGCAAACCTGCCAAGATTTGGGAAAAGTGAGGGAGAAAGATGGCAAACCTTGAGAGCACTCAGTAAGGATGCCCTAAAGCAAACCACGAGGTTGACAGATTAACTGATCAGCCATGGTAGACCTCCCCGCTGACCTTGAATGGTCCAGGGCTGACCTTGAAAGGTCAGAATGGATGAAAGCCCCAGGGGATAGGTCATCAACGTGATATTGACTCCTACAGTTCAAAGAACCTGACTGACCTGCCATGATTCCCAAAGGAGGAAATGAATTCGAGGCTGTGTCCAGAAGGATGAGAAGACTGGAGGACACACACACAC
>LZPO01017307.1:376479-388119 GCA_001675575.1 Neotoma lepida
TGTGTGTGTATTTGTGTGTGTGTATGTGTGTGTGTGTATGTGTGTGTGTGTGTGTGTGTGTGTGCGCACGTGCTTGTTCTTACTTAGCTATTGAGAAACCAGGTTCAGAGCAAATTTGTGATTTGCTGAAAATCATGAAGAATACCGTCAGCCGAGCCAGCCCCTCTGTCTCCTGGGATGGTTCAGTATTGGTAAGAAGGTAGGCTGCCAGGTCTCTGTCTTTCCAAACCTCAGTTTCTTTAGCTTTACCACACTAACTGTGAGGATTAAAGAAAATAACCAGACTGAGAACCTGTGTCAGTGGCACTTCTTGAGTGTCAGTCTCCGAGTTTTCCTTACCTAGTGACATAACTCTTCCCTTCACTCCTTTCTCCAAGAAGAGAGGATTTCAGGGAGGGCCAACATGTATGTGGGCATGTGTTTTGTGGAGAGCAGAGAGCTGGCAACAAGGTTACCTCAGACAGAGAGAGACAGGCCAGAGGAAACAACCATTTCTCCTGAGAGCAGAGGAGCGCCGGACACGGCCTTTGCCTAGAAGTCTTCCAGGGAGGGCAGTGACGCCTTGCTGTGTACTTCAGGTCATTTCAAGTCCGAGAGTGGGAATGCCATAGCAGTTCTGAAATGAACCACTCTCATTAGCATTTCAGAGACACGTTTAGCTGCTCCACTGAAGGGCAGGCTCCCCTGGCCTCCTCAAAGCACACTGGACAGATTCCTACGATGCAGGGTCATTGAGCTGCGTTTCCAAGGGTGACTGAGTGGGAAGAAGAAGGTTGCTCCCTCCCACAGCCCATAGAGTGCAGAAAATGCAGGCCACCTCTGGCCCCTTGGACCACGGTCCCTCATTGCCGCCTGAAGATGCTAAATCAAGCACATGGCTAGACTGGGATAAAAGCTTGGGTCTTTCCTCAGTCAGTTCCTCAGGCATTCTGTTATTTCTCCAGGGGAGCCCAGGCTAAGAACAAAGCAGTTTCTTATCAGCCTGAGGCAACATATGTGGAGTGTTACCTGGACACTGAGGCTGGGGTGAGGGTACAGGGTAAACGGCCCTCGTAATTTCTGCCTGACACAGAGCAGAGCATCGTTTGCAACAGTGTAGGCAACATTTGCCTGCTCCTACCCAGTGAGCTTTTATTTCTGTTTTTGACTTGAAACTTGAAGATGACACTGTCCATGACTGAAGAAACAATTTTCCAGATAACGCTGAATTTCAGTGGCAGCCAGAGGCCAGATAGGGAGGAGGCAGAGGAGAACAAGGGACGAGAAAGCTGACTGGATGTGGCTAGAATATATGAGACCGTCAGAGTCACAGAGCTGATGAGAGTCAGCTTGTGGGAAAGGTTAAATCAATAACCTCAGATAAGATCTGAGCAGAAGAGAGGACACCTAAAACCCCACATCCCTCAGAGACGTATCTGTGTAGTGTCATTGACCTTGCTGTCCTCCAGGGTCACCCTCTTCAAAGACATCTTTTCCTTCTATCCCCCTCCCTGCCCACTCCACCTCATTTAGGTTGAAAGCATGTAATCCTTTAGTTATTTATTTTCTAAGGATCAATACAGTTTTCCACTGTATTATATTAATTTTTCCAATTAGCCAATCAGAGCTGGCAAGATTGCTCAGTCTCACCAAGCCCAATGACATGAGTTTTATCCCCAGGATTTACAGGCAGAAGGAAAGAAGTGACATCACACGGGACACCACGGTGTGCTTGTGCATGCACACATAGACACACAGACACACACACACACAGACACACAGACACACACACACATAGACACAAACACAGATACACAGGCAGACACACAGACAAACACACACACACAAACACACACATACACAGACACACAGACACACACACACAGACACACAGACACAAACACACACACACACAGACACACACACACACACACACAGACACACAGACACAAACACACACACAGACACACAGACACACACACACAGACACACAGACACAAACATACACACATACACACACACAAAGACACACACACACAGACACACACACACATACACAGATACACACACAGACACACAGATACACACACACACAGACACAAGCACACAGACACACACACACACATAGACACATAGACACAAACGCAGATACACACACAGACACACACATTAAATGAATTTAAGAAAATAATTAACCAATTAGTTACCAGATCTGATTCCTAATTGTAAGGAGGTTCCTACTGTAATATTGTTCTATCTAAAAAACAAAAATAAAAATCTTGCCTGCATTTATTTGGTCTACTAGATTAAGTGTAGAACCACTTTTGGAGGATATGCTGAAAATTCTGTTTCAGTTGTCACTGAGGTTTGATACATTTTGGGTCATGGGTCATGAGACGTCACTTTTGTGTCACATGGAGACATGTGAGGAGAATAAAAGAGAGAGGACAGAGAGATTTGGTAGAGGAAACAGCTTTGCTAAAACACAGGTGGGCTGACAAGATGGTTCAGCAGGTGAGGATGCCTGCCACCATCCTGAACACCACAGTTCCATCCTTGGGACTCACGTGGTGGAAAGAGAGTATTGGCTCCTGCAGATTGTCCTCTGACTTCCACATGCATGCTGTGGCATGTGTGAGCCCACAGACAGACAGACAGAGACACAAATAGACAGATAGACACATGCCAAAAAAACAAATAAAACCCAATGTGGTCCACAGTTTTTTTTTCTTTTTTTTGGTTTTTCGAGACAGGGTTTCTCTGTGTAGCTTTGGCGCCTTTCCTGGAACTCACTCGGTAGCCCAGGCTGGCCTCGAACTCACAGAGATCCACCTGCCTCTGCCTCCCGAGTGCTGGGATTAAAGGCATGCGCCACCACTGCCTGGCCCACAGATGTTTTAAAAAACACCATTCAGAAACAATCTGTTGGGCTGTGTTACAAGGCGGTCTACAAAATCAATAGAAGCCAAAATGTATTGAGCATTTCCTATGAGCTGTACACAATTCTAAGTCCTTTTTGGCCATGTCTTGGGTGTGTGCTACCACTGAGCTGTGTCTCCAGCCCTCCTAAGAGCTTAAAGTGTATTGACACATTAATTCTCACAGCCGTTTTAAGTTTTACTAGTCCCATTTTAAAGATGAGAACACTAAGGCACAGAGATGTTCGCACATGTGGAAGGTAAAAGACGGGGCCTGCAACCTGTAGGATGCTGGGACTCGGATCATGGGGTCTAGGTGTGAAGGGTTGCATGTACTGAGCAGGGAGCTCCATCCTGGCCTCTGGCACATGTTTTCTGAGCTTTGCTCTCTGGGAGCCAATGCTCTTTGAGGAGCTACTTGACAGAACATCGGAGCGGTGGTCCAATCCTTTCTAGTTGTTTTATTTGACAGGTTACTGTGTAATCACTTATTTGGGAAAACAAAATGTGCTGTTGTTAAAAAGAATGTCCCCAGGCTGGAGAGTTAAGAGCACTGGTTGCTTTTCCAAAGGACCCGAGTTCAGTTCCNAGCACATACATCAGGCATCTTATGACAGACTGTAATTTCATCTCCGGGGACCTCCGGAGGCACTCTTCAAGCCTCCTAGGACACCTGTACACATTACTGGCAAATATCTGAGAAGGCTTCTTGCGTGCTCACTACTGTGTTATTCCTTTATGATATTTTGTTTCTTGAATGTGAAGACAATTCTCTGAGCTTAGTGTCTCCCTGTGTATCCATGCTCCATATTGAACTACAGTGTCTGGCTTTTCACCTGTGTTCTAGGGACTGAATGTGGGCTAGAAGGGCTGACGCCTTTATGTGCTAGGCCACCTACCCAGATTCAGCCTGTGGTTCCAGTTGACTCCTTAACAGTATCTTTTGGAAAGTCAAAGTTTGACATTTGAGTGAAGTCTGGCACCAGCGTTCTCATGGGCGGTGCTTTTGGTGTTGTATTTTGTCCATTTTGGATGATTCTCCATGTGAACAAATGGCATCTCCAGGTAGGAAACACCTTTAATAGCATATGATAACTTTGGCTGTCTCGGGGTAGTAGATACACAATGTTGATCCTGCAGCGTGTGACTCAGTTGCAAGGCTCAGTGCTGTATGCACGCATCCCCTTTCCTCACCCTGAGACCTTCCAATGACTTGTACCTGTTGGCTGTTGACAATCACACTGCTGTGAATGAGAGCTCAGGCATTTCTTTAAATGACCACNCAGGAGAGGAGTTCCTGGATCTTGTAGCAGGCAGCAGGTAGTGTTTTCAATCCCCACTGACAGTATACAAGTGATTTTCTTCTTCCCCCCCTCCTTCTCTCCCTCTCTCCTACCCCCTCCCCCTTCTTTCCTTCCTCTCATCCTTTCCTCTGTTTTTCCTCTCCTTTCCCTGTCCCTTCCTTTCCCTTCTTTTCTTTCTTCCTTTGTCTTTCATTTTCCTTACCTTTTTNAGTATTTTTACCATGCTGGGGATTGAATTCAGGTCCTTGAATATGCCAGGGAAGGGCTCTGTCTCTGAGCGACATCCCCAGCTGCTGCCTTCTTCTTCCCCTCCTTGATCTTCCCTCCTTTATTGTTAATATTTATTTATTTAATGTATGTGGACATTTTGCCTGCAGAAGAGGAGCAGAGGTCACTGGATCCCTGGAATGGAGGGACAGGTGGTTGTGAGAGATCATGTCGGTGCTGGAAGTTGAACCTGGACCCTTGGCAAGAGCAAGTGCTCCTAACCACTGAGCCATCTCTCCATCCCCCTTTTCTTCTTTTTCCGTTCTTCTCCCTCCTCCTTTCTGCATCCTGCCCCATCTTTTTGGAAACAGGATCTTACTTTGTAGTCCAGGCTGCCCTCAATTCATGATCACCCTGCTCCAGCCTCCAGAGCACTGGGATCACAGACACGTTCTGTGGTGACCCTGCCTGGCTAAAGAACTTTTTACATTGATTGTCAGGAATATCTACGGACAATAGATTTCTTTTAAATTTCTGTGATAAAAATCCTGCTAGACATGGTGGCACCACCTTTATTCCAGCACTCAGGACACTGTGTGATATCTGTGAATTTGAGGCTAGGTTCGTCGACATAGCAAAATCCAGGCCAGCCAGGCTGTGTAGAGAGACCGTGTCTAAAGCAAACAAACAAATCTTTATTTCTCCTTATTTTTGAAGGCACAAAATTCCAGATTGGCCAGTTATTTTCTTCAATAACATTTCATCTGATCCCTTCTTCCTTGCATGCTTTTTGGTGAGAATTTGGATGAAAGTCTTATCTTTCTTCCACTATAGGTAAGACATTTTTTTTCCTTGGCCTCTCCTAAGATTTCCCCCTCACCCTTGGATTGTGCTGAGCCTGAACGTAGGGAGTTTTGTTTGTTTAGGACACTTATCTCTCTTGTGTTCTCTGAACTTTTTGGATCTGTGGTTTTGGTGTCTGACCAAACCCAATTTGGGGAAATTCCCAGTCATTATTTCTTCAAACAGCTCCCCGCCCCTTGGTGTGTGTGTGTGTGTGTGTGTTGGCTGTGGGGGTGGGATTGAACCTGAAACCTCCTGCATGCTAAACAAGTGCTCCACTAGGACGTGTATCCTCAGCCCACCCTGCCTTTTCACTTTTGATACAGCCATCTCACAAATGTTATGCCTTTTTCTTCTTGAGTTTTTCTTTTCTTTATTTTTCTTTCCAATCCTTTTTCTTTTTGATTTTCCACACTAAAAGTTTCTAATGACATATCCTCATGCTCAGGGATTATTTCCTCAGCTCCACCCAGGCTGCTAATGAGTCCATCAAAGGCAATCTTTATGGCTGAGTGTTTGCAGCTCCTCATATGCTTCCTTTGGGCTTACAATGTCCATCTCTGTTCACAAGGCCCATCTGTTCCAGTGAACTGTCTCCTTCATCCCTTCCGGCCCTTGAATATGAATCAGTTTGTTTTGAAGTCTCAATCCAGCAAGCTCCACACTCCTGTCATATCTGAATCTGGTTTGGATGCTTGCTCTGCCTTGTCAAACTGTCTTTAGCCTTTTAGGGTTCCTTAACCCTAGAGTTGGACATGGCGGAGTGTGTGGAAGGTAAGGCCCCTGGAGAGTGTGGGTAAGCCAGGGGGAAGATAAGCAGGCCACACTGTGATCAAGTCTCAGTGGTTTGGTGAGCTTGTACCCTGACTGTGAATTCCACCAGGGCTGCTCAATCCTCCACTCCATTCTTGACAATATAGACAAGGAAAAGTAAAGGAGAATTTTTTTTCTTCTAAAGTCAGGAAATAATAAGGAATTTATCATGAAAACAAATGGAGCATCAGGTTCTGCTCAAACCCCAGGGCAGGTCTTGGGAAGGACAGACAGACACTCTGGCGATCCCTGTAAGAACCGGCAGAGTTCCTCAGGTCAAATCCAGGAAAGCATAGCTGCCCCACATAGGAGCCACCCTGGACTTGAACTCAGACTTGTCCCTACAGAGCCTGCCAGCTGCAGTCTGGCTTTCTGCCAGCTCTGATGCCTCCAGCGGTTTCTGCTAGTCCGTTTCTGTGGTTCCCTGTGTTTGGCAATCTGCTTCGACCACTGTGGCGTCAGCCATTTACCCTGTGACCTCACTTCTCTGATGGATCTAAGAATTAGGTTTTCAGTTTATTCTTTTTGTTTGTTTGTTTGTTTGTTTGTTTTTTGTTTTTTGCCTCGTGGGTCAAATGACAGTTTCTCTACTTCTTAAGCACTACATGATATTCCATGATACCCCTCACAAAAATATGGGCTCTCCTTTGTCCTTCACAGCAGTGAAGGTGGCCACTGCTGCTTTGCCTCTAGTGTTGGCAGGGGCTGAGAGGGAAGCCTGCAGTGTGTAGGCCTCAGCAGGTCATTGTTATCTTTTGCGATGGAACGGACCACAGATCAGTAAGAAATTTTAAGGAGATCTCGTCCTCCAGAGAACACCTAGAATTGTCTGAAGACTTTTTGTTGTTGTTCTTGTCACAAAAGGGGAAGAACCCCTGGCATCAAGTACATACATTAAGTACCACACTCCTCCCAGCCCCCACAAAGAATGGCCCTGTCCCAAAATCTCAGCACTGCCTGGTTACAACCCATCCCAGGTCAACCTTGAGGTGTGTTGCCCCAGCTCCGGCTCCCCTTCCCCTGTCTTCAGTGTTGATGGACTTCCTTCTGGAAGATCCATCAGAGAAGTGAGGTCACAGGGTAAATGGCTGACCCCAAGGTGGTAGAAGCAGATTGCCACAGGGAACCACAGAAACGGACTAGCAGAAACCTAGATGCTTTCAACACTACCCTGTGAGTTCAGCTTTTCATTTGATTCCTTTTGTGACCTTGCCATGAGTGGTTAACGTTTTACCGTGTCTATGGCCCACCAGGCACCATGCTCCCTGCTTCCCCCTNGTTCTCTGGCTTTATCCCTTCTCATCAGATATTAACTGAGTCTCTCCTATGAGCCAGGTACACCATGTACTGCAACGTGAGGGTCAGTGGCTGCCAGCCCTGCCTTTTTATACATCATGGAGCTGAAGCTCAGAAAAATTGTGTGACATTCCCAGTTGAACTTGGTGGCTACTGTTCTTTCAATAATGTCAGCTACTGCTACCTGAGCCAAGAGAAGCCACCACAACTGCTTTCTTTTCTGGGGACTTGGGGATGCCCAGACACTCCATTGTTCAGTAGCTGACACTCAGGGTCTGCCAGAATTGGAAAGGTGAGACAGGGTTGAGGGTGAACCATCAAGGCAGGAAGAGGGCTGGAAGTGCTGAGGTCCAAGTCTCCACCCAGGTGCTCGACAGGCCTCCCAGAGAGCGTGAATGGGACTTGGTGGGGATAATAGTCCCTCCAAACACACTCAGTGCTGGCCTTTCTCATTGAGCAGTTCAGCTTTCAAACGCTTTGCTGTGCAGAGCAAAGGATGGGTGTTTTGTACCACCCCCACCCCCCCTGCACGCCTTTTTCTTTTTTAGGAAAAGCAATTTGCTCCTTTCTGAGTGAGAACAAGATCTGGCAGGGAAGGGCTTGTTTTCCCCACTTCTCTCTCTCTCCCAGTCTCTCCCCACCCTTGAGTGGAAAAAAAAAAGTTCTGAGGGGGGGGAAGAGAGGGAATAAGAACACAGGATCCATGCTAAGCAAAACTATTTGCATAAGCTGTACACTCGTGCTTAGAGCCGGGGCCCATCCAACCTATGACGAATTCCTCCGTCTCGGCTACCTGCCAGCTGCGTTTTCATGGGGCTGGCAAGACAGCGAGGTCTACATTCTGCACTGATTAAAGACCTTCAGGGAGAAGACCACCAATCGCAATGCCAGCACACTTTGCTTGTTAAAGGGGACAGGGGGCCTTGTTGGACAAGACCCAGGCTTTTTTCTTTGGGTGGTGGGCGGGTAAGCAGGCCAGGGAGGGTAAGGGTTGGGCTGGAGAGGGTGCATGTGTGCAGTAAATAAACCAGAAAGACAAACTTCAAGTGGTAAGAAGAATCTCATGCCAGATCCTTGTGATGCACCCTGGGCTTCTGCTAGGTGACTGCGGCTAGAAGAAAAGGGTTGGGGATGTGGGGTAGGTCTGAGAGTTGCAGGTGGAGCCCATGCTATAATGAAGAGCCCCAAGGAAAAACACCAGAGCTGCCTTGGCCACTGGCTCTGTGCGGGGGGCTTCTAGCCACACCTACAGTGCAGAGAGGCATCTGAACCAGTAGCTTCTTCCTCCAGAGCGAAGATCAGACACACCACTAGCCACTCAGGGAGGAAAGCCTCCTGCCCCTGCCTGGACACCACCTTCATTTTCCTTTAGTAGTGGGTTGTGGTGGGAAGGGTGAGAGGGTATTTCTCAGGAAGGTTTGGCAAGAGGAAGGGTGGCCCGTGAGCTCACCACCTGCCCTGCTGCTGCATGGCATACTGTTNGACCTTTCTGTGTCTCTGGCCATGGTATGAAATGATGGAATCTCCTGTCTCTTTCCTTCAATCCCAGCTGCGTCTTGTGAGGGCTTGAAAGGGCCATTTAAGAGGCCATCTCANTGGNCAAGCTGACCCCTAATGGATGGGGACGCAGGTGGATCCTCCAGTGGCCTTCTTTTCCAGACATGTGTTGGAGGTGTACAGAGTCTCTCTGCCTAGGTAATCTACCTTCACTCAGGCTCTCTTCTCAGGTGCTCAGCTCCCAAGGGAGCAGGGGAGCTCTCTCTGTTCCAGAGAAGCCCTTGGCCCCCAATCATCAAAGCTTCAATTTCTTTCTTACAGATACATCCGTTGGGACCATGCGAAGTAAAGGGAGGGGAGGACAATGGTCCTGCCCTCAAGAAGGAGACTGATGTAGAAATATGGGGTGCCCCTCTGCTTACTCCAGCCTCTGCATGCCCCAACCACCCCCGTATCACCAGCCCCATGCTTCATTAAGGCAGCACAATGTGTCCCCGTGGTCGCTTGCCAGCCGGGATGTCCTGTGTGACAGCAGATGCAAAGAGAATGAACAGGCGGCTGAAAGGGTTGGGGACAAAAAGAGCACATTGTCCGGGGCTCTGAAAGGGCTGCCTGAGAGGGGGCATATGCATGTGAAAAAAATACCCNGTGGGTCCCCCCTGCTGGCCCCAGCCGGCCCTCACCCAAACCTTCCCTTGATGCTGCACCAGGATGTCTCCAGGCTGGGCAGGGTCAATCTAACTTGGGCTAACAGCAGGCAAAGAGTGAGGGTAGAGGCCAGCCTTTGTGGCACAGTTGCTCCAGGGGACTTCCCCATCCCCAGATGGCCTGTCTGCCATCAATATGCAGGGTTATTGCATTATAGTTATCCATGCCAGCCAGGTCCACCCATTTGACAGGTGAAAAGACTGAGGNTCATGATAGATGGATGACTTGGTAGACCTTGTCAGCAGAGGCAGAAGTTTCCTGCAGGTAGCTCTCANCTCCTGACCTCATGCTCGACTGGGTACCAACCTTGACCATCCACATGGAATTCTAAAAGGGGTTTAGTATTTCTTCTAGGTTATCCAACTGCTGCTCTGCCTGGGTCTAGAGCCAAAACCCAACTAAATCTCAGGCTGGATTCCATGGGCCTTGAGTTTCAGGTAATGGGTGAAGAAGGGAAGACTACCTTACTCCATATTGTGAGAAATAACTTTGAATTTCACGGTTTCATAGAAGGAAAAGTGCCTGTGTTTGCAAGTTGGCACCAGAGTCCCAGTTCTCTCCTTCCTAGTAAACTCGGACAATTTCTAAATGGACATCCATCCCAAACCCATAAACCTTGGCTTTAAGAATGCAGATGCAGCAACCTTAGGACAGGTGCCCCGGCGGCAGCAGTAACCCCANCACTAACTTTCCTGCCTCTCCCACAGGGCCACTTGAGGCTCTTTGTACACAATCAAACACTGTCAATGCTAGAATATTAATTTTTTTAACATTTGAAAACTTGGCAGGGGGCTGCAATTGGCCATGACCTTCCTCTGTGGGGGTATTCTACATCAGCAACTGCTCCTTGAACTGGGATCTGGGGAGGAGAGGAGGATGATTGGAAGGGAACCAGGGGTCTTTTCAAAATCAGTTGTCAGCCAGGCAGTGGAGCACACCTGTACTGCTGGCACTCTGGATGTGGAGGAAGAAGAATCAGGAGTTCAAGGTCATCCTTAGCTACTTACCAAGTTGGAGGCCAGGTTGGACTACTAAACACCCTTTCAGGTAAAAAAACAACTATAACAAATAATTGTCACTGGAAATAGAAGGGACAGTGAGAGAGGAGGGAGATTCTAGAGGAAGGACCGGGGACCAAGGGGAACTAACGGAAGAAGAAAGACAAGCTAGCCCACGTTTTTCCCCATATGCAGACTCTGGATCTAAACACACACACACACACACACACACACATACACACACATACACACACACACACAGAAGGGGGACTACTTTGGGGGAGGAAGGAGACCAGAGGGTAGGGAGGGGCATGGAAGGGTGAAGGGGGNAAATATGAGCAAGTTATACTGATACTGGGTATGAAACTATAATGAAATCCATTATTTTATACACTCCCTTAAAATCAATAAAAATTAGTTACTAGTGATTACATTAGGGAATATGGATAGGAACATGTAGAAAAAAANANGTCTACAATATTTTTTCTTATATCTGAAANACATTTCAAATTTAAAAATTTTGTCAGATCAGTAGCATCTCCCTGTAACTATCACAGCTCCAGGGCGTCTCTAGAAGGAAACTGTCTCAATGGAGGAAAGAGTCTGCAGGACCACTCTCTCTGTGGCTGTCTCCAGNGGATTTTCTGACAGGAGGAAGCCAGCCCCACCCACCCAGGGCCATTTCTCTTCTCTCCCTCCCAAAGCATGCTCTGTTCTGGAGGTGGACCGCACAGGTTGACTCCCTCACCAGGGACATGAGCTCACCACTTGCTAACAGATGTGAGGAAGTCTGCGTGATCTCTACNAGCAGCTGTCCAAGATTCTTTTCCCTTGAAACTCTCCAGCTGCTTGGGCGGAAGTGTGCAGAGGGATATGGACAAGGCAGAAAGAATGTCAGCTCTCCATGCTGTCTGAGCTTAGTCGGTTTCTTGGGAAGGCTCGCTTTTTGAGACACACATGCCACACAGGATGGAGGATGTCATTAGTGAGTTTATTTTATTCTGTATGAATTACACCAGGAGCTCCGGTTTGGAAGTACATGTCACATTGCCATGCCAACACACACACACACACACA
>LZPO01017307.1:412795-425466 GCA_001675575.1 Neotoma lepida
GAATCTATCCTAGACTCAAGGTGGGTATTCATTTCCCATGAAGCTTCACACTCAGACCTGCAATTTCCTCTTCACCATGTTTATACTACCTGTTCCCCTTTGAAGATTCTTCTTGGAGACAGAGGTGATGGAAGCTAAGTAGGACTTGGGTAACTCTGCTGTCTGTCTGTCATCTGCTGACATTACNCCGTCTGCTCCAAGCACTGGCCCTGGCTCTTCCCTTTTCTTCCTGTTTCCAAATACACTTGCACAAAGCAGCTTTTGCTGTTTCTGAGCAGTTTCTGCAAGTCTCAGGCTTGTTTTGAGCCCCAGCCTTGTAATGTTACAGGCCTAGGACACGCCCCCTTCTCCTTTAATTATGTTCNCCTCCTTCCTTCTTGAAAACCCGAGAGTGCGCACTGGAGGGCTTCTCCACTGCTTCAGGGTCTTCCCTTNACTTCCTAGTCAGGACCACTGGTGAATATATTGCCAGAATTTAATTTTGGAAATNTTGTTGCTTTAATATGGCTCCCAAAGCTCTTATCTTTTGAAGAACACAGCAATAGAAAGACAGAAAGAAACTCTCCAGGTTTGCTTTAATATCATAGCTGAAAGTGGGGTCACATGAACAGCTGGCCCAGCACTGTGCCTTTTAGGCTGATCATGCTAAATTTCCCTAGAAAAACANGTGACAAGNAATTTTTNAAAAAAGTGTTCCTTAGTTTGCTTTAAATAAGGATGTGGAAGGAGGGTTAGTTTCAGTTTATTGTGTAAGGAGAAAGAGGGGAGAGGGCAGAAGTTAAAGAGCGAGAGGGAAGATGGGCGGCCAGCTGCATCATCTTCATCTTCTTTATAGCGATCCTTGAAGCTCTNTCCTGATTTTAGAGAAGGGAGGGACTGAAGCANGGGTTAAGTGACTTTTGATAGCACNGCTCATGACACAGTACCTAGAGCCAGGAGTCAAGCCCAGACGGTACTATTGGACTGTTTAACTCTCTTTCCTACAACACAGGCTGCTAACAGGCAGCTTATTGGACCACTTGCCCAGAAATGTGATCCACTGTGAAATTTAAGGATTCATATTTTACATCAAATTCTAGATTGCTAGCTTCTTTTGAATCCTGGAATCAGGATCCACAGTTTCGCCCTGTAGGAACCATGAACATCATGCTCTACCCTTTAGACCAGAGAATGAGCCCGCTCTAGCTGCTAACAGTCCCTGGTTTTTATTTGCATTCTCTACTTGGTCTTGATAGACATTTGAGTTTGGAGTATTACAACCCTCCTTCCATAGATGACTCCTTNCTTTTCCTGGCTTCTTCGAGAAAATCTTCTGTCTCATAGGCAAGAAGAAACCAAGAGTGGTGCAAATCAAATATATGATCCCTACACTCAAGTTAGCTTATTTATTCCCCTGGAAAATGGCAGCCCAGAAACTTGAGAGGGTCTGAAATGAGTGGGCTTCATTTATTCAGCTCATCTCTGGCCCCTTCATTCCCAACAATGTACCCACTTTCTACACTGTGTTCTCAAACCACAGAGTCTAATGAGAACACCACTAGAGACCACAGACCCTCTAAGGATGGAGTCTGGGATAGCAGGGTACCAGTAAGTGGAGCATTTGTTGTAGTAACAGACCCTTGAANAGGTTAAGAATAAAATGAGGCCCCACAGAATGAAGAGTACGGATGGAATATGAAAAGCTAGGTGAAGGAAAACACTGTTCATTTGTTCATTCTGTGACTTGCTGAATACCTTTTTATTCTGTGTCCACTACCATACTCAACTAAGCAATGGTAACTTGGGCAATTTACATGCTGATGATGGTAAGAATTCATATATGAGCAGACAGACAAACATCTTTCCTACACGGAGCTTGCACGTTAATAAAGAGGTTGGAGATGAGGACTAGGATGACAGCAAGGATGCTGTCAAGGATGCTCGGAGTTTCCTTGGTGGTTCTAGTGGACTTCAGAAGAGCAGGGTGCCAACAGATGTGGACTATACAGAGTGTTCTTGACTTTCCAGATGGAACAAGGACTCTGGTAGGAACAGAAGTGGAAACCNTTCATGTCACAGTCAGTAGACTCTCTGGGCCTTTTAACAATGTTGGAACTGGTTAAGACTTCTGCCACTCTTGAAGTTGAACTAAATGCATTTTTAAGTTACTAGATGCCCATGAATCTTTGGTGGTCAGTGGTGCGATGTAATGGTTTGAACTGGAATGTCTTCAACAGGATTATCATTTACATGCTCAGAAACCAGCTGTAGTGCTACCTAGAGGATCATGGAGCCTGTACAAGGGGGGCACTGGAAACTGGAAAGATGGCATAATGGTTAAGAGCTTAGCTCTTATAAAGGATATGGATTTGGTTCTCAGCACCTATATCAGGCAGCTCACAACTACCTGTAACTCCACTTCTAGGGGATGTCATGTTCCATACCCTAGAGGGTGTCATACCCTCTTCTGGCTTCCATGGGTACTTGTATGCACTTGATGCACATAAACTTGTGTAAGTGTACACACACACACACACACACACACACACACACACACACACCACAAAAAATAAACATAAGCCAGTCAAATAAAAAGAAGAAGGTGGCCCGTAACTGGCAAAAGTAGGCCACTAGAGGTGAGCCTTTGCAGGTTATATATTACTTACAGGTTCTGGCTTTCTTCCTTCGGAAATACAATGGAGAAGCCCCCACACATGTGGCCACCGCCACTGAACTGCTCTGCCAGGCCTTCCCTGCCATAATGGACTGAAATCATAGGACAAAATAAATCTTTGCACCCTTATGTTGCTTTTTTCAGGTATCTGGTCATAGTAATAAGAAGAATGTGTGTGAGAGAGGCAATGAAGACAGAAACAAGGCATTGCATTATGGTTTCCTACCCCTTTGTGTCCCAGAGACAACTGTGCCTGCATGGAAGAATAAGATGCAGAGTGTGTCCCCAAGGACAAAACCGTGAGCAGAGAGCTGGAGAGATGGCTCAGTGCTTAAGAGTATGTAGTGCTTTATCAGAGGATCGGAGTTCAGATCCTAGCACCCATGGCAGGTGGTTCATAGATGCCTGTGACTCCAGCGCCAAAAGATACAATGCCCCCTCATGGCCTCTGTGAACATCTGCAACCACACACACACACACACACACACACACACACACACACACACACACAGACACAAGTAAAATAATAAAATAAAAATTTTAAAAATAAAACTATTTGGGGCTGGAGAGATGGCACACTCTCTTCTCCTGTAGAGGATCCAGGTTCAATTCCTAGCACCCATGTGATGGCTCACAACTATCTGTAACTCCCGTCTCAGGCAATCTGATGCCCTCTTCTGGCCTCTGCAGGCACTGTATGCACATGATGCACAGGCATACATTCAGGTATTACACATAAAATCAAAATAAATAAAATTTGAAAAAAAAATCCCAAAAGAAAATATGGGCAAAAAGTCCCCTGCCCTGGGAGGCTTAGAAACATCATGAGATTTAGAGGAGGATCCCTGGCTTGGAGATAACAGGCACAGTGGAGGAGTTTGGGTAGATGACCAATCTCNGGGGCTTAAGATATGATAGAGGACAGTCAGTGGATGTTAAGGTCATACATGTTTCAGTGTGTTCTTATGACATGAAAGAAAAGCATACAGCAACCCTAAGAACCAAGCAAATAATCTCAAGGAAGTCCAGGCTGCCATCAGAAAANGGGCCCAAAGAAAGGACGCCATCACAGAGAGAACTGGGCATGCACNTTGGGGTAGTAGTGAATCTTCTCCTCGGGTCTCCTGTTCAGAATTTCCTTGAAGCACAGCTGTAAACTCCGTGTGGCAGGTCNAAGGATGTTCCTAACTTTCATTTGTTTGNTCGACTCTTTGAAAGACTTTGGATAANAAGGAACGGGAAAGTGAGACAGATTGTATCCTAAAAATTCTCCACATGCCCACATCTGCCAGGGTGGGCACTTCTATGGCTTGGAAGACATGGAAGCAGGATGTAGTTATCAAATCTTCTTTGTACTCTTTGCTTCTTATGAACTTGAACACATGTCTCTCTGAGAATTGAGCCATCATGGGTCTAGCCTGTGTGAGATACATGAGAGTCTCTTGGTATTGGTGACTTCAGGGCTAGGCCTTGAAATGTTGGGGAGTAGCAAGCCAGTCTGCTCTGGGCTCTGAAACATTTCCTTGGATCCACCAAATAAAATCCTGTTTGAACATCAGAGCCCAACCTTTATCCACAGCACATGGCTTCGTGTTACTTTTCCTACTATTGATCTGTTTCACAGCCATCAACAAGTTCAGGAAAGCCCTCGGAACTAAAATGCCAGTGAACTGTTTAACTCTGGGGGAAAATTTTCATTTTTTTCTTACTTTAAAGACATATACATTTTATTTACTTATTTATTTGTAGATTTATTGATCAGTGCTTATTAAAGTTTAGGAAATGAAATTTTAAAAATCAGACTGTCACTTAGGGAAAAAAAATCNTTTTTGTGTCATGAAACAAACAGATGGTGTCCAGCACTTGCCCTGTGCCACTCATTGGACCCTATGCTTGGCATGGCTTACCAGATTTACTCTTTAAGGCAAATTGATAAGTAGTTATCATCTAGATTTTTAAAAGACAGAAATGAAGCCTCAGAACACCTGNGACCCAGAGCTGGAAAGTGACCCTGGGTTCAGTCCCAATCCATGTCATCAGATTCATGTTGATATGGAGATGAAATGTCTGACGTTATTTAATGAGGTTGGTATTCCGTTTTGTTTGACNACGGCTGCTCAGCTTTCTGTCACTATGACAAACACTCATGAAAGTGAACTCAAAAGAGAGAAGAGGGTGTTTTTTGGCACACAGTTCTGGAGAGTTTGGTCCTTGATGGATTCTCCGTTGCTTTGGACCTGTGATGGCAGGTAGAAGAACCGTAGAAGAACATGTAACAAAGTAAAACCTCACTTCACAGCTGAGGAGCCAAATTACATGGCTGGGCTCCACAACCTCCCGCAAGAGTTCTGCCACAACCTCCCTCAAGGACTAGCCCTCTGCGATCTAAATACCTCTTCCTAGGCCACCCCTTGACGGTTCCGTCACCTCTTAGTAGCTCTGCTATGGTTGAACATGAAATGTCCTCTACAAGTCTGTGGATTTGAACACAGTCCTCAGCTCCTGGTGCTGTGGGTCACTGGGGACAGGCCTTGAAGGTGATTCCCATCTCTATGCTCTTTCCTTGTACAGGGAGGGAAGTTTCTGGAGTAAAAAGACACATGTTTACAAATGCTGACTGGGGCACACCTCACAGGAACAAATCATTTTCTCTTACATTCTAGTGGCAGCCAGCCCTGGAAGGATACAAAAGTCACTCTGGGAATGTTTCTCCAGGAAATGTGTCACCTGTTTACTTGTTTCTTTCTCGACACCGCAAACTTTTTGTGTCAAAGTCTATGTGTCTTTACACGAGCTCCGCATCCCTGATACCCGCGTCTGAAGCACAGTCTGGTCTGTATTTATTGTCTCAACTTTGTGAGTTTATTTGCAGCTGAAATTTTAGAAACGTGTGTGTGTGTGTGTGTGTGTGTGTGTGTGTGTGTGTATACGCCTGTTTTGCCTGCATATTAGGCATTGGATTCCCTGGAACTGGAGTTACAGGTGGTTGTGAGCCACCGGTTGTGGGTGCTGGGAATCAAACTCAGGTCCTCTGCAAGAGCAATTGTCCCTACCACCGAGCCATCTCTCCAGCCCCCTGTAGCTGAAGTTTTTTGAAAGGTTTTATTATTCTTGTGCCAGAGTGTTTTCTTTTTGCGGGTCTGGGGGCTGGACTCAGGGCCTCATACACTGAGACAAGCACCCTGCCACCGAGCCTCAGACTGAGACAAGCACCCTGCCACTGAGACAAGCACCCTGCCACTGAGATACACCACCGGCTGCACCACCTCACCCACTGAGCTAATGTCTTACCAGCATTTCCCATGTAATGCAGAGCAATGGGAGGAACCTGAGTACTCTCCTCAGGGTACTTCCAGGGGCTGGAGCACCCAGATTTGGTCCCCCACACCTGGATGCATGGTAGTGTACAACCATCTGTGACTCCAGTTCCAGGTCAAATGGCTTCTTGACTTCTCAGGCACCACACACATACATACCTGGTGCACACACATACATACATNGCTTGCAATACACTCATACACAGAAAATAAAATTTTAAGAAATTAAGAAAAAATTTTAAAGCTCACTTATAATAACTTATAACTTCACAAATGTTGTGGAGGCAGTGGTAAGTCTCCCTTTCTGTGCACTTATATATTCATGCTTCCCATGTTTGTCAAGAGTNATACNTAGTATAATATAGGTGTTAGGGTTTCTATTGCTGTGAAGAGACACCATGACCATGGCAACGCTTATAAAGGAAAACATTTAACTGAGGTGGCTCCCTTACAGTTTCAGAGGTTCAATTCATTATCATCATGATGGGACATGGTGGTGTGCAGGCAAACATGGTGCTGGAGAGGTAGCTGAGAGCTCTACATCTTGCAGGTAACAGGAAGTGGACTACGATACTGGGTGGTATCTTGAGCATATATGAGACTCAGCCTCCACAGTGACATACTTTCTCCAAGAAGGCTACACCTACTCCAACAAGGCAACATCTCCTAATAGTGCCATTCTTTTGGGATTATGGGGGCCAATTGCATTCTAACTACCACAACAGGGCACTGGAAAGTCATTGCCCTTTATTATTGGCTAAAACTAGGGGTTAGGGATATACCTCAGGTGGTAGAGTGCTGGCTAACACAAATCCTCGGGTTAGACCCAGCAGTATATAAAACCAGATGTGATGTCACCTGCCTATAATTCCAGCACTCTAGGGGTAGGAAGGCCAGATGAACAAGGCCATCCTTGGCTACATGATGAGTTCGAGGNCAGANTGGGATACATATGAGACCTTATCTCAACTAACTAACTGTCCAACTAACTAACCAACCAAATAACTAAACTATCACTTACTAAATAAAAAATCTATGTTTGGCTTTACAATCCACAGAATTCAGCTACTTTGATGTTAGGTGTGAAGCACAGTGATAGAGGCTTGCTTACTGTGTGCAAGGCTCAAGTTTGATGCCCAGCTCTGACAAGAAGGGGGTGGGTGGGGAGAAGATAGGCTAGGCTGCTGTGGCCCTACAGGAAGATTAAGCTAGGCTAACTACCAGCGAGTCTGCTTTGATCTCGAACCTATTAGTATTTCTGCATATTCTGGAACTTTTCTCAGATCCCTCTTATAGGGAGGACAATGACCCAGTTTGAGATTTGTTTTCCCTTGTATACTAAAATCATCTTCTTGATTTCAAATACAGCATATATATATATGTGTATATATATATATATATATATATATATATACATACATATATGCTCATCTTGCAATGGCTCTTCTAAGAACCCAAAGATGAAAAATACAATATTGCTGTGTGGGTTTTGTTAGTTTGTTTTTGTTTTTCAGGAAAGGTTTTCTCTGTGTGTTGCCCTGGCTGTCCTGGAACTCACTCTGTGGACCAGGCTGGCCTCAAACTCACAGACAGCCACCTGCCTCTGCCTCCCCATTTCTGTGTATTAATCACTCTAACACTCTGATTAAGAGGAACATTACTGATAATGCCTTCAAATTCGTGCCATGTTCCTCCAAGAATTTATTGAGTGTCCCACCAGAACAGTGTCCACCTGCCTCTGAGTAGGGACAGGGCAGAGGGCACATGAATTCATGAGAGTAAAACTCAACAGAGCATCTACACTCAAATGCCACAAAGTGTTACGATGAATTACCAGAGATGTGCATGGAACACATTAGATATGNGGGGAATGGAGGTTATTAGAACTCAGGATGTCTACAAAACATTTTCCACAGGAGAATTAGAACTCAATGTNGCCTGAGAGCATGGCTGGGATCGTGGCTGAGAGAGGGCTGAGGAGATAGTCCACCTTAGGGAGGTGACCTTANCAAAAAGCCCTAGAGGACCATGTACAGAACACATACATCCTGGGAGTGACACGGGGCGCACAGATTTGTCCTCCAGAGGAATAGAAGATAATTGTAATGAAACACAGTGTCTAAATGATGTGGTCCCCAAGTGTCACAGTGAGGTATCTGGATTCTAAATTAAATGATGTTTAGGGCTGGNGAGGTGGATCAGCACGGAAGGAGTTTGCCACCAACCCTGATTACCTGAGTTCAATCCCCAGACCCACGTGGTAGAAAGAATCAACTTNCTCAAGTTGTCATCTGATCTCCACACCCTCGCTGGGTGGCATGTGTGTATACACACACCATACACATACAAAATAATAAACAAATGACTATAAAATAAATGGACGCTCAAAATAAAAGAGGATGGAAAAGTCACTGAGAATACTGAGAATCAAGATAAGTGAGGAAAGTTAGTAAGGAAGTTTGCTGACTCAGGACATAGGAGCCATGAGACCTTGATGTGACCTTCAACTTCATCTGGTCCAAAAGCCTTATTTCACCGATGGGGCCAAATTTGGGCTAAAACAAAATCAAAAGCTGCCTGTGNTCTCTGGGCTAGCGAATGGCAAAGCCAGGGCTGGAAACCAGTGTGGCGCTCTTTTCACCCCCCTTAATAAATTCAAATCTCCAGACTTAGACAAATCACGTCCCAGGTTGTTCAAAGAACTCTCAGAACCATTGTCAATAACCTTTGAAAAGGCATGGAGAATGGGAGGCCTGTTAAGAGACAAGAGAAGGACAAAGTTGTCCCCATTTTCAAAAGGGGGGCAGGGGCATATTATAAAAACTATAAGCCAGTCAGCCTGACAATTACCCCTGGCAGAATTCTAGAGCAGAATTTTAAAAAGCTATTTACTCCACAAACATTATTATAATAATAGAAACGAAGGGGAAATAACCCACAATTTCACCACTTTTACCCCATCAACTGAACGGATTATTAAGTAGACTCTTTGTATGTCTGTAGAAAAGCAGAGATCACTCCGAGCCAACCCCAAATCTCTGCAACAAAACATGTCTTCATTTATTCCTTTTTTGATAGGGATATTAGATTGGTAGAGAGAAGAGCCATCAAAACTATCCTTGCTTTCAGCCTGGCCTTTGACAAGACCCATCATAATTGCAGTGTGATAAGACGGGAACTGGCTGAGCGCCATGAGGGCAGGCGAGGCTGGGCTGGGAATTACACCTGCAGAGTGCTGATTAGTGTGTGGAGAAGCCTGAGGAAACTGTGGGGGCCGTGAGCTCTCTTCTACGCTTTCAGGAGAATATTTTTTGTCTTAGAAGGGATAGTCATCAGATTTTCATATGACAGGAAGGAGAACAGCTGACCTGAGGGCTGAGCAGATCACTAGTAACAGTAGCAAATGCTCATCAGTCACTCACTAGGTGCTATGAATTGTGGGAAATAGACTTTTTCTAAGTAATTATCACATTATACTTGTAACCAACCAATTAAGAAGGTAGCAATAGTATCTCTCTCCATTTTAGAGATAAAGAAACTGATGCTTAAGAAATTAAGTCTTTGGTCCAAGATCACAAACAAGACGGAGTGTGAGGGAAGGAACAGACTTGGATCCCAGCATGGTAGGAGACCTGGTACTAAACAGTTCACAGTAATTTCCACAACTTAAAACCTTATGACAACATAAGGCTTCACTTCTGTATTTTGCTTTTTAAAGTGAATCCCATGGGCTGTGAAATAACTTGTGGGAAAAGCACTTACTGTGCAAGCATGGGGGATCTGTGTGTGGATCCCCAGCACATGGAAAAGTTGAATGTGGTGGCACAGATCTATAACCCCAGCACTCAGAGGGTGAAGAGATCGAATCTCTGGAGCTCACTGGTCAGCCATCCTAGCTGAATCTGTGAACTCTGGGTTTAATAAGAAACCTTGTCCCCAAAAATAAACTGGAGAACAAGAGAGGAATATAGCCAGTGTTGACCTCTGGCCTCCACATACATGCACACCCATGCTTACCTGCATGCACACGACACACACACACACACACACACACACACACACACACACACACACACACAGGATTTTAACAATAATGGGAACAGTTCTTGCAAGGACATATCCATATGAATAACATAGGTGTTTTAGTTGACCAACAGTTCCAAAGAAAAGTCAGTGTGGCATAACCATGAAAGTTAACCACATTTTGGCCCCAATCACAGAAACATAGCAATTGACATGCCACTGTTGGCAATATGTCCAGAACATATTTTATAGCAAATCAGTCACACTTTGGCTCTAAGAGAGAACATTCTAGCTCTTGGAACCATCTAGAAAACAATGGGTTGCCTGCTTCTCTGAGTGGACAGTTTTGGTATTACTGAAGAATTTAAACAGATTGGATGTNGGGGGCGGGGGTATAATATGGAGATTCATGCAGGTGTAGGGAAGGAGACTGAGGCCAGGCAAACTCTTTTCTAATCCCAGCTTTCCTCAGATGTTAATGTATCAGAGCTTGGTTGGTGGTTATAGTTCAAATAGTGAACTGATCATCAATCAGCTCATCTAAGAACCTCCAAATGACTCCACTGTGCATTAAAACAACNAGTACCTGAATCCACCTAGGCACTAAGTGCTTAAGACATATTCCAAATCAGAATGTAAGACTCATCACCTTCGATCACAGTAACTCAGAAAATCCTCCTGACCACCTACCTGCCTCTGATTTTGACAGATTTTCTGACCCTCTACCTCTGTGGTTTAACGGATTTCTAGTTTTAGTTAAATATCTTTGCTCTTAAGTACACTTTAGAATTATCATCTCCACCATCAAGGATAAAGCAGCATGGCACAGCAGAGCCCTCTGGACACGGCCTTCACAAAAGCGGGGCTTGTCTATCCAGAAACACAGGAATTCTCTGGCTTATTACAAAGTTTGTGGTTGTGGCTTGGCCGCCTCCTCCTACCAGAAAAGTTGTTGCCTGTGTGCCAGCGCCATCTTGTGTTGGAAATAAGCAAAATTTCCAGCCACAGAGCAAAAGAGGCTATCCCTTTCTGTACCCAGAACATGCAGCTTGTTAGAAACCCCCAAATCAAATACTGAATGGTCCCGAGTCGTCTAGGAAAGACTTATACGAGGCCCTTTCCAAAACCGGATGTTTTTAGTCCTCAGTCTGAGNGTAAGACCGGAAAACTNGAGCCGCTATGAATGAAATCGAAAGTGTTCAGCACGAGAGATCACAACCAATTTCCCTTCCTCTTTCCTTTTAGTTTNGCTTTCTTAGAACCCCTGGCATGTTCAGACNTGTGACTAGAGGTCTTCGGGAAAGCTTAGCCATCGCCCCGGAGGGCAAGACAGGAGCTGATGCTATGAGAAGATCCTAATACTCTTCGATAGAGGATAANGATTTTTCTTTTCTTTTTTTCTCCTCAGTACAATACTTTTTGAGGACTGGTTGCCAGGTAGATCCTGTTCANTGCCATGCCAAACCATTCCAAGTCATGTTTGCTTCATTGGGCTCTGAGAAGTAGACCATTATATGCATCTATATTGTAGCTTCAGGCTTCTTCAGGATCTGGAATANTGTCAAGAACTATCTATCAGGCAGAAATAATATATTAGAACAGGGGTTATGCCAAATCTTACATGTAGGTGGGAGGTGGCACAACTGCTAAGATCCTTTCTCTGTGACTTGGGGCCATCCATGAGGTATGTATGTTATGGTGACCAGCCCAAAGAGCCCACCAGTCGGTGGGGTAAAAGTCTCCATGTGACTTTATCTGCACCAGTGTGCGTTGATCCAGACCAGAGATCTGGCCGTTTATTCCTGCAGCTTCTTGCCTTCTGTCTTGTTTGGGTGGCTTGTGCCTTTGTAAGCTGTTCACGTGGGAAAGTTTGAACCTCCTTCAGTCTGTGGAAAATTCCTCAAAGAAAGAGATAGGATCTTTTGCACACCTGTTGGCACCTTGGTAAGGATGCACCTGAGTTTTGCATCTGATTGTATCTTATTACAGTAACAGACTGTAGACTTCCAGAGATGCCAGCAACCTCGATGACCACCAAGATCAAATAAATCATTCATTTTAGACAGAGACGCAGGCTCCAAAGTGGGATTTGATGGGCTCAGTATCATGCAGTTGGGCAGGCCAGAAGTGCTGGAGGCTACTTTTTTTGTTCCCTAACAATGCATCCCAACCTCTTTCCTCCCTTCCCACTGAAGCAGCTAGTCACATGCAAGAAAGGGCTTCAAAGTAGGAGATGAATGTGGCCTTCTGTGTCATAATAGACAGGTTTATTTAAACATGAAAGGTTATATTTTTTTCTAACAAAGAAAAGTGGGAACCAAAAGTATAATGAATCCCCCAACCCTCACCCCTAGCATAACGCTATAAACCCTGGAGTTCATACAGAGCCATAACTGTGGGCAGAGGATCTGGGATCTGGGAATAGTGGGTAACTTTCAGAGTGGGGCTCTATATGCCTGGAAGCTCTGGGAAGAAAGATGGGAATCAGAGGGAAGACAAAGGGGAGGAGAAAAAACAAGGTTCTAGCTTTTAAAAAGTAATCATACAGATTTAGTGATGTATAATTCACTCACCATACAACATGCCTATTAACAATGCTTGGTTCACTGGCTTTTAGCATGGAGGTACCCAGCCTTGAGAGAAAAAGTTAAAGAGCACAGAAAGCCTGGAGCTTGCGC
>LZPO01017307.1:429829-441778 GCA_001675575.1 Neotoma lepida
ATAGATTACACTAAGAAAGTCTTATAAAACTAATACAGTATGACAAGTAGAGTTTATTTCAGGAATGTGAGGACGGACTAGAGATTAGTAAATCTATTTATTCAAGTCGTTCATTATTTTGATGACTCAGATTGAAACAGATATAACAATGAAATAGAAGAAACAGTTGATAACATTTAATGTCCTTTCATGTAATAAACTAGAGAGAGAAAGAAACTAATTTTAGAAATGATAGTGTATTTAGAATATTGAGCATCGGCTAGGGATCTGTTCTTGTTTTATTACATTAAAGCTGAATGACTATTATCTATACTCTAAACAATGACTATTATCCTATAATCTCTGAANTTTTTCTGAGGTTTTAGAATATTATTTTATTTGTAAATGACATTATTGTATGCATAAAATTCACAGATTGGCTGATAAGTTACAGAACTAAAAAGACATTTTCAGAGTGGTAGGACAAATGGTAAATCCACAAAAATCAACAACTTTCCTAAATTACAGCAATGAAAACTATTCCATTTGAAAGAAGTTATAAGATATCCAAAACAAACACATAAGAACTGTGCAAATTTCTCTAAAAATATCTTAAATGTNTTTAAAGATATCATAGAGTTAGGGGCTAGTGGTATAACTCAGTGGTGGAATAGNTGTTTGGCTTCTGGGTTCAATAGCCATACCTCCCCCGCAACACATAACCTAAATACTGGAAGAAGTGTATTCTGAATGAGAACTCATTATTTTGAAAAAATTGAAAAAGAAAATTAAAAGACGTTCCTTATGAAAGAGCAAGTACATCAGGAATCTACGTGTTATAATACCATGGCATAGCATAGGAATAAGCAGATGACTAGCAGACAGATAAGAATGTTCAGAAATATATGTATATATGCATATGCATGCAAATTTAACTTCAGAGCAGTGAGTAAAGAACAGATTATACTATGCAATAAATATTTGGACAACTGGTTAACCATTTGGCAACATTTTTTTGTTAATTTCTTATTGAACAATTTCATTTCTAAGGATCAGTTCCAAGGAGGTTAATGGATAAATGCCTGAACAAAAATAGTGATCATAGTAACTTTTGGGAACTTGAAAACCTTGTATCTATCACAGTAGATTATTTCAGATATGTGTGTAACACGTAAACTATGGAACACCCCCAGTCTACTTTAGTGAAATAGATTCATGCCTATGGGAATGGAAGGCTATAATAGTAAAATGTAAAGAATCAAGTTCTAAATCTGTGGGTATTCTTTGACCTATTTCTGAAAATGTGTGAAGAAAAATCTTTTCTTTACTACTTCTTTGCCTTTAAGAATATTCAGCTGTCCTTGAACATATTGACACAGGAGACCACTTACTGAATAGAACACCAGTAGCTCAGACACTGAGATTGACAATTAATAAATGGGACCTTGTGAAACTGAAAATCTTCTGTAAGGCAAAGGACANGGTCAATAAGACAAAACGATAGCCTACAGAATGGGAAAAGATCTTCACCAAGCCCACATCTGACAGAGGGCTGATCTCCAAACTATATAAAGAACTCAAGAAACTAGACATTGAAGGCTGGAGACATGGCTCAAAGGTTAAGAGCACTGGCTGCTCCTCCAGAGGTCCCAAGTTCAGTTTCCAGCAACCACATGGTGGCTCAGAACCTTCTATAATAAGATCTGGTGCCCTCTTCTGGCATACNGGTGTACATACAGATACAGCACTCACATAAAATACATAAATAAATAAGCCTTTCTAAGAAACTAGACATCAAAAAACTAAATAATCCAATTAAAAATGGAGTACAGATCTAAACAGAGAATTCTTAACAGAAGAATCTCAATNGGCTGAGATAAACTTAAAGAATCCTTAGNCATCAGGTAAATGCAAACCAAAATGACTCTGAGATAGATGTTACACATGTCAGAATGGCTAAGACCAAAACATGAATGACAGCCAATGTTGGAGAGGGTGTGGAGCAAGAGGAACACTCCTCCACTGCTGGCAAACTTGTACTGCCAATTTGGAAATCAATATGGTAGTTTCTCTTGGGAATCAATCTACCTCAAGACCCAGCTATACCACGCTTGGGCATATACCCAAAGGAAGCTCAATCATACCACAAGGATACTTGCTCAACTATGTTCATANCAGCATTATTCATAATATGCAGCATTATTCATAATATATAATACAGAATCTGGAAACAACTTAGATGGCCCTCAACTGAAGACTGGATCAAGAAAATATGATACATTTACACAATGGAGTATTTCTCAGCTGTTAAAAACAATGACATCAGGAAATTTGAAGGCAAATGGATGGAACTAGAAAAAAAAATCATCCTGAGTGAGGTAACCCAGACCCAGAAAGACAAACTCGGCATGAACTCACTCATAAGTGGATATTAGCTGTTAAGTAAAGGATAACCAGGCTACAATCCACAGCCCCAGAGATTAGGTAACAAGAAGGGCCCAAATGGGGACACGTGGATCTCCCTGGGAAGGGGAGAAAGAAGAGATCTCCTGGGTAGACTAGGAACATGAGGGGTTGGGTTGAGGGGGGGATGGAGGGGGAGAGTAATTAAAGAAATGACTTGATTGGGACGGGGCATTCCGGGTCAGGTAGAAACCTAATGCAAGGGAAATTCCCATGAATCTACATGAATGACTCCAGTTAAGACTCCGAGCAATAGTGGATAGGTAGCCTGAACTGGCCATCTCCTCTAATCAGATTGGTAACTACCCCAATTGTTATTGGAGAGCCTTCGTCCAGTTACTGATGGAAACACGCAGAGATCCACAGCCAAGCACTGGGGCCAAGTCCAGGGAATCCTGTTAAAGAGAAAGGAGGAAGAATTTAGGAACCAGAGGTCAGGGCCATCACAAGGGAACCCACAGAAGCAACTGGCCTGCTCATGGGAGCTCACAGACTATGGCCCAATGGCTAGGGAGCCTGCATGGGACAGGCTTAGGCCCCCTGCATCTGTGTGGTTTGGTCTACTTGTGGAACTCCTGGCAGTGGGAGCAAGTCCTATCCCTAATGCTTTGGCTGGCTTTTGGGAACCTGTTCCTAATGCTGGGTTGCCTTGCTGAGCCTTAATACAAGGAGAGGAACTTAGTCCTAACTCAACTTGATATGCCATGCTTTGTTGGTACCCATGGGAGGCCTGCCCCTTTCTGAAAGAGGTGAAGGAGGGGTGGATTGGGGAGAAAGGGCAGAGGGGAGATGGGGGAAGGGAATGGGAGGAAGAGGAGGGGAAGCTGCAGTCGGATGTAACATAAATGAAAAAATTTAATTAATAAAAAAAAAGTAAGCGATTAACACCGCCCCCGTTCCCCCCCCCCAAAAATTCAGCTGTCTTAGCTCTTTTTACCTGGGTCACTTCAGTGCGAGTACCCATTTGTGGCCTTAGCTTTCAAGACACTAGGTAAATGTGCTCAGAGACCTCTGTACTTGCCATGCTGTCTGTAATTTCATGTTATACCTTCTTGCACTTCCAAAGTACTTTTTGCTTTCTCTCATTTCTAAAATCCACGAGGGCAGGGACCATATATAGGTCAGTGTTCACTCCCAAGCCCAGCGACACTTGGCCAGGAACTCACACCTTTCTCCTACATTGCAAACACCCAACCACGTACTTGATGTCCGTCAGCTCGCTACACCCTTATCANGTCCACTTTGAGGGAGAAGGAAACAAAGAGGTTAGAAGCTTGACCCAAGTGCCATTGGTCGAGCTGAGCTTCCCAGGCCTAACACTGGGCCACCAGACTCAGTATAAGGTGATCTTAATAAACCTCGGTTCTACTGGGCAGATGTACAACCTGCCAACCTTGAGGAGCACATGGAGGGGGAGGATGGCGGGACTGAAACTCCTTCACACCCCAGGGAAAAGCCCCGCCCGCGACGCCATGCGCGGAAATGCCGGAGGGCGCCACAGGGGCGGGGCTAGCTTTTGTGGTGGGCGGTTCCACCACTGATTGGCTAGCTCTAGGCGGAAGTCCGGAGGTTCGATGGTCCGAAGACGCCAGCTTGTGACGGGGAGGGGGAGGCGGAAGGCCTCCGTAAAAGGTGCCTTTCGGTGCCTTCGCTCCCGGGGACCCTCGGAAAAAGCCCACCATACCGACCCCGCGGCCATCCCCTCCCTCAGGCTCTCTCCGCTCGATTTCGCACCGTTATGTGGGAAGCGAATCCGGTGAGTAGCCGGCGGGACGGGGCGGGCCCAGTGGGCGGGGTTGCCTGAGAAGGGCGGGAGGCGTTCCCGGGAACTCGCCCCCGCCGTGCCTCAGGCTCGGGGTTTGCGTTCCGGGTCGCGGATGTCCTGGGCCTCGGGCCTCCTGCGGCCCGCGGTCCTGTGGCTTTGAGCCGTGGGAACGTTCGGTGGCGGCTTCCGCGCTTTTGCGTTACCTTTCCCGATTGTTGATTTTACTTCCGGGGGCTTCTCCGTCTTGGCTTTTTCCTTTCTTATTTTTTGTATTTTGTGTTTGGCTTTCTAATTGGAATTACTGGCTTTTGACTGCTAATTTCTTTCGGCCCCGCACCCTCATTGCTCCTTCCCCGCTTTTGGAGCTACAGAGGTTTTCGGGTCCTCTTTACGTACTGAGTCTCAGAGGATGACGTTCTAGGATGTTTTCTTTCCGTGCTTAGAACAATGATCTGGAATCTTTCTTTGTTTGGCTTCAGTAGTTCCAATGTCTGCAGGCATTTTTTGCTACTTTGCTTTCATTCATTCAAACTCCAACCCGCCACGAATGAGGAGTGAGATCTGTTTGTCAAGAATTTTCAGCTCTTGTTATGGGAATATGGTAGTGAGAAAAAAATGTACACTGAAGTAAGAACTTCGGAGTTGACCGGCAGAATCGCATTTCAAGAAATTTGTGGACTTAGTGAAATCTCAGAGGCCGAGCTAACCATTAAGTTGACTTTAATAACCCCTACTGTCTATATTTGAAATAATCCTTTTGCTATAACCATTAACTCCTCTCTTCCTGCTTCTGGAATGTATTTCCGGTTAAGTTTATCAGAAAATACCCCGATGTTTTAAAGTTCGAACCCAGTAGAAATGAGCCCATTGATTGGAATTCGGGTGCAATGTGGTTCCATTCCATCATGACAATCATTCGATATTTTTAATTCATACATTATAATATTGCAACCAGTTCGAGTCAGAGGAAGGCACTT
The DNA here is from genome assembly GCA_001675575.1 of Neotoma lepida. Lineage (NCBI taxonomy): Eukaryota > Metazoa > Chordata > Mammalia > Rodentia > Cricetidae > Neotoma > Neotoma lepida. The sequence continues at coordinate 435,014 of LZPO01017307.1, forward strand.
GTTTGGATATGATTTTAGCAAAACGTTTAGCATTGGGATAAAACTGGCTTATAGATGTTCATACACTCTCCCTGTTAACCGTTACGTATCTTCATTTTATATCTGTATCTATCTCTCTACGTGTATATATGGATATGGAGTCGGTTTTTATTAGTAGCCCCTTTCTATTGATTTCCCACAAACACCCATTGCCAGGGTATAAGTTGTGTTCAAGGTTGCATACTATAAATTCTCTGAATTGTCTCTGTGAACTTGGTATGTTTACTGTAGTAATACTTGTTAAATTCTTGACAGTAACTGACTCAGTAATGCACTAAGAGGTCTTTGCTCACCCTGTTCGTTTTTCCTTCAGGATCACAGTTATATTTGTACTATTGGGCTGTTATACTTTGTTGAGAATTACAAAGGATGTAGTGAATGACTCATGTATTTGGTTTATGTCACTATTTCTTTGTAAAAAAGGCCCNGTTTTCTGCGAAATCGTATGTAAGACTTTTCTTAAGTTTTGCTAAGCAAGGTGACTTTTGTTAATCATAATGAATATACAACCCTGGGTTCTTTTTTTGGGCCCTCTGCCATCCTCACATGGCTGAGTGCTATTGCGTTTTATTGCCTGCTGGTACTGACTGTTTTCTTTCTTCTTTCTTTCTTTCTTTCTTTCTTTCTTTCTTTCTTTCTTTCATTCTTTCTCTTTCTTTCTTTCCCCTCTCTCTCTCTTTCTTTCTTTCTTTTTTTCTTTTCCTGTGAACACCTGAATGTTGTTAACAAGAACAGCTTAGTTTTTTAAAAAAATATTTATTATAAGCATATGAGTGTTTTGACTTCATATATTTGTGTACCACATTCATGCAGTGCCTCCAGAAGAGGGTATTGGATCCCCTGGAACTGGAGTTAGTTGCANTGTGGGTGCTGGGAATTAAAGTCTGGAAGAGCAGCCAGTGTCTTAACCATGGAGCCATTTCTCCAGCTTAGTTTTTATGTTATTTCATTTTTATTTTAAGTAAACTTTGCATTTATGGNTTTCACTAATAATCTGTGAGTTTCTTTTGACAGAAGGGGCATCAGGAAAGCTTGTCTAGCTTTTCCAGGGAATAAAATTGTCACCCTAAGCCATGCACATCTGGAAAGATTTAAAATCCAAGTAGAAAAATAAAGCAAACCCCTAACCACAGTGTACTTTAAATATCAATGCAGATAACATTTGCATTCTTGACCAAATTCTTTTTGTAATGAGGGAAGGTTTTGTTAAATGATGGTTAACTGATTTTGTTTCCCTTGTAGTTTTGATAGTCTCCATGGCCTTAAGGTGCAATCTGTGACCTGAAAATAAAGGACCTCTTCTTACTCCTATGATAAAACAGCTACTATGTGAAAACTGTTTCACAAATGTTTTGAGGGCATCTTACACTGACCCTGGTGTGGACTCAGAAGCAGTCTCCCTGTCCATGTTTAAAGTCTCCAGGAAGTAGTCAGAACATGGAAAATTACTGCAGATTTTGCAATATTTCCTGGGCACCAGAGGTGACAACCCAAATTGAGATACCCAAGGAGGGATAAAGAGTCTTATCCCATTTTACTATTTTACTTTTGAATACAAACATAATGTCTGTATTGTTTTGTTTAGCCCTCTGCCCAAGCGAGTCAGGTTGACAGGCAGCAGGCAGTTCTGTGANTTCTTGGTATCTCTCCTTCTATTGTCCCAGGAGAGACTCTGGGACATTTCCTCACGTATGAACATGGCAGCCTGTAGGAAAAGTTAGAGGGTTACTGCCCCTGCTTTGACTCTGAACCCTGATTTTATCCTTCCTTTCTCGGCTGTTTGTGTCTTCTCTCTTTTCTTGGAATGGAGTATTTTCCTGGAATTGTTAGGCAGGAGCAGGCTTTTCAGAAGAGACTGAAAAGTAATAGACATTTGTTTAAGAGTTGTCTTAGTTAGGGTTCTATTGCTGTGAAGAGACACCGTGACCACGGCAACTCTTATAAAGGAAAAACATTTAATTGGGGCTGGCTTTAGAGGTTTAATCCATTTAGTCCATGGCAGGAAGTATGGTGGCACAGACAGACATGGTACTGGAGGAAGAGAGTTCTNCATNCNGATCAGCAGGCAACAGGAAGAGAGAGACACACTGGGTCTGGCTTGAGCATCTGTAACCTCATAGTCCACCCCCAGTGACACACTTCCTCCAACAAAGCCATACCTACTTCAACAAGGCNACACCTCCTAATAGTGTCACTTCCTATTAGCCTATNGGGCCATTTTCATGCAAACCACCACAAGGGTACACACTATTACACTGACAATGCNTTTNTAGAAATTGTTAAATTCTTCCAAAAGTCATTTCTGTTTATTGACTCATATTGTTAGAATAACCTGAGTTAGCTAAGGGAGAGGAGAATGGTTTTCCCAAGATCACACACCACAGTTGTCTTCATAGCCAAGNCCTCTTTCTGCTCCGTTTTGATCCCTTGTGCAGTGGTGACTTTCAGATGTTAGTCCCTGCTTTGTCTGCAGAACCACTGTTTTCATTGTTATTTTATGTGCACAGCTGCTTCCTGCTTCATTGGAGCTGTGATTTTTGTCTCTTTCATTCTGTCAGACTGCTGTCATTCTTAGCCATAGTCCGTTCCTGCAGGCTTGCTTCTGCCAACACTACTTTCCAGGAAGTCTCCAAGAATCTTTGAACCACCACATACAGTGGCACCTTAGATACCTTTGGCTGATTCTGTTTTTCAGCAACTTGGATGCCAATTACAGATTTCCCCTCAAACCTTCCTTTTCATTGTTCCTGGAACTGTACACTCACTGGATTTCTTCTATTTCCCCTTTTCATTTTGATTTCATTTTATTTATTTGTTTATTTATTGTGTGTATGCATGGACACACATACCATGGCNCAATAAAATGTCAGAGGACAACTTGTGGGAGTCATTTCTCTCCTTCCACCATGTATGTGACTTCTGGGGATCGAACTCAGGTTGCCAGGCTGGGTAGCAAGTGCCTTTNCTGGCTGAGTCATCCTGCACTTTTCTGAGATTTGTTTTCAGTTATAGTTTTGGACTAAGCTGCATGGCCTTCTGAAACATCGCATCTTTGATTTTTTATTTTCTTCAGCACAATCCTCTCTTGGTAAGCTCCAAGGCTGTCCTGTGAACATGCCTGCTAATGGTCATCTTTAGTCTTGACTCCTCTCACTGCTTGTCCCTTTGATGAAACTAAACCCTTAGTCATTAGTTCATTTCACTCAGCAAGTCATCAGGAAATGTTTCCTACTTACTTAATAAACATGATTCTGATACTTGAAGAGGGAAGTGCAAACTTGAACTGAATCAGAGCCTGCCTGCCTATGAGGTCACTCACTGTATGCAGTGTGACTTGTGGGAAGAAAGTGGTATCNGAGGGTGCCTGGGATGCTGGGAAGACATGTTGAAGTAAGTTATATTTGAGTAAATCCATATAGAAAGGTATCATATGAAAAGACCAAAGCAAGCAAAATGACTCAAGCCNATGAAATGGAAAGTAGATGTCAAATACAGAGAAATGGAGAAAGTGCTTCCAAGACTAAATATTGGGATTATATCACTAGCAATCCATGGAGTCTGTTTAATGAGCAAAGGAATTTATTTGGGAGTTAACTCACAAGACAGAATAAAGGAATTTGTCGCAGGATCTTGGAAAAGTAAGGCATGGGTCTAATGCTGTTCTCTGGCAAGCTCTGCCCTGATCCTTTCCAGCCTCCAAAACCATGAGGTAGCGAAGAGAGAGTGCATTNGTGCATCCCTAGTCTTAAGGGTCCCCCAGCTGCCACACTCCAGGGGGGCATGTACCTCAAGGTCATAGGCAGGTGTAACAGTTACCTGCTACCTCACTAGGGGTGGTGTTTCAGGGCATGGCTCAAACAGCTCCTACTACAACTAAAGATGGAGGGATTGTCCTAGTCACTGTTCTATTGCTGTGAAGAGACACCATGAATAAGGCAATGCTTATAAAAGAAAGCAATTAATTAGGGGCTTGCTTACTGTTTCAGAGGTTTAGTCCATTATCATCATGGCCAGGCATTTGGTAGCATGCGGGCAGNCGCTGGAGCATTAGCTCAGATTTTACATCCTGATCTGTATGCAGATGGAGAGAGATCTGGCATGGGCTTTAGAAACCTCAACTCCCACCCCCAGTGACACAGTTCTTCCAACAAGGTCACANCTACTCCAACAAGGCTACACTTCCTAATCCGTCTTAACCTTTTTAAACAGTTCCACTCCCTGGTGACTAAGTCAAATATTTGAGCCTATGGGTACCATACTTATTCAAACTACCACATTCCACTCCCTGGCCCCCATAGGCTTATAGCCATATCATAATGTAAAACTGCATTCAGCCCAACTTCAAAAACCCCCATAGNCTATCACGGTCTATCACTGTGTAAAAGTTCAAAGTCTCAAAAGTTTTAAGACTCATAGCATTCTCTTGTAACCCCCTGTAAAATCAAAATAAAAAAGCAGATCACATTCTTCCAACATAATGGCACAGAATATACATTNCCATTCTGAAANGGAGCAAATACTGGACCAAAGCAAGACTGAAAGCCAGCAGGGCAGACTCCAAACTCTGCATTCCTATGTCTGATGTTAAAGGGCTCTTCAGATCTCCAATTCATTTCAGCTTTGTTGACTATATTACACTTTTCTATCTTGAGCTGGTTCCACACNCAATCTGTAGCTCTCNTTGGCAGATATCNCATGACTTTGGCATATCCAACATCTTGGTGTCTCCAATGAAATCCAAGCTTCACTTCACAGCTTCACTCAGTGGCCTCTCAGCCTCCATGCAGGGACACCCCTCACATACATTAGGCCTCAGCAGCTTTCCTTAGCTGAGGAGGGAGATTCTATAACCCCTTTCCATATTCCTGACTCTAAAGCCAGAACCACATGGCTGAAGCTGCCAAGTTCTGCTGCTTAATGGGGCTGGAACTTGACTCCCTCCTTCAGTAACATTTGCATCAGTTTTCTGTTGGTGATGGTTTCCTTCACTGCTTAATCTTTTCTTTAATTCCTTTTCAAAAGGTGGAATCTTAGCTGGGTGGGATCTTACCCTGAGGTCACTACTCCTTTTATTCTGTTTATTCTATTATCCTATTTATCTCCTTGATAAATATGCTCCTTTTCCCCTCAAATTGTATATTTTGTATTTTTCTTTGCCCAGCTTGCTCATTTTCATTATAGATCTGCNTAAGAGTGATTGCTAATAACCATACAACATAGTCATTAGTAGACTGCTTGAAAGCTCCACTGCCAACACCATTAACCAAAACTCTTCAGTTTAGCCTCAGGCAGATTTTTAAGATGAGGGCAAAAAGCAGCCACATTCTTTGTCAAAATATCACAAGAATGGTCCCTAGGCCACTTACTGGTATTCTTCCCCTTGAAACCTCTTAAGCTGGGTCACATTGCTTTCAGCACTACTATCCTCAGTGCTTCTACTAGGATGGCTCATTAAACCTCAATTAAAGCATTCAGTTGCTTTCCTAATCCAAAGCCCCCAAATCCACATTCCACTAACAAGTAGTTTGGCCAGATCTTTCACAGCAGTGCCTCACCCCCCCCTCCCAGTACCAACTTCTGTCTTAGTCACTGTTCTGTTGCTGTGAAGAGACACCATGACCAAGGCAACTCATAAAAGAAAGTAATTAATTGAGATCTTGTTGACAGTTTCAAAAGTTTAGTTTATTATCATGACAGGGAACATGGCTGCACTCAGGCAGGCACTGGAGCAGTAGCTTGGAGTTTTACATCCTGATCTGTAGGCAGAGAGAGAGAGACCTGGCATAGGCTTTAGAAACCTCAGAGCTCACCCCCAGTGACACAGATCTTCCAACAAGGCCACACCTACACCAGCAAGGCCACACCTCTTAGTCTGTCTGTCTAATCCTTTGAAACAGTTCCACTCCCTGGTGACTTAGCAATATAATTTGTGAGCCTATATGGGAGCCATTCTTAGTCAAACCACCACAGGGGATGTGTGGGCATTGGCAGCTGACATGTGGGCTGTTTCCTCTGAGTCAGAAAGTATATCTTACACATATACTCACAGATTGGGGTGATGATGGATGTCTTGAAGGTATAACTTGTTCTCCTAGGATTCTAGGAATAACACAGCTGTCTTTGTATTCTTGGTGTTCTTTATAATTGTTCTCATNGTGTTTTGTAACATGAATTGCTAAAGGATCTTATTAATAAAAAACTTGGAGCCAGATATTGGGGTGAAAACTGAGAGATCAGAGGAATAGAACAAGCCACAGCCACCACTGATTACCTCACCAACTCCACGAATCCTCTTACTGAAATCCTACTTCCTATATACTCAGTGCCCTATATACCTTTCTGTGCCCTGCCATCTTACTTCCTCTCTCCGCCCAGCTACATCACTTTCACTTTTCACCCATCTCTATCACTTCCTGTCTGTCTGTACAGACCTCCAGACCTCTATGGTTAACTAGTGCTGGGATTAAAGGCGTGTGCCACCATGCCTGGCTCTGTTTCCAGTGTGGCCTTGAATTCACAGAAATTTGGATGAATCTCTGCCTCCTGAATGCTAGGATTAAGGGCGTGTACTACCACTGCCTGACCTCTAGGTTTACTATAGTGGCTGGCTGTACCCTCAGATCCCCAGGCAAGCTTTATTTGTTACAGCACAAATAAAATATCACCACATTTCCCCTTTTTTGTCTAAAATTAAAAAATTATAACTAATATAAGAAAAACTATATA
>LZPO01017307.1:446431-460053 GCA_001675575.1 Neotoma lepida
AAAATTCACTTCATGGTTTCTCCTAAATTTTTTGTTCTCTCTGCTATAGCTGTTCTATCTCCCTGAGCAGTATGTTTTTTTACAATAGGCATTTGGTTATTTAATTNCTCTAGGAAGGGGTTTCTTCTACTATGGCAGGAAAGGACTGAACTGAATTTGCCATGGGGGCCTTCAGGAGGCCCCTCAGGGAGTTTCCCAATGGCAAAGGCAAAGGATTGCCTTGTCTGTCCCTTGTTGATCTACATTGGTTAGTCCAATGTTTGCCTTTACCGCACCTTCTGCATAATCCAGAAGGGAGGGGTGTTCTGTTGCCATTGTTCCTTGAAAAAACATTGTTTCTAGGAACTCCCTGTTTACAGTCCCTTTTTAGGTGACCCTGTTTACTGCAATTGAAACATTTGATATTTCAATTTTTCTTCAAACCTCTGGAAATCAACTCTCCTATCCAAGCATCATCATGATCATGAGATTCAGTATTGATTGTATCTCCGATCATTTCTTCCAAGGGTACTGATCTTGCCTTTAATAGCCTAATTGCCCTTTTGCATTATACATTAGCATTTTCTTTTTTTTTTAAGATTTATTTATTATATATACAGTGTTCTGCCTGTAGGCCAGAAGAGGGCGCCAGATCTCATTACAGATGGTTGTGAGCCACCATGTGGTTGCTGGGACTTGAACTCAGGACCTCTGGAAGAACAACCAGTGCTCTTAACTGCTGAGCCATCTCTCCAGCCCGTACATTATCATTTTCAAAAGCTAGAGATTCAATTATTACTTGTCTAGCTTCTGGCTTCATCCTATTTACTGCTGAAGTCAATNTTTGTAAGAAATCAGTGAGAGTTTGTTTTGGTCCCTGTATAACTTTTGTAAGTGACTCAATTTTCTTTCCTATTTCTTCAATTCTCTCCCAAGCATTCAAGGCTTCTGTGCGGCATAAAGCCAGGGTGTAGTCATCATATAAAGATTGTCTTTGTACATCAGCATAATCGCCCTCTCCAAAAAGTTGATCTTGGGAAATTATAATACCTCTAGCCCTACTCTGTTGTTCAATGGTCTTAGCTTCATCCTTCCACCAAGTCCTCCATTGTAATTGGGGACCAGCCTCCATGACTGCTGTAACCAAATCTCTCCACTCTTGAGGATAATTCTATTGCAAGTTGACCACAAGTNTAACATCTGCTTCACAAAAGGTGAGTGCATGCCATATGAAACTGTTGCTTCCTTGAATCTCCTTAAATCTAACATTTGCACAGGAGTCCATTNAGCTCTTACACAGTCTTGGGGATAGCTATCATTTGGCAGTTCCTGTAAGGTTACTGGATAAATTAACATCNGCTGTTTGAAAGCCTTAGGCTGTTTCTCTGTAACCTTATAATGCAATGTTGAGATTGGTTCTCCTTTAAATTCCTCTGTCAGGGTCTGAATATCTCTATGATCTGTTTTAATAAGGTTTTCTAAGACTTGTATCTTGGCACTCTTATCAACCAACTTGGCACTCATATAAACCAACATTTTTAGGGATAAAACAAGAATGATCAAACTGATAATGTTTATAAATTGACATTATGTCAATCTCATCTGAGTTAATTATTCTCTCATTTAATTGTTCCATTTTCAAACCATCTAGCATATTATCAAACAGAGACCTAACTCCCTGCATTGTAATAATGTTTCCCATTTTTTAATGTGGAAATAAACTTTTTTTTAAAACTAATTCCCCAGTTTAAGAAATCCCAATTGGCTCACCAAATCTGACAGTGACAATTCAGATGACAGTGAAATGAGGCAGGTACCTAGTGTGTCAGCAGCCTGAGGAGGGGTACAGGGAAAACCACAACCCACCGGGAGAGGGAAGAAGCCAAAGAGCCAGCCATCTGCATGGGGGAACATGCGTGAAAGCAGCTAACTCCTGTGGCTTTTGGAGCCCAAAAGCCTGTGGAGTCTGCTGCAGAGAGGCTGCAACAAAAACTTAGCCANCAAGGTAGGGACTCCGGCCCAGGCAGGGTGGAGACTCCAGCTGCACGTAACTCTGGCTGTGTATAGCTTCGGCCTGTGCTGGTGGCTACAAAGCCATAGGCAAGCAGCTTGCTGCCTATGTCTCACTTGACTCTGGTTAGCCCAAGATGTAGGTTAGACCCAGGTGCTTCAATTTTTTTCCCCAATGAGGGTTTACTAAATTAGGAAGTCCTATGTCATAATTGTGGATTGTATTTGCTTGCCCTGTGAGGTGTTTTGGACGGAAGATCAAACACAGCTTGAGATGCNGGGGTAGGTTCCTCCCTGAAGACTCTTTATAGTGCTCTGTCGGTTGTCAAATTAAACAACCTTACATTATTAAACAGCCCTGGGTGTGTTTCAAGCATAGGAACAAATGGATTCTTCAGTCATTTCTTGACTGCTTCAGTGTAGGGAAAAAGTAACACTGAAAAACTGATTTCAGCATTAAAAACTGGAGTATTTGGGGGCAATAGGTGGAGCTCACTGGTCGAGTACGTCCCTGGCATGCACAAGGCCCTGGATTTCCAAAACTACATAAACTGGCATGATGGTACACATCTGTAATCTTTTTGGCTGGTAAGATGGAGGCAGGAGGATCTCTGTTCATGGTTTTCCTTGACAATATAGTGAGTTTGAGGCTAGTCTGAACTGAATGAGATCCTATTTCAAAAAAAGAGTATTGTTGCCTTGAAGTTGTAGGTTGGGGTTATTTAAAACTCTGTAGGCAACGTGAGGTGGAAGCGAACTCGCTCTATGCAGTAAGGTGATTACAAGCTTGTCTCCATCNTAGTCTGGGGCTTTAGGAAGTGAGCTTTGGAAATGTCTGCCCTGAGAAGTGCAGGTGCACANCTGAGGCCCTGAGCCTCTGAGCCTCGTTGCAACAGTTTGTCCAGATATTGTCTGGAGTGGTGCAGGGGAGTGTGTGTTTTCCCTCAGGATATGGAGCCTCACACAGGTCAGTCCCATGGGAGCTGTGTCAATGCCAGTGATTCTCAGTAGAAGTCCTGCAGTGTTTACTGAGCAGGAACTGTGTGGACACTGACGTTTGCATGTGATTTCCGCTGGACTTTATCTCTTGTGCTTTTTGTTTTGTTTTTTTCTTTTTCCTTTGCTGATTGTATTCTCTATCCTTGTTCTGTAATAAAATCTACAACTGCAACAACTTCTGACTCCTAGAAAATCATTCACCCTGAAGCAGGGATGAGAGGTATAGGCGACAAGATCTGGCTGTGTAGCCCAGGCTGGCGCGAAGCTAATCCTCCTACCTCTGGTATCCCTAATGCTGAAATTCCAGGTAGGTGTTACCATGCGTGGCTCCTGATACACACTTCAGGGAAAGACTCAACATTTCTCCCTAAGATCAAGAAAAAGGCAGTGATGCCCATTCCTTATTGGTAATTGCTTTAGAAGTTCTAAGAAAAGAAAGCAATACAAGAGATACTGAGATGCTAGGAGAAGGCTGTAAAGGCCACAAGGGCACTTCACAGACTGTGCTCCTGTTGAGAGGCAATCATCACGGAATATGCCCATCTGTCTGCAGCTTTGCTGACTGCTTCTCCTGGGGCTTTACTCTAATTCCGAGTCTAGTAAAGTTCTCCATTTTGGTTACTAATACTTTTCAAATCCAGAATTTCTAGTTGTTTTCATAATACCTACTGTTGTTGGATCTGTGTGCCACTCCAAAGCTAATACTTGGGGGATGAGCTTTTGGGAAAAGAATCGGCTTTATTCAAGGCCAGAANCCTAAGAAAAGAGGAAGAAACGTCAGGTACAGGAGCAGGCGTTTAGAGGGAGAGAAGGAGATTGAAGGGGCAATGGGCGGAAGGCTGTAAATCTGCTAGGCTCTTCCTTATCCAGGCCACATCTCTGCTTACTGTTCTTTGCTCTGACTAGATCATTGCAGTCAGCCTTGACTTTATGGACTAGTTCCTGTAATTCCTTAGACAAACACTATTTTTCTCCAACTTAAAACTCACGACAGTTTACATGCTTTGTGTCAGTCCATGCCCAGAACTAAAGAAATAAGGAGGGCCATGGTGTTATCTGAATGCCACCAGATGTTTTGGGTTCCATAAATCCAAAGAAAGAGTTAATGTTTTAGTCATTAACTAAAGAAAGTATGACTTTTCTTTAGAATTTATAATACTGGACAAGGGAGAGAACATGAATCTGCAAAGGGCAATTCCCAAAGGAATGACCACTGTTACATTATCTCTTTTCTTTAATTTCAATTAATTAATTAATTAATAGACAAAGTCTCTCTTTTTAGTCCAGGCTAACCTGGAGCTTGCAATGTAGCCCAGGTTGGCCTTGAACTTTCAAACTTTGTGCCTCAGGCTTAAGGATGAAAGGCATGCACCACCATATTTAGGGATGGTCTCTGGTTAGACATTTTCATTGTTAATTGCCCTGGTTTTGGTTGCATGTTTCATACATTCCTTTCTGGGTAGGTGTGTGAAAACCTGGGTATTCAGTTAAAGCAATTAATTTGTTTGAGACAGAGCCTCCTTGTACAACCTGGACTAGCTTTGAACTCAGTGATCCTCCTGCCTCCACCACCTAAGTGATGGGATCATGGGCAAATAATACCATGTCCGACTCTGAAAACTGGTTATTGTATTAGTTCGGACCTTTTCTGGTGGCTGCCATAGTTTGGGCTCTGTCACTGTGTGGGTTGGTTACTTGATGGGAATGTCTTTCTGTATGCTGTGAATATGTTTGCTCTGATTGGTTGATAAATAAAATGCTGATTGGCCAGTAGCCAGGCAGGAAGTATAGGTGAGATAAGCAGACAAGGAGAATTCTGGGAAGAGGAAGGCTGAGTCAGGAGATGCCAGCCAGCTGCCCAAGGAGCAACATGTAATGGACGCAGGTAAAGCCACAGAACACGTGGTGACATATAGGTTAATAGAAATGGGCTGAGTTTAAGTGTAAGAGCTAGTCAGTAATAAGCCTGAGGTAATGGCCAAGCAGTTATAATTAATATAAGCCTCTGAGTAATTATTTTATAAGCAGCTGTGGGACCATGGGGCCTGGCGAGACCCGGACAAAACTTTCTCCTACAGTTATTCAGTTGAATGTATGAATGTAGCCTTCTTCACACTGTTTGACCCCTTGTCCTAACTGCTCAGGCAGCACTTCCAAGTTGACAAGTTATGGATTGAAGGTTGTGCTGAGTCCCCTAGGTAGTCAGGTTTTAACTCTTCAGAACCTGCTATTGTGGTTGAGTGAGGCTTTGGTTTTTTTTGGGGGGGGGGGGTGCTATATTAATATTTATGCAGAAATAGGTTTTCCTTTTTTTTTCCTTGATTTTTCAAGAGGTTCTCTGTGTAACAGCTCTGGCTGTCCTGGAACTTGCTTTGTAAACCAGGCTGGCCTCGAACTCACAGAGATCCACCTGCCTCTGCCTCCCCAGTGCTGGGATTACAGGCGTGNGCCACCATGCCCAGCAGAGGTTTTCCTTTTGGACCACTCCCCAGAGGACCTGATCCTAGGCTTATTGTCTTCCACACTGCTGGGGTTAACTCAGCTGTGTATTTAATCATATGAAAATGCCATAAGGAAACCTATTATTTGTAAGCTAACTTATACAATTAGTTCTTGGGGTTGGTGAGATGGCTCAGTAGATAAGGATCCTTGCTGCCAAGCTTGACAAGTTTGATCCTTGGAATCCACATGGTGGAAGGAGAAGTGACTCTGGAAAGTTGTCCTCTGAGGAGTTACACATGTACAGGGCACACAAACGCATGTATATGCACACACTAACTAAACAAACAAGATTTGAAAATTCAGTAAAAAAGTCAACCCCTGCTTTACAGCGTTTTCCCATGGATGAGAGTAGCTTCCTGTGCAGTGTTTATCAGCGGTGATGTTGAAGCCCTTTACCTTCCCTGTGTTGATGGGCATGTCTACCGTAGGAGCATTGTCACGTCTGCCCAGTGTCTTGCTCTGTCCCTTCCTAAGGGGGTACAAGCTTCAAGCTGTTAGCAGTCCTTTCATCTCCAGCAGTGCCGGATCCAAGAGGGCACCCCCTGGGGTCTCCTCCTCTCTGTGTGAGCTGCCACTCCTGCCATTCCTCTTCAGTCCACGCCTCACTTCCCTCGGTTTTCATGAAGCTGTCCACTGTTTCTCAGAATTCCCTTAGTCTCAGGGTCTTCTGCTCTCTCTTCCAAATAGAGCTGCTGCCTCAGGCAGAGCTGTGGACTTCATTCCTTGTGTCCATTTCCCCTTGGGCAGAGTCCCTGTATCACTGTACCTGCAGCTCAGGGTGGAAGCCCTATTTTCTTTCCCAAGGTGGCATTCTACTCCTTGACAGGACACTAGGTGGGGGAGTTAGCAGCCCTTTCACCTTCCTGGCTCCGTCCTCTTGGCGTGAAACTTCTCCCTGGGAGCAATTTGAACTGGCAGCGATCAGGACACAGTGTCTCAGGCTCCCTGGTTTAAATAGAAGTGGACTCTGGGGAGGGGANGGAATTTGTCTTCTCTTTTTTTTGTCTGGAATAGAACTTCTGCCTCATGGGCTGAGGGAGATGAGTACCAGCAGCCTGGCCTTCCTCAGCCTGGGGGTGCAGGGGCCACACCTTTGGCTGTGCACAGAAGAGCCAGCAGGACAGATGATGGTCAGTTCCTTGTGTGTACTCCATCACTTGTGTGTATTCCATCACTTGTGTGTACTCCATCACTTGCAGAACCCCCTAAGCACACTCTCCAGACTTAAATGATTTTGAAAGCAGTTTTACTGGTTGAAAAGCCAGTCTTCTGGGAAGAAGATCCACTTCCAGAATTCCTTATTATGTTAGTATGGAAGGTCCGCCCCTTACCAGCTTTTAGTAGCAGGTTTTGGAAACACATACATGTACACGTGTACACACACACACACACACACACACACACACACACACACACACCCCTGATTACCTGAGTTCCATCCCTGGGACCCATGGTGAAAGCAGAGAACTGACTTCCACAAGTTGTCTAATGACCCCCACACATGTGCCGTGACATGTGTGTGCTATGGTACATACACGCCCACACAAATGCAATAAATAAACATAATGTTACTTTGTGTATGTGCGTGCACGTATGTTTTGAGATAGTGTCACCCAATATACCCATGCATGCCTTGAACTTGCCTTTTCCTCCCTCAGCCCCACAAGGGCTGAGGATTCAGGTATGTCATGAGGCTCAGTGCTGATTCTTCTTTATAGAGAGGCAAAGATGTTTTCATCTCCAAGTGTGACTTCCTCAAATATGCTTATGCTTATGCTAATAAAATAACTTACACTTTGTCGTAACACTCTCACTAGAAATGGTAAGTCTGGAATGCAGAATTGTGTTCCGGGATATGGATCAGGATTTGACTATGAACTCATCTTCCCTGTTACTTTTCAGTTGCATGATTCAAATGGAATGTGCCCGGGTGCTGTGAATATGGACCTTCATTAGAATGGATGGCCTTGGAGACAGGCACCACCAATATGCACATTGGAAAACGAGAAGGATGCTTTGCCACTTGATGTTGGCTGTTTCTTCTTTGTAGCCTTCTGCACAGGAAGCATCATTTTCTCCNAGTTAGAAAGAGGAAAATCAGGCCGAATGTGACATCTTAACTGAACTGGCCCATTCATCTGACATGCATTAAACGCCTTCTCTGTGTTAGATAACTTGCACGTGCTTTTTTGATTACCTGTAGACATGTCCTAACTAGAGCCATCATTACCGTAGTGACAGCATTCTAAATTATTTTATTTAAGTCAATTTTCTCTTTGAGCCAAATTATACAAAATAGCCATTCCTTTGGAGAGGAAATGCACTATAGAAGATGATATGATATGATATATGAATTGTTTTTTATGATGTGAAATGAATTGTTTGAAAGAAAGCCAGTGCATCTGTGAAGCTTGGCAGCAAAGGAGATGAGGACTGGCTGTTGGTGGAAGTGAGGCTGAGGGGCGGGCACCTGGAGGGAGATGGGACCCCAGCAGGCCTCAAGGGCTTCTTTAATCTTCTCTATACTGCACACTCTGTGATTTTAGACAAAATAATCATATCATTTGCTGCTTTGTATTTTTCCTGACTTCAATTGGAAAGTAATGTCTTCTCTCTCCTGTACATGGGACTGTGGAGGAAAAAAACAGTATAAATTGTGACCAGGAATTGGCCTAGCTAGTCAAAGCTCAAAGTTATTTATGGCAGGGAGTTCCCCTTTCTCCCCTTCTTCTCTTCCCTCTCTCCCTCTTTCCCTCCCTCTCTCTCCCTTCCTGTCCTCCCTCCCTCTTTTTCTATCCTTCTCTCCTTCATCCCTTCCTCCCTTTCTCCCTTCCTCCCTCCCGTCTCACTGTGTTTCTCAGTTTGGCCTTGAATTCCTTGACTCAAGTGATGGTCCTGCTTAGGCTCAGTAGCTGGGACATAGGCTGCAGTGCCTGGCTTGTAGACTGGCCTGCAGTGACAGCACAGGCACAGAGTCAAAGGGCAGAGCACACACTGGGCTGTAGCTGTAGGAGGGAACCTTTCTGTTGCTCTGTCCCTTTTCTAATAGAGAAAATACCGNACCCATGGCCCAGTATTATCTTAGGTATTTGCTTCAAGCTTGTCTTTCCAAATTTTCAGGGTATTTCCCAAGCAAATACTAAACCTGGGTCCCCCTGGCTTTCTTTCTTGCTCTCCCACAGTGAAATGGCCAGTGTGAAGAGTGTTGGAAGAGGAAGGCGGATGTATGGACTAGTTAATGGGACAGTTGATTTTACATCCTAAGTCATCGTCTTTATTATCCAGTTAAGACACAGAAGGTAAATAGTGCATTCTAACCTGGAGCCCTGATCCCAGGCTGTTGTTCTGTTCTCTTTTGTTTTTTTCAGCAGCTAATCAACTTATATAGAACATGAAGGAGTGAAAACAAGGACATAATCAAAAAGTATTCCTTGTGAAGTTGCTGGACATGAATTAAAAAATCAAAATTAAGTAGCCCCTTCACGGAGCACAGGTACTCATCCTAACCACCCAGCGAGGAAGGAACTTTAGGTTCCGCTCTGTGTAGGGGAATATGGCCTAGACAAAAATAGTGGAAACTTATCCTGGGTTACACAGCTTTTACATTTTATATAGTGGTATAAAATACTTTTCAGCTCATTGGGAAATACAGATTCTTTGTTATAAACAATCAAAGGTATAGGGGATCATATTTTTGGTATATCACCAGCATAGATGTGTATATACAAGATTCTATACCACACACACATACACACACACACCCCTGAAGATGCATTGTAAAGTGATAGCATTGGTTAACTCTGGAAAAGGAAGGTAAGAGAATGCCAAGGATAAAAGTGTGATGGGCAGACAAACCTTCAGCTTGNGTACTCTGCCTTTTTTGCANGTCATATGCTAGTTGTACAAATTTATTTATTAAATATATTTATTCATTTATTTATTTTTGTTTTTTTGAGACAGGGTCTCTCTGTATAGCCCTGGATGTCCTGTAACTCACTATGTAGACCAGGCTGACCTTGAACTCATGGATATCCTCCTGCCTTTGCCTCCTGAATGCTGGNACTAAAGGCATGTGCCACTATGCCCAGAAAGTGCTTTGTTTAGTTTTTTCTACATCTCCTTTATAAGAAGCTACAGAGCTTGTCAATTGTAGTCTAGACTGGGAGTCACCCACCCAAGTACTAACTAGATCTGACCCTTCTCAGCTTTGGAGATCAAGCATGTTCAGGGTGATATAGCCATATACTAGACTAGTTCTGCAAATTTAAATCAATAATGTAAAAACCTTTAGAGAATGATGATAGGAAGTCNAATTCCAAGTGAAGTTAAATCATTTTGATCAGCCACTTGGTCCCTTTTCTGGTGACTTCAACACAATTTCCACNGAAGAATGTCAATTCTTTTTTCAAAGATTAGGTACATCTGAGTTAACGTTCTAGTCAACATTATAAAACCCATTGATCATGAAGCATAAAACAGTATAACTTGTTGCCTGCATGTACAGACCCTGAGNCCAGTCTGCCTGAGCTTAGCTTCCCCATTGTGTGACCTCTCTGCCTCAGTTTTCTTATTTATACCATTAGTACCTATCTCATATAGGTTGTTGTTAAGCCTAAATAAGTCATCTCTAACTAAAGCACCTCTAGAAAGAAAAATTAAGTTAGAGCACTCGCATGATTGGATTTTAAAGTTAAATCATCAGGGGGATGGCACTGGCAAAAGGATAGAATGTACCAGCCAGAAATAGATCCAGACTCATGACCAAGTAATCCTGAAAAAGGAACAAAGACTATTTGAGGAGAAGAAAGACTAGCAAACTGTCATGGAACACAATATGCAAAGGTGTGAATCTTGGC
The DNA here is from genome assembly GCA_001675575.1 of Neotoma lepida. Taxonomy (NCBI): domain Eukaryota; kingdom Metazoa; phylum Chordata; class Mammalia; order Rodentia; family Cricetidae; genus Neotoma; species Neotoma lepida. The sequence goes on from LZPO01017307.1 coordinate 456,778, forward strand.
CCTGTACCCTCTATACANATTAATCACAGANAGACCACAGGTTTCAATAGAACATAAGAATATGGAATTTTCAAGCACAGGAAGAAATATCTGTGACCTTCATTAGGGCCCTGGGTTCTAAGTGATAACATTAAAAGCATTCTGCATAAAAGAAAAAAAATAAGTCATCTCTACAGTTCTTACAACACTTGACACATAGTAAGAGCCGTATAAGGATTAGAGATTGTCGTCACTGCTGTCATTACACTTTCAACATCTTGGTGCTTAGAAGACACTATGATAGGTTATCGTATCTATTCAAACTCCTTTCCTGTGTACATGTGTGCATGTATTACTCATGCATATATCCATGTGTTTATGAAAGCAAGTATAGATATATTTTAACTAAAACTTTATTATTCTTTACTTTTATATTCTTTTTCATGCCTCAGGTCATATTTTAGAAATGTCTCTTCATGCCATTAAATAAGATGACTATTTGAAATAGAAAAACAGATGTATCTGGTCTTAAGTAGTTGTGGTGCAGGGGCACCTGACATTCACAAGCAAATGATGAATTACTTCTTGGGGCTCTAGGGGTATTGACATATCCCACCTGAGGAGGATCATCAACCTGATGTGTTAAGCAGCACTAACATTTTAAGTTGCTTATCTTCAAGGCCAGTCTGCAGATAGCTGTCAAATNTCACTGTGGGAAAGAAGTTGGAATCTGGTTGTTGGTAATGAAGTAGAATGTTCCATAGAAAGCACATTGGTCATTAATGGGTATTTCCTCCTCCACCTCTCACTGGCTTTCCAGAAGATGTTTCACAAGACAGAGGAATTCTTTCCTAAGAAGATGGAGAGTGATGTGGATGATATGGACACATCGGACACGCAGTGGGGCTGGTTCTACCTGGCGGAGTGTGGGAAGTGGCACATGTTTCAGGTACCCTGCCCCGAGCTTCACAGGCAAGGGCTTGCTGGTGTGTTGTCATGCTCATGGAGTACTGGGAAAGATCCAGCCCTGATGGAAACCAGAGTAGCTAGAGGTCTGTTTCTTCCCCCAACAATAACCTCTTAGAAGCAGTTTTTAGACAGGGAGCATGCCTGGGTGATGGACTTTGGCACATACAAGCACATCCAGGTTTGATCTGATGGAAACAAAGGGTGGGAAGAGCTCTGGGTGTCATGTTAGGTACTGTGTACATCCTGTGTGTCCTCACAACAGCTGTGAAGCAGATGGCACTGCTCCATCTTCTGTCAAAGAATGGAGAACTCGGGAAAGCTCATTTGCTTGGTTCAAGTTGCAGAGAGAGTTTAGCTGAGGTTTGAGCCCCCACACAATAACTTGTAGTTTGGGGATTTTTTTTCCCTCCCATTGTATGGTTATCAGGCTGGTGAAAGGTTTACTTGAGCCACTCAGTGTAACCATTAGATAATGTGTGAAACTTGTGATAATATGTGAGATGGCTGTGGCAGAGACCATCATAACAGTAGCTGTTTTTCCCTGGACGCCACTAATCATTTTCCACGTGCAGGTTTGATTGTGCTCCCTGTGTATGTGGGAGGTAGAACTGGAGGCAGTAGGCAACCTTAAGTCCTCTGTTCTCTGTCACTGTGACCTCAGCTCCACTTCTGTGGCCAACCCATTACTGTGAACAGCTGGTAAATGCAACTTTCTGGTTTGTCTTAAAGCCGGATACCAACATTCAATGTTCAGTTAGCAGTGAAGATATCGAAAAAAGCTTCAAAACAAACCCTTGTGGCTCCATTTCCTTTACTACTTCCAAATTCAGCTACAAGATAGACTTTTCAGGTATGTTTCCCCTCCTAGTTGTGTGTTTCTAGAATATTCCTAGACTAGCGGCACAGTGCAGTCTGCAGCTCAGGATTAGCCAAGATGTCTTGAAGCATGAAGTAAATCCTCCTGTTCTATGCAAAAGTAGCTCTGTAAAACTGCACTGTTAGACTCTTAAGCAGCACTGCCATTTATAAAAGCATGTTTCTGTGTTCATGTGTGTTAACATACGTGATGTTGGCCATGTGTTTTGAGTTCATGTAAAGCTCGTTATAGCTCTTGTTTTCATGTTTTGATATTTGAGATGAAGTCTTGTTGCATTGCTGGGCTGGTCTTGAACTCACAATCCTCCTGGCCTCAGCCTCTGGAGCAGCTGGGATTGCAAGCCTGTCCTGCTGCGTCTAACTTACAGCAGTTTTTTACTCAGCACCCCATCTCTGAACATTGTTTGGAATTGGGAACCCTTTTATCTTAAACATCAAACTGATATNAAATGAGAAAGTCACTGGTAGCTGGCAGTTGTTTCAAGACCATGAAGCCTGTTGATAGTTTGCTTAGATGGTGGCCTTTTCAATGGATACTGCTTCCTCGATGTTTCCTCATTTCACTGGTTCCTTCATGGATGAGCCCAGCTAATGTGCCGATCAGCTTCAATTTAGACCCCCCACACCCCGTGCCTCTTTGGATTTCACCCACCGTGTGGGGTCATGTTATCTACCAGGTGTCTCATGAAAACACTGCTGGATTCAGTCCGTAACTTTCAGGCTGCCTTCACCTACTGTTTATGGCTTTGAGGCAAAGGAGATTGGAATGGGGCAGCTTCTTAATAACTGCTCCTTTAGTCACTCTACACTTTGGTCTTCTAGCTATTCTTTCCCAGTTACTGGGTTGTGTCTTTCTGACTGTGGTGGTACTGGTGTGCTAAGGATGGAGTGTAGGNCTGAAGTGCTTTCCCAGAAGTGGTAAGGGGTTTGTCAAGGACGGTATAGACATAGCTAAGAAATACCAGCCTACCAAACTTGATTTTCTTGCAATTGCTGATTATCAAGAATGATTCAAAGAATAGATGATAAATTAAATTTGAAAAGAGTGAAAACAATTTCATTTTTACTTCCAATTAATCCTGACTTTAAACACTAAATAGCATTAGGCGAGCAGGTGTCCCCTAAGGGACGCTGATTGTTGTTGTGTTCCAGCAGAAGGTGTTTGGCAGATGTTGCTAGTGTTCAGTGCCAGTGCTATATACAAGCATTGGGAGGCAGAACAGACACAGTGTGATATACACAGACTTCAGGCTTTGTAAAGGGGATGCCATTGTTGAAGTGTGTGGTAGGTAATTCAGCAGGCCACTTCTGACCAAGAATGTTCACTAGTGAACTATACTCTCTGGAAGATTCCTAAATGCTTTTGTAGATGCTTGGAATGTAGTTCACTTGGTAGAGTGCTTTCTTAGTGTGCATGAAACCCCAGCACAGCATAAACCAGGCATGGTGGTG
>LZPO01017307.1:498229-512034 GCA_001675575.1 Neotoma lepida
CTGCTGCACATGCCTGTCTCATCCCTGGCTACTGCTTACAGCCTGCAGGGTGCAAGGTTGTCCCCCACTGTCTACCAGGGTGAGGGAGTGTCAGGTTCCAGAAGTGGTAGTGCTGCTGAGGGCCCTGTAATTGCTTCTCATCTGTTGAAAGGGTTCATTTTCATCCCCTTTCTGGCATTTGAGCAGCTGGGAGTGGGGCCTCTCTGCCGACAGCAGTCGGACAAACCATCTACCCTTCTCCGGGTGCAGTGTGCTCTCACCCTGAATCATTAGCCCCCCAATGGAGAGATTTTGATCAGACCCTGGTCACAGAGGACGAAGGTCCTAGTGTATTTAGCTGCTCTATCANAAGTGGCAGTACTTCAACTCCAAGTATGTAGGCCTCTGTGATGAGTTCTCCCAGCGAGCCTCCAGCCTTCCACCAAACACAAGGTTTCTTTGTATAGAAAGTAGTCAGTTCTCAACGTAAAGGTGTGGTGTCATTCACTGGGAAGGAGACTGTAATTTGTGTATCATTTTCTTGGTTTGCCTAACACTAAGGCAATATTCAGCTGATGTTTAGTTCTTATGAAGCCTGAGAAGATTGCCCCATTATTCTTTAGAGCTGGCAGTGGCCTACTGTGCAGTGGGGAGGGGGGAGGGGAATGCAGGCTGATTTGGGGGGCCCTAATCTTCCTTTCCTGCTAAGGCAGGACTAAAGGGACAAAGAAGGAAAAGAAGCCCCTCACCCTGGGATCTCATTTGCCTTTCTTGTTGACAGTTCAACATGACTGACAAAGCCAAAATTGCCTACAGAGATCATGTGTGTTTTTAGCATGTGTCTTCATAACAACATCTCAAACAAGGATGTTGGTAACAAAAATGAACTGTGCCTCTGAGGGCAGAAGGTTTGCAATGTTTGTAACACGCTAAGACATGGAAATCTTACTGTGTTAGTGCTCCTTTCTCACTTAAATCCAGTGTGGCTCATAAAACCACCTCAACAATTTCATTCACAAAGGAAATTCTTTAACATAAGAAAAGTAAGTAAGGGGCTGAAGAAACGGTTCAGGGGTTAAGAGCACTGAATGATCTTCCAGAGGACCCAGATTTGACTCCCAGCACCCACATGGCTCACAACCATCTGTAACTCCAGGTTCAAGGGTTCTGGCACCCTCTGCTGGCCTCCTTGGGCACTGCACACATGGTGCACAGATACACATGTGGGCAAAACACCCATACACATAAAAGAAGGTGGAAAAAAAGAAGCAAACCAGCTCATATATTTTACATATTTTAAAAGTTGTCTTGCTTTTTAGTTTTTGTTTAGCCTTTAAACTTTATAAACAATGTCCTCTGAGGAATGTAACTCAGGAAGCCACAGGATCACATATAGCCATCGTGACGAGTGTGCATGGACCTTTCTGGTAATTGTCTAAACGCTTGATAAACTCACTGGCTCTGCTTCACCCTGGGTCCTCTTGGAATTCTCAAGGAGACAAAAGGGGAAGGGGACTCCTTAGACTGCGGGTGGCTTTGCTGACACCACTGTTGCCATCTCCCATGACTGAGAGCTGATGTGGAGGGAGGGGCCAGAACCTGGAGCCCCCACTTTGAAAAGATAATCAACTCCAGACATGTACTCATCAGACATGGACAGTCTTTGAGGATAAGGCTTGTGCTCTGGGCATCAGGGTTAGGAATCTGACCGGAAACCAGACAGTCTGGGTTCAGTCCTGCCTGTAGCAATGGCTGCCTGACTGGTTTCTCTCTACTTCAGTTTCCTCATCTGTCAAGTGATGTCTTCTCCTAGGCTGCTGTGATGATGGCTGTATAAGCTCATAAGCAAATGCTTAGGACATAGCCTGGGCCTATGCATCAAATATCTAACACTGGGCCTGGAGCCTAGTAGGCTCCGTGAGTATCAGAATGGATAGCAACATTCTGCCACTCACTTGTAATAACTCTATTGTAGCATCCTTACCAGTAGAGCTGAAGAAGGCATCAATTTCTGGAAAGAAAAATGGTAGCTAGTTGGAAGGATTGATCAAGGAATGAAGTATTTTGGGTGTGATTCTTGTAACAGTATATTGTTTAGGGTTCCCATGCATAGTCTGTGTCTTAACAAGGAGCTAAAGGCCTGGGAGTCTAGGGTGGGGGAGAGCAAGGCATGGTCCCTGGCTCAAAAGCTCTTATGTGTTAATCCTATTTGTAAGCACACCATTGGACTCACCAGGGGGCACAGCTCGCTTTCAGCATGTTTGTTAGTTCTGCGATGCCTGTCTTGAGCTCAAGACCCTCCAGGTTTGCTGGCTTCTCCCACTTCTGGGGATTCCCACTGTGACTCACACTCTCTAACTTTATCTACCCTTGCCTGCCTCTAACACTGCAAGTTCTCCTTGTCTTCCTCATGCGATTTCCATCATTAATAGTTGGACTGTTCATGGATATGCAGAAACCACAGAAAACTTGAGTCTGTGGTCATCAGAGGGGAGTCACCTGGTTGTCCCCTAAATATCAGACATATTATACATCTTCACTTCAGTGTGTCTTTAATATCACATGTCTGNNTGTATTCATGTTCATACCTGTGGGATCAAACATTAAAAAAAGTTTATATTCACTTTGCCCTAAGCTATGCAATGTCTTGCTTTTCCTATTCTGTAGGGCTTTCAGCTTCCTGGGTTCATTCTGTGTTCCTATAATTGTCCTGTCTAGAATATTTAGTCTCACCCAATGCCAGGCATGCTTCAATGCCTGAAAGTTCAAGAAAGAAAAAGAGAAAATTGCCCATCTCATAGTTTTCTATCATGTGACTGTACCATCCCTTATCTATACACAAGTCTTTTTGCATCCTTAAGGCTCTCTAGGAGAGATAGATAGATAGATAGATAGATAGATAGATAGATAGATAGATAGATAGATACATACATACATACATACATACATAGATGGATGGATGGATAGATGGATAGATAGATAGAGAGATGATAGAAAGATGGATAGGTAGATGATAGACAGGGCACTTCTCAACTTTTGTCTNTGTGTGTGTGGCGGGGTGGGGGAGGTGGTGCCTGCTTGTGTATATGTGGAAGCCAGACATCAACACTGATTGTCTTCCTCTATTGCTATGCACTTTTTTTCCCTGAGACAGGGTCTCTCAGTGAACCTGGGGCTTGCCATTTCTGTAGGCTAGCTGGCTGGTGAGCTCCCAGAATCCACCTGTCTCTTCTCTAGCACCAGAACTGCAGGTGTGCTCTGCCATGTCTTGCTTTTACATGAAAGCCGGGCATTTAAACTTAGGTTCTCATGGCTGCATGACTGCCGGGTGACTCACTGAGTCATCTCCCCAGCTCCTTTCTCAGCTTTTAAGCCCCACTTTTCCTAATCATACCCAGCAGAAGAATCAATAAGTGTGGTAAGAATGCCCATTTATTTGAGTGTGTGTGTGTGTGTGTGTGTGTGTGTGTGTGTGTGTGTTACGTGTATGTTGTTTGCAAAGGGCTCATTCCTGTTTTGTTCAAGAAAGAGATTTATTGCAGATAGTGTGACAACTGGAGCAAGGGCAATTTCAGGATGGCAGCAGGTTAAAGTTACCTGCTTCCCCCCAACTCCCTGCCGCCCCCCCGTGTGTGTGTGTGTGTGTGTATAATCTTTATATATAAATACATATATTTGTAGATAGATAGACACACATATGTAGAAAGAGAGAAGGGATCTCACTGTGTATCCCAGACTGGTCTGGACTCCTGCTCGGCCCATTCCTCAGCCTCCTGAATGCTGAGGGTACAGACATGCAACACCAAGCCCACCCCATGACAAATGTTCTCATTTTTCTATAGCTGTTCTTCTTTCCATCAACCCCCATGGACTCATTCATTCCCTGTTCCCCAACCTAAGTTCTGACTGGCCTAGATAATTCAGGGGGACAAGACAGTCAGTCCCCTTCTTGTCAGTATTTCTCCTGGATCGACACCCAGGCTATGGTTAGCTCACTTAAGTCAAGTGCACACTTTGGTCTAATGAGTGACACATCTGCCCACAATGCTATCTGGCAGCTTTGAAGGATGGAGGGGGAGGGGCTGAAAGAACACTGAGAGGGAATAGGAAGGAAAGAAGAGCACTACAATCCCAGCAGAGAATTCTCATCAAAGGGCGACAGGACACCACACCGTCAGATAGAGGGGCGACCTGGAGCCCAGAGTATGGCTCAGTGGTGTAGTAGAGCATGTGTGAAACCCAGACTTCTGTCATCGGCACTGTCCAAAACTGAAGCCCTACTAACTATTGGGTAATTCACCATGTTTGTTCCAAGCCCAGCACCCGTGTTAATTCATTTAACCTTTTAGGATGTCACATTTGACCTGCCAGGCTTAGCAAATACAAGTCAGGATGAGTGCCCACGTGTCGTCTGGGCCATCATGAGCCTAAAAAGGATTTGTTGTTTATCTGAAATTCAAACTTAACCGAGAATGTGGCAGGTCACTTGGCAACCTGTGTGTCCCCATTTTACAGATGAGGACTTGGAGGTGCAGGGACAGCTGGTGCACAGCACACAGCTAGATGTGACAAAGCAAATCAGCTTCAGATCCTGTGTTCTGATCCATTATGTCACCCTGATGCCTTTCAGTCTGTGTCAGTGGCAGAGACATGGACGGGGGCGCGCGNGCACACACACACACACATACACACACACATACACACTTACACACACACAGATGAAAAAATTCCCACCATTTCCCTCTATTCTTGTTATTATCTTTCAAAAATAAAAATCTAAGACCAAACTGTCCTGAAGTGTTGGACCAATCAGAGTCTAAAGAAGAGACAGAAAGAACAATAGAAATTTGAACAGGGGAAAGTTAATATAAAGACACGTTGACAGCATTTAGTAAAGTGCCCTTGCCTAACAAAAGGGAAGAGAGAACTAAGGGCAGATATATCAGTCATGACTGAAAGTGGCTACCGCCTGACCTAAAGGACGCTAACAGGAAGGCATTTGGAAACCTCGCCACTTCCAGCTACACGGAGAGTTCCTGGTTGTCACAGGAGCACACAGCCCGACCTGCTATTGCCAGGGACGCTGTCTGGAGGCTGCCACTGTTAAGCAGCATGGGGCAGCCTGCCACTGTTGCACAAGGTGGCTGGCATAGCTGCTTGCTGATGGCCTTACCACAGCACAGGAAACTGAAAACCAGAGAAAACCCTTCCTTTCTCAAGCCTGGCTCTGTCCCTTCCACATTCCCTGTCATTATAACCCAGCACTGAGCCAGCTGGCAAAGGAGAAACACTATGGCCTATAGAGTCAGTTCTGATGTTACACAGCAGGCAAAAATGGTGGCTTTGGAGTAGAAAGATGGTGAGTGGCTAGCTGGCACAAGCAGAGAACTCATTTTTCAATCCAAGGATGGATAGAAGCCCAAACATCATCACAAAAAATGAACACAGATTGATTAAGAGAAGCATTCACACGTTAAAAAAGAAAGAAAGGAAAGGAAGAAAGAAAGGAAGGAAGGAAGGAAGGAAGGAAGGAAGGAAGGAAGGAAGAAAGAAAGAAAGAAAGAAAGATTGATTTGTGTGAACACATCTCTTTGAGTGGAGTTATAAAATGTAGCCTGCCTCTGGAGTGTGATTAAGCAAGACAAGGCCACAGAAAGCCCACTGTGGGGAAATGCTCAGAAGGCCGAGTGATTTCCAGGTGAGCAAGTGTCCAGCACAAAGCTAATCTAATTTAGAAGCTCAACTAGGAGAAACTGAGTTAAAGAAAAGAAAAGAAATCAACCGCAGAGAGCTAAGACACCGAGGAGCCTCCTTCATTAAGACTTTGGGAGAGAAGTGATAAACATTTACTATGTGAAATGGCACTTACGCCCCTGGGCTCTTGACATTTCTGGAGAGTCTAAGAGTGATGTGTGGAGAGGCAAGGACAGGGATGTGATGAACTGTGAGGACCCTTTTCAGTGCCAGAAGGGACACGATCTAAGAGGGTGATGGATAGATAGTCCTGGAGAAGGAGAGGAAGTCAAGTCATGACAGTGTCACCATCCTATATAGGCAGCTCTTGCGGCTGTTTTTCTTTTTCTTTTTCTCGGAGCCATGACTTTCTCGCCTCCACAGCAGCCTCCCTAATTGCACAGTGTCCTCTTGGATTTGCTCTCTCGACAATCACGTCTGTCCTGCAAACTGCTGACTCTCAGCCTTGCTGGGGAAATTGAACACATCATTCTTTGGGAGTTTGGATGTTGCCAAGGTCAGTCCAAGAGGCTATTCTTCTGTATTGTAAGTATGCCTCACCCTCTTGTCTGCCTTTGCAATAGTGTCTTCTACTATTGATAAAACATTTACCTACCTGCCCACACCTGGTCCGTGCTGATTGCCTCTGAACCTAATGATAAGAAAACATATCCCCTGTTAGTAAGTAACTCTGCCAACGCAATAAACCAATCAGGCCGGATTAGTAAGTCCAGGTTTAATAAACAGAGCAAAGCAACTCTCGGGTGACTCTCAGAAAGACAGGAGAGAAAATCACATGGAAGGTCTGATGACCAGGTCTTGAATACCTTGTAGGCATGGTCTTGAGCAGCCCCAGGGGCTGACCCTTGGTGGGCTTTCTGAGGGGCGGGGTCTGGAATGGGAGGAATGAGACCAGAGTGGAGATTCCCAACACCTAAACCATCCAGTTGTTATGAAAATAACTTGTATCTATAGCCCATAGCTTTGCCTCCATCCTCTTCCTTGGAGAACGTGTCTACGTGCCCTTTTCAAATCTCTTAGTGTGCTTTAGACTTTTGTTTTCTAGCACAGTCATAAGAGAAATAGAGTTAAAAATAAAGTAGGGACATGATGAACTGTGAGGACCCTTGGTCTAAGAGGATGACAGATAGATGCCCAGGCCAGTGGGGTCTTCAACGGAGACCCTAGAAGGGGGAACGGCAAATGAAAGGGACAAGAGACACGAAGAATGACAGCAAGACAGGATTCTGATCTAGCTGCAAAGTTTATTTTTTTACCAATTGATTATGTAGCAGGTGAAGCAGGAGCTTGTGCTTGAGGGCGTGGGTCAGGGTGATTAGGTTGCTAGGTAACTTGACTGCAAGATGTTTTCTCGGGAAGGTCAGGATAGCAAATGTCCCTGACTGACAAAAAGATAAGGAAGTACCAAGCTATTTCTGGGAGCTGGGACTTGCTTAAGGCACTTAACAAAAATTCTGGAAAAGGAACCTGTTACTCAGGAAACAGGAACTGAAGATTACCTGGGCTAAGATAGCTTAATTATAGCCAATACAGGTTTTGGCCTCTGGCAGATAGGTAGTCCTGGAAGAGAAAAGGGAGTCAAGTCTGGGGTCTCTTGCCTTTAGTAGATAGATAGATTGATAGATAGATAGATAGATAGATAGATAGATAGATAGATAGATAGATAGATAGACAGACAGATGATAGATAGATAGATAGACAGATGATAGATAGATAGATAGATAGATAGATAGATAGATAGATAGATAGATAGACAGATAGATAGACAGACAGATAGATGCCAAAGTATGCAGCAGATTCCCTGGGTTCAAATCCCAGATCTATCACTTACCAGATTGTCGTGTTGCTTCTCCCAGGGACATAAACAATCTCTGTCCACCCCAGACAGACACTAATGGCAGGTCAATGTAACATTGTATTCAAGTTCAACTTAGGGAACCTATTGAGAGCTTATTGTGTTTGCTGACAAGAGCTGGAGTGAGGGGTTCGGTAAAGTCCTCCTACAGAGTAGGCGAGAACCTCATAGAAGATGCAGCATGGACTCTCCCCTTCAGTTAACCTTCCTCCTGCTGTCTACTCTGGCATTCCCCACGACCCCATGAAGATGAAGGGCAGGAGGGAGTGAGGGCTGGAATCCTGGATGGGTGTCCTGTGACCCTCCCCACTTTCTGCTTGGGAGTATTGATAGCTTTATTGCCATTCTTACAGAACTAGCTGCCATGTATTCTACTTATTTCCTTGCCACAACTAAGGGACCATGATCCTGTCAAACCTGGAGGAAACTGCTTTGCCCCACACAGGCATGCAAATTCATGTGAAAATTTTAACTTCTGCTTGTTCCCCTCATTTACAAGTGAGTGGAATGATAGTACTGTGTTTCAATAGGCTAGAATGAGGGTCAGTGTGCATGTAAGATACTTAGCAACTATTTTGGTCATTCTCTTCCTTCAGCCAAGAATTGAATATATTGGACACTAGGCAGTACAATGTGGCGATACCTCAAGAGAAGAGAAACAGGTTAGGTGAACCCCACTATTACCCCAGCTTACTTGTTGGAGATAAGGCTGCTGTGGAATGTAGGGAATTCAACAGAGTATGGCATTCTCAACAAACCATGAAGACTGAGGACGGAGTTCAGGATTCAGAAAGCTGCTAGAGGTTTTAGCATTTGAAGTAGAAACTCCAGACAATTGCAGAGGGGTTTCTTCAAGTACTGATGTGTCTTTATGTAGACAAAATTCCTCAAGGCTGAGGAATTAATTGATAGAAACTGGGCCAGAGGTTACCCAAGACTGGACCAGTGTTCATGCCTCCAACCAGAATGGGAAAACCTTGTAATAGACAGGACTTTGAGAAAAGTATTTTCCTTTATCGTNGACATTTGCTCTGGATCTGTTTTTATCAAACTTCAAAGAGAATCTATAGAGGAAAACTCACACTACTAGTAACTTAGCCACATGCCAGGACAGTTGTGCATTCTTTGACAGAATACAGCAAAATCCAGTAGTCCACACCATGCAATCCATAGTGTTTGTCACAAATGAGACATTTCCAAGCATTCAAAGAGTCTGGAAAAATATAATCTATAACCAGAAGAAAACACATTATGGGTGGATTTTAGTTGATGAAATTAGCATATAAGGATCTTAGAGCACTATTATAAATATGTTAAGGGGCATTTAAAAAACAAGAACATAATCAGGAGGAAAATGGAATGCAGAATGAAGTAGAACGTGGAGATGGAAACACTATATTTAAAAATGAAAATATAATAATATAATAGTAATAATAATAATATTAACTGAAGATGGTACACCCCAGGCTGCACGGGTGGGTACCAGGAAGGATGCATGCTGAAAGACACAGGGAAAACTTAGAGAAGAGCAGAGGCTCTGTGAACCCTGGGACAGCATCAGTCTGCAGACATGCCATTGGCAGCCAAGATGAAAGGAGGGAAAAAAGCTGGAGAAGTAATAGTTTAAAAATTCCCCTGCTCCCAATCAAATTCACAAGTTCTAAGAATCTCAACAAATCTCCATTGGTGTGAGCACAGGGACCATGGCCTCCAGGCACACTGCATTAGCTTTCTGAAAATAAATGAGAGAAGAAGCGTCCAGAACAGAGATACAATGGCTCACTGGATCCAAGGGCAGCGGCTATCTCCTTAGAGAATTACTCAAGCCAGAAGTACTATCTTTAAAACATTTAAAGACTTTGTTTGCTTGTTTGTTTTGTTTTCTGTTTTTTGAGACAGGGTTCCCTGTGTAGCCCTGGCTGTCCTGGAACTTACTCTGTAGACCAGGAGGGTCTCAAACTCACAGAGATTCACCTGCCTGTGCCTCCCTGGGACTAAAGGTGTGCACCACTATGCCCAGCTCCTAAAAGATTTTTTAAGTACTTTTTTTTTTCTTAAAAAAATAAAAGGCTGAGGAAAGGAAAACTCTTTCAAAAACAAAGGCAAACAGAGCAGTTAGACAAGAGAAGAAAGGATAGTCACCTAAATGGAAAAAAAAATAAAATGGCCTCTCTACTTGGACATGGCCTGATCTCATATGTGGATGCCTTCCAGACCTAAACCACAGCAGAAGAAATGATCAAATGCCAAATTCAATGAACCTTCAGAATACAAAGGAGACACAAATAAATGGAAAGGCGTCCTGTGTTTTTGAATTAGAAGTCTTACTAAAGTTAAAATGTCTGTACTACCTTATAAAAATCAATTGTATTTCCTTGTACTAAAACATACTTCCCCAAAGGGAAATTAAGGAATCCTGTTTCCATCAATACCGAAAAGAACAAACTACCTAGAAAAGAATTTAGCTAAGGAGGCAAGAGACCTGTGTGCTCAAAATCATAAAACATCAATGAGAGGTTATGAGAGCTGCACACAAACAAAAACATCCCTTGTCGTTGGATCAAATACTGCTAAAGAGTCCACACTACCCAAAGCAATCTATAGAGTCAGTGTCATCCTCAAAATCCCTGTGGCATTTTTGTACAAAATTAGAAAAAAAAAAAATCCCCAAATTCCTATAGGACCACAAAGGACTCTGCATGGTGAAAATAATCCTGAGAAAGAAAGAGCTAGAAGCTTTACAAATTCACAGGAATGAAAACGGCTTGCTATTGACACAAAGACAAACTTACAGACCAAGCAAATAGAATGCAGACCCTAGAAGTTAGCGACGGCTGTCAAGTTCAGCTAGACAAGGGAGCCAAGAGTAGAGATGAGAAAGAGTAGTCTCTTCAGCAAACAGTGCTGGGAAGAGTGGGCATCCACATATGCAAAATCTTCTATGTTTTGAAGGGAGACCCTACCTTCTCCCTTCATTACGTCACTCAGAGTGGACTGCAGACTTTTAAACATGAAGCCTGGTACTACAAAACTCTTGAAATAGAAAGGACTGTCCAACACTCCTGTCAGCAGATTTCTTGGCTTGAGCACAGGTGCAGACAACAGAAGCTGTCATAAATGGAGAAGCTTTTGCCTAACGTAGGAAACAATCAAGAAGGTGGAAAGGCTGCCTTGGGATTTGAGGGAACATTCTCAAGCCGTGCATCAGAATGAAGGACTAATCTACAACACACAGAGAAATCCTTCTGTCCACTAATGAAAATCCCAAATAATCTAATTAAAAAGTGATCTGAGTTGGGCTGGAGAGAAGGCTCAGGGGTTACTATAACAGCACANTGGCTCTCACAGAGGACCTGGGTTTGGTTCCCAGCACCCACAAAGTAGCTCCCAGCTGTCTCTAACTCGAGCTCCAGGGGATTCCATGCATGCTTCTGGCCTTTGTGAACACTGTGTGCATATTGTGATGCACATATATACACACAAGCCAAACACCTATACGCATAAGTAAAAATAAATTCTTTTAAAAAATGAGCAGAGAATTNAAAAAAAAAATAAGGTCTCACTATATAGCCCCAGCTGGTTTGAAACTCACTGTGTTCCAGGATGGGTGGCATCAAGCTCTCTAATGCTGGGATTAAAGATATGTGCCACCATACCCAACCCGAGCAGAGATTCTTAACAGACATTTCTTAAACAAACAAACATACAAACTTCTTTTTAGAAGTATATGAAAAGATCCTTAATCTCACTAGTAGGAGATTATCACCTTGTACTTTTCAGGATGAATATTATCTTAAATCATAATGAATGCTAGTGAGGCTGTGGAGACCCCGGTGGGGGCANAAAACCACATGACTGCTATCGAAAACAGTGTAGAGGCACCTCAAAAATACAAATAGAAATAACATACACAGCAATCTGGTGTTCGAATCTTAGATGATCTGTTAATAAAAACCCAGAGCCAGATATCAGGGTGAAAGCTGAAAGATCAGAGAAGCAGAACAGCCAGCCACTAGTTCTTACCTCTACGAAATCCTCAGCCTAAAGAGAGTGAGTTCCTGTTTCCTTACACCGTATGTACCTTTCTCTGCCCTGCCANATTACTTCCTGGGATTAAAGGTGTGTGTGTTTCCCAAGAAAAAGTATGAGATCTCAAGTGCTGGGATTAAAGGCGTGTGCCACCACTGCCTGTCCTCTATGTCTAATCTAGTGGCTGGTTCTGTCCTCTTAACCTCAGGCAAGTTTATTAGGGTACACAATATATCACCACAGCAATCCCATTTCCAAGTGGAAAGAAATGCAATAGGGATCTCAGAAAGGCATTAGTTCTCTCATATTCACTGCAGCACTATTGACAGCACCTACAATATGGAGAAAATATAAATAGTCACTGATAGACGAACAGATGAAGGAAATGTGACAGGTTTCTCTGTACACCTGAATAGTATTCAGCCTTTAAAAAGAAGAATTTCAAGGGCTGGAGAGATTGCTCAGTTAGTGCCATAGAAGCACAGTTACTATCCCAAAGCACATGTCAAAAAAAAAAAAAATCCAGGAGCAATGGTGTGCACCTATAATCCTAGTGCCAGGGAGGTGAAAACAAGAGGATCCCTGGGCCTTGCTGGTTAGCCAGTCTAGACGAACCAGTGAGCTCCAGGTTCAGTGAGAGACCTCAGAAAATAAGATGGAGATTGAGGAAGACAAGCAACCTCTGGACACACACACACACACACACACACACACACACATGCACACACACACGACATCTACCATATGAACAGGGATTAACCTTATAACCTTATAGAATTTGTGCTAAATGAAATGGGGCATAGTTACCCAAACACAAGCCAGCATAAAGTATCTTCTAGAAGAAATAAAATCAAATACGCAGAAGCAGAAGGCAGGATGGCTAGAATGATGGCTGCCAAGGTCTCAGGGAGGAGTGGGGAGGTNGCTGTTCAACAGGCACAAAGTTCCAGTTTCGCATGGTAACCAACTGCCAGAAAGCAGCTGTGCACCCGGGGGCCTGTAGCTAACAGTCCCATGGTGGATGCTTCAAAAGTTCTTCAGACTGAGCCAGGCACCAAGGTGTGCCTGAAAGACTGAGGCAGGAGGGTCACAGGCTTGAGGGCAGGCTAAGCTACAGGGTAAGACTCTGTCTCCAACAAAACAAGACAAAACAACAAGAACATAGATTTTATGATGTTTTTTATCCAAATAAAAAGAGAAAAAGATAGTTAAAATAGGGTGATTTTCTAATCACTGGAAGTTAAAAGAACCCATTGCCAATAGATGTGTGCTAAAAGAAATTTGAAGTGAAATTCTTCAGGCAAAAGAAAAGTGATAACAAATGTAAATTTGAATCTATAAAAAGAATGACTACTGAAGATAGAATCTATTTGGGTAAGTCTAAAAGATAGCTTCTTTCATATTTAAAATTGTGTAGACTGTTGACTGTCTGAAGCAAAAATTTAAACATAGTGTGAGGTCTATAAATGTGNNGCACTAAACTGTAAACAGTAACGGAGCAGGGAGGAGCAGGTAGAGCATCCTGGGTGTTTTTCTTGTCATAGGAGAAGTAAAATGCCATATACAGATGAAATGAAACAGAATTCTAAAACTGATTCAATTGTGAAGGAAAAGGAACAAAGAACAGACAGGTCAAACACAAACGGGTGACAAGATGGGGAGCTTAAGCCGAGAGGAATTAAGATAAGATGGAACATCTCAGCTACCCAATTAAAACCCAGAGGCTGTTAGAGTGCATAAAAAAGCAAGACCTGTATATCCAGGAAATCCACTTTTATGTTTAAGACAGAGGTAATTAAAAATGTGAAGGTGGACAGACCATACTTTACAAATACCAATTATTGGGAAGCTGGGATGACTATATCCATGATAGACAATGGATGNTTCAGGACCAGAAATGTTATCAAAGATACAGAGAGACCTTTCATAGTGATAAAGGAGTGAGCTCATGAGGAAGACAGAACAGCCCTAAGGATATGGGCCTAAAAATAGAGGGTCAAATATGGGAACCAGTATCTTATAGAACAAAAAGTGAGANAGGCAAATGCAGAATTACAGTGGGAGATTTCAGTCTTCCTCNCACTTATGGATGAAACAAGTGGAAAATACTGCTAGCCTGCAGAAGACCACCAACAACCATGACCTAGTTGATATTTATAGAACATCCCATTCAGCAAGAATATGACAA
>LZPO01017307.1:549203-569041 GCA_001675575.1 Neotoma lepida
GGCTTCTAGGGCACCAAAGGCCATGGCTGTCAGCGTTCCCACCAGGGACAGCTCTGGCCCTCCCCATGGCCACAGCAGATTTTACCCTTCTGGATATACAAAGGCATCAGGAAGGTTTGCAGGGGTTGTTAAACATGCAGACCTTGCTTCCTGTGATGGAGTATTAAAGCTGGCCTTGGTCTGGGCAGGACGGACCCATCAGAGGCTTTCTTCCCAAGGTGAGGTTTCATGGTGACAGAGATAGCAGCCATGGTTCCCAGATGAGCACAGGGCAGGAATGCGGTGAGGGGACCAGGTTCTCAGGAGTTTAATTTCTATGGGTGAAACCATCTGAATGGGGACAGCCTCCCTGGAAGGGTTGACTGGTTCTTACAAGGAGCCCTGCATCTTTCTGTGGTGTTATGGCCTAGACTGGCGTTCTAGGAGATGGATTGATAGTCATCCTCAGTAAAAGTAATCCAAGTACTCAGGAGAGGATGCAGGAGGGACTTGAGTTTAAGGCCAGTCTGGCCTACATATCAAGGTGTATGGGGGGAGAAGGGAGGGAGAGAAGGAAGGAAGACAAAGAAAGAAGTGGTGGAGAGATCTCACGTCTGCCAGATGGTGCCCATGGCACACAAGGCCTCTGGTGTGGCGTCTCTCCTAACTGGCACCACCTTCTCCACAGACCCACAGAGAAAAGCTCACTCTGACTCTGCCTTATACTTTTTGTTTCCATCTCTTTGGTTGGCTGGGGGCTGGGTTTTTGTATCTCCATGTTTAAAAAATTTAAAAATTATATATGTAACATAAAATTTACCATTTTAACTAAGTATGGTCACATCCCAACCTCTTAGGGTTGTGTTTAACTCTGGCTGCTGGATGTTCCCCTCTGTCATGATATCACAGCTTCCATTTCAGCAAGATGGCCTCAGGGCCAGGACTCACTCTGGGCTCTCTGATTCCCCCTCATTGGTCTAGACTGGGGTGTTATATAAAACCAACATAACTGTCTTCCTGGGCACACTAGCATCTACCCAAAATATTCTACCATATGATGGATTGGGGTATATATCATGTGAACCATGTTCTATTAAGATTTCACTGGAGCCTTGAGCCAAAAGGATTTGCTTAAAAATAGCTTAATTATACGCCACAGATAAGCTCCTAATGGAATTTACCAAACTACTAAATTAAGCTTTTCCACTAATCACAAGCATATTATACAAGCGTGAGGTTAGCTTTGACTATAGTCCCCCTCTAGGCCTCTGGAGAATTGCTGGATATTTCCTGGTATGCAGAGGCTGGCACACCATCCCTCTTCCCATTCTCAAATGTGGCTGGTTGGCTTTTCTGTCATCTCTTGCTATCTTGCTGTAGTTGGAGTCTGAATTTGCTCAGGTAAAAGCTATTTATTCTCAGAGTGTGTCCTAACCATGGACACTGCCAGCTCTACTTCCTGTTTCTCCAGCAGGTTCTCTCTCTAGCCTCTCCATCTTCTGGGATGTGTCCTCCAGCCCACTTCCGACTGCTCGTCATGGCCTCTCCGTAGACCACACCACCCCTGCTCTGTCACCCAGCCCTCAGATTCTAGGAGTCAACTTTGCTTGGGGTCAGCCCTAGAGTTCTGACTTGGTAGATGCAGCTTAGGTCTCAGGGCCAGTCAGCCAGGGAAGTAGCCGTATACCCAGCAGACCTTCACAGTTCTATAGCCAAGACAAGGCCATGTGTCACGTTGGCTGTGTTTTAGCATCCCCACTTCACCAGTGAGCACAACCAGCCTCAGAGAAGTTGAACAACAGCATCTGGATTCCTCTGTTCAGTCCTAGTGGGACTACCTACAGTGCAGGCACCTTGGCTGTGCCACTGATCCCCCTCCAGCTTGGCTCCCTACAGGAGAAGGGGAGCCTACAAGGTCATCATTTGAACCACAGGCTCTCTGCTGACTTCCTTCTGCTCTTCTCTGGTGACAGAGTCACGTTACAGGGCCTATGCCAGCTGTTTATACTTTAGTCCTGGCTTAGGTCTATAAGTGCAGCCAGTTAACTCTTTCTGCCCCAACCTCTCTTGTGTGGACACTCACTTTATGCAGATACCCACTAGGGCTCTGTCTGTGAAACCTCTGGGGCTGGGCTGTCCCAGAGAGGCCCTAGAAAGATCTTAGTGATGTTTACAGCTGGCTGATCCGTCCTTTCTCAGGAGACACACTGCCCAGTGCATGGCTGTTGATGCTTGGCCTATAAACTTCAGAAGACTTCAGAAGCCCTCAACTGGNCTCCTGAGGGAGAGCTCTCATGTTCTGGTCTTTAAGCCATGTTTTCTGCCTGTCTGTCTGTCCCAATCTCATTGCATAAAGCAATGTGTTGGGAGTCTTGATGCTTTTGCTTCAGGACTTGGGTCCACAGAAGACGGAAGTGGGCAGGTGGGCAGGTAAGTCCTAGAGTTCAGCAGAGGAGCCAGGCCCACCAGTAGCATAAGGTGCTGGCAAGAAGAACCTGTTCTAGCTTGGCTTCACCAATCACTCTCTGTGGGTACCAGGGACCTACCTCAGTTATAAAATAGTGGTCCTTCATGTCTCTGAGTGAGGCAGTGGAGATGTAGTTAGGCAGTGACAATGTGAAATTCTTTAACCAAGATAAAGCCTTTTAATTAGTCAGTTACTTAAGGTTTTATTTTGGATTGGGTAGTATGGCCCAGGCTGGTCTAGACTTTGAAATCCTCCTGCCTCAGGACTCCCAGTCTCCAGGTGCTGGGATTGCAGGAATATACTACTATGCATCTTGCCAGCCTTTAAAATAAGAGTTATTTATCTTATTCTGCAGCCTTGTAGTTCCCAGCCACACTGTGTTGGGCCGCAGTAATGATCTGTTTGTTAAGACAGGCCAGTCAGTGCTGGCTCAGTCCTGAATGGCTTTTGTCCCTATAGTGATCTGCAGAGGCCAGCAAGGGCAGTGAGGCTCAGTTACTGCCTCATAGTCCAGAACTCCCAGCCTGTGAAATCAGGACTCTCAGAAGGAAGAGGTTCAGGCTCTCTGGAACCCTGGGCTGTTTCTGTCCACACCAGCTGAGACACTGGTGAAACAGAGGGGGGATTCTGCAGAGTTCAGAAACAAGGCTGTAACAACGAGCTTGGTGTGTCCTGACAGCCAGGAGGCTGCCCTCCTTTTGCAAATATTTGCTGAGGGGTGTGGAGGGTGAAGGCCACAATACAGGATATAAAAGAGGGGTTCCAAGGAATACACATGGATGGTTGGACACTGGTGCACCTGACCGGATGTAGATTCCAGTTAGTCCTGTTCACTTGGTGTCACTGTGTGCAAAGATTGTACTATGAGAGGGAAACTGAGGCTAAAGCAGCATAGCTACTCACTTAAGGTCACACAGTGACTTAGTTACTACTATGTGGCTGTCACACAATACTTGACAAAAACAGCTTTAGGATGGAAGGGTATAGTGTGGCTGTATGAATTTTACTTACACAGTTCAAGGTATAATCCATTAGGCAAGGAGGTCAAGCAGTAGGGCCTTGAAGCAGCTGGTCACACTGCATCCACAGGCAGGGAGCAGAGAACCACGGGCACATGCTACCACTCAGTTTGTTTTCTCCACCTCACGCTGGATTCAGCACACCTGCCAGGGAATGTTGCCACCCATGGTAGGCAGGTCTTCCTACCTTAAAAATGCATTCAAGATAACTAACTCCTCCCTGCAGGCATGCCTAGAGGCCCATAAACTAGGAGATTTTAGAATCTGCCAGGTTGACAACACTCATCATCACACACGGCTAGTAAGTGGGGATCAGAATTCAAGTGTAGGCATAACAGCTGCAGAGCCCACTCACACCACAGGGTACATGATAAAGGCGATGCTTTCTACGATGCTACTTGCTGCTCACACTGCTGTTGCCAGGTTCTGCTTTTCAATTTTTATAGCAAACACAGGTTTTCAACACTGGGTCTGATATAGTCAACGATGCATTTAGCATTTCAAATGTAATTATGGCAGTGGAAACATGTAAAATGCTCTACAAATAAGGTCAAATTATTGTGTCTAATTTGTGATAAGGAGACTATCAGAGATGTTCAATGGTTTGCCCAAGGACACGGGAACAGTGTGTGGTGCTGTCAGGATGTCAGCCCTGGTCTTGGGACTGCAGGGCAAATGACAGAACCAGGAAGCTTGTGCTGGCCTTTATTGTCCCTTCTTGTTGCTTGGGCTTTTTTCTTTCTTTTAGCTCTTAATGAAACTGAGAGTCAAGACATGGGTGGGGGTGAGGGTGATGGAGGGGGTGATGGTGGTGGTGGTGATGTGTATAAGAGACAGGTCAAGACATGGGTGGGGGTGAGGGTGATGGAGGGGGTGATGGTGGTGGTGGTGGTTTCTCTCAGGATGGGGTTGTGGCAGTTGAGTCTTCTAGCTGGAGGCAGAGCTCTGGAGGCAGGAGGGTGGAGAGGAGAGGCTGAGCTGCACGGTGAGTGGGCCAGTATGGATTTTATAACCCTATAAAACCCAGACAATGAGTTATTTTAAAACAGGGAGTTAAATTGGAATGCAAGGTCCATTCCTCCAGTGTACACATAATACAGACGCAAATTTTCTTAAGTAAAGAAAGCAGAAGTATGTTTGTTTAAAAGATCCAGGGATTGAACCTGGACCTGTGGAAGGTGTCAGCGCTGGGCTCCGCAGCAGGCACGTATAATATGAAGGGCTGCCAGGCAGACATTTTCAGTTTGTGCTGGGAGCCACATATCACTTGTTTGCTTATTTATTCATTTTCCAAGGGATTCGATTTCCAGATAAGAAGGCTGTGCAGGGACTATTTCATGTGTGCTGGCTTCATTTATTCTTCACGAAGTCCTTGTGTGCCTGGCACCATTGTATGGGTTTTTAGGATGAAGAAATGTACCCTCTGAGACATTAAGTAACTTGGCTCCAGTTCCCTGGACAGTAAGAGATGCAGCGAGATAGGAATATATCTTACAACAAATCTGCTAGTTCCTCAAGACGTGCCGAAGAAAGCCTTTTCATTTTCTCTGTTCCTAATCTCAGATCTTCCATTCAGGTCTTCTCTCTTCCTCTCTGAAATATATTTTAGAAACTTTCCTCCAATGAGGGAGGGCCACATGTGGTAGTTTTTGTGATTGTTCCTGGCTAATACCATTGTTTCTCTTGTTCTGAGAGGATACAGTCCTGACATGTTGGAGGTGTTTCACCCTCCTCTTTTGGAATGCCTGTTGCTGATGAGAAGCTAGCTACTCAAATGTGAACCACTGTAAAGTAACAAAACCTCATTGCTGTTTTTTAAACATTCTCTTGGGAGTGAAGAGGTGGCTCAGTGGGTAGAGTGAGGACCTGAGGTCAGTTCTCTAGGATTCTGCAGCAGTGCAGACTGGTAATCTCAGCACTAGGGGATGGGGTCAGAAAGCCAAAAGGATCCCAAGGCCTCAGTGGTCAGCCAGTCTAGCCAGTCAGGGAGCGCCAAGGTCTTGAGAGACCTTGTCTCAAAAATGCTCCCTGCATTCCACTACTTAACTAGCTTTCTTTACTCTGATACAGTCCTGTACCTCCTGCCTAGAGAATGGTGCTTCCCACAATGCCCTGGGTCTTCCTACATCAACATTCAAAACGCAGAGATATTCACACAGGCCAACATGATTTAGGCAATCCTCAGTCAGGCTCTGTTCCCAGGTGATTCTAGGTTGACATTTAAAACTAACCATTACAAGGATTGGAAGGATTGCTCAGCACTTAGACATAAATACTGTTCTTTCAGAGGACCTGAGCTAGGTTCCCAGCAACCACATAGGTAGCTCAAAACCACCTAGAACTCCAGCTCCAGGGGGATGTGGCACCTTTGGTCTCTGTGGGCCCTGTACTCATATGCACATAGATACGTACACAAACAATTAACAACAACAGTGAGTGGGCCTGTGCTGCAAACCCTCAGGGCCCACCCACAATGAGCTACTTCCTCCAGCCAGGTCCCACCTCCTAAAGTTTCCATAACCCCTTGAAACAGTGTCACCCTCTGGGGACCAAGTGGTTCAACACATGAGTCTATGGGAGGGAGCCATTTCCCATTCAAACCACAGCAGATATATGTGATTGGGGGGTGTCACTTAAGATCCGATTTGTTGTTTTGAAATGCTAAGGTAATTATTATCAGCTGTAATTGTCCTACTGTGTTATAGAGCATTAGAAGTAATAATGTGGAAAACTATGCAAGATGGCTGGAGGAAGGAAGAAGAGAATCACGTGTCACTAGCTTTCTGTTACTGTAACAAATACTTCTGGACGGTCAGCCTGTAGAGACAGTTTATTTTGACTCGTGGCTTTGGAAGTTTCGGTCCCTGGTGCTTGCCCCTTTTGCACTGGGGTATGTGACAAGGTTGTACATATTATCAGGGAGTGTGTGCAGAACAAAGCTCTCTGCTCATGTTCCAAAGGATGAAGAATGATGGGGAATGGTTTGAAGAAAGAGAGTGTTAGCAGTGGTTTGATGTGTTGTGTAGCTCTTAACACATAGGAAAATCACTGGGCCATCAGTGAGAAGGTCCTGATGATCTCAGCAGGCACAGTTCCGTGGAGTGGTGCAAGCAAGAAGCTAGAATTATATGTAGGTTTATCCTCTAAATGAGAACATCTTTCATCTTGGGCTTTTTGCTGGATGCTGGGGGTATAACTAACAAACAGAATGCTTGTGAGTCCTTACCAGGTAGCAGAGAAGACAGAAGACAAGCACCAATGACAAAATAATTATAGGAGAGTGCTCTCCATGCAACCACCCCAGGCACCGGCAACCACACTTCTAGTTTTCTCTATGAGTTCAGTATTTTATATTTTACANGAAAGTCAGACCACACAACGTTCTCTTTTTCTGTCTGACTGTGTGTAAGAGTGTACCAATGTCCATGGGTGTATGAGTACACAAGTACATGTGTGTACAAGTGCATGGGTGTGCGTGGGTGTACATGTGGAGGCCAGAGGCTAGCATCAGATGTCTTCCTCAGATGTTCCCATTTTACTTTTTGAAACAAGGTCTCACTGAACCTGGAGCTCACCAGTCCAGCTAAACTGGATGGNCAGCAGGCCCTAGAGGGGTGTGTGTATGTGTCTCACAATTACACTATTCCCCTATTCCCCTGTCAGTAGACATGGAAGTTGTTCCCTGTCTTGGTTGTTGATTTAAGTGCTGCAAATTGATAAGAAAAGGCAGAAATGTATTTAAATCATTGTTTTTTTATGTTTTGCTAAATAGTTCTATTNTTTATTTTTGAATAATCTTCCTGCTATCTTCAAATCTTCATATTTTTAGTCTCTGGAGCCCAGAAAAAATGTAATATATCAGAGGAGGTACGAAACATCTCATAAACAATGGAATTTGAACACANTGTAGCACGTACCATTGTATGGCTGAAAAAAAAAATGGGTCCAGTAAGTGGGAAAGGACTGAGCACCCAGAAAAGGAAGGAAAGAAACAGAGATCATGTGACATTGAAGTCTGGGGCTGTTATAATCAGGATCACATGTGTGTGACTCTGGCATATGCTCTTAGGGGCCTCTTCTTATACATCACTTAGGATAATCTCAGCTGCAGGTTACCTCCCCAAAACCTCAACTCAATGAATTGAAATGATTACAGTTACTACATAGACAGCAAGAAGTCTGAGGAAGGTGAATGGGAGTATATGGTAGGTGGCTCAGTGATACCACCAGGGTTGTGGTTNCTTCTGCTCTGCCCTCATGCTTCTGCCTCTTGGTCACAACGTGNCTGCAGAAGCCCTGCTTAATGTATGAGATCACACAACATCCACCAGAGGAAGGTGGCAGGTGAATGATGCCTGGAACTCCTCTGGCAGCCTTCTTATGTCTCATGCTGGGAGAAGAATAGGTCAGGAGCTCACCCCATCTTGTTGACAGTCAGAGCCTTGTTTGTTTTCACAGGCTGAGACTCTAGGGCAGGCGATGAGGCTGCCACCCTGAGTGGTGAGTCCAGAGTGTGTGAGAAAACAGGAAGGGATAGCTGGAATTTCTTAGGAAGCAGAGCTGTCTAACTAAAAGCCTGCTCCAGGATGAAGGTTCAGCTATTCCAAGGTCTGTTCTGCCCTGACAGTCAACAGTGAATCCCTCAAAGTCAAAGCAAGGATTTCTTCCCCCTATTCTACCCACAGGCTATACACTGACCTCAGCTGCCCTTCAGGAGGCTGGCACTAAGCCACCAACTGCTTATCAAGGGCGGGACAGTGGTGACGTGCCNCTCTTCCTCCATGAGCCCAGCCTGGACCTCTGGTGGACACTTGACTCTGCCACATCTTCCCCAGAACAGCGTCTCTGGAGGACCCTGGGATTCAGAAGGAGCTCGGGAAGAGTCCAAGNGAGTGTGCACCTGGGTATGAGGCTGCTCCTGGGAAATGTGGGGTTTCCTGTGTGTCAGGTATGCTAGAAGCTGGGCCAAATAAATGTTCTGAATGATGATAAGGAGATCTCTGCTCCCTCCCTTTCTCTCTCTCTCTCTCTCTCTGTCTCTGTCTCTCTCTCTCTCTCTCTCGTGTGTGTGTGTGTGTGTGTGTGTGTGTGTGTGTGATTGTTGGTAGCACGTTGCCATTAAAAAACTCGTCAACTCTAAAGTATACTTCTGAACCACTTGTATCTTCTCCTATCTTCTTGAGAGAGTCCCCTAGAGCTACAAATGGGTCATCATCCCCTCCAAGCTCTACCTCCTCCACCAGGAAAAGTGGGTAGGAAGCTAAATGGGGAGACTTGGACCAAGGACAGCAGATAATGGCCATAGGCAGGGTGTTCCCAGGATACAGAAATTGGCAGACAGCCTGACATCTTAAAGTATGTCCAGAAGACCTGGCAAATGTTCCTCTGCAGACACAAGTTTCGGGAGCAGCTAAAATAGGAGGCAATCGGAGGTGGAACCCAGGAGGGGACAGCATAATGGCAGGCAGTTGAGAGTGACTTCTGGGGCATTCACTGGCAGGGCAAGAATGTATGAGATAGGACTCATTTGTCCCTCATGATGTTGTTGTATTTTATGTCTTTCTGGAATCTTCCATCAGAATGTCAATTCCTTCAGAGCAGTCGTGAACTATTTTATTTCTCTTCTAGTCTCCACAATTGCAATATTCAATTATGGTTTCTTGAGGCACTCCTATAAAACATAGTCTGACCAGTCAAGATTCTAGCATTTCCCTTCACTGTGCTGTCATCGGTCTCTGTTGAGAACNCACTAAGATGTGACAGCATCAGACCTGAGGTCACTCTGAGGCTGACTTTCCTAGGGCTGTTGTAACAAAGCACAAGCTGAGTGATTTATAACACAAACATCCTGTCNCCNAGAGCTGGTCTGAAAGTGGGAAATCACCTTAGGTGCCTTCCAGGCTCCCNCTTGCTTTTTGATGTCTGGAGGCTCCTCCTTGCCTCTCCCANCAAGCTAAGGGATCTCTTAGCTTGCAGCCATATTGCTCCGATTTGTCTCTGTCCCCCACAGCACAGAATCCTTGTGTGTCCTTTCTGGGACAGCTCATAAGAAGACAGTCACACATTTGCTTTGGGGCCNCTCTACTCCAGCATNGTCTCATCTTAACTAATTGCACCCCACAACCTACTTTCTAAATGACATTATATTCAGAGATACTGGGGTAACCACTAGGNCTTCACTAGACCCTTTCCTTTTTGAGGTCAAACTGCATCCCAGGTACGTTAATTTGCTCAGTGTGACAAGGAGAAGGACAAGGAGAAGGAGGGGCANGGGGTAAATGTCAANCNTGTCCCTTTGTGCTGCCTGGAAGTGTCAGGGAGAAGTAAGGACCAGAAGGAACANGTGGCCTCTGCTCCTGGCAAGGTCTAGAGAGGTGTGCTACAGCTGGGGTTCAGAGGAGCACCCCACAATACCATGCTTGAGGGGAGAAACTGTACCTTCCTGACATGGGACGTGACGTGTCAGGAAGGACAAGTAGGGCAGGGACCATGGCAGAAAAGAACAAGGCAGCCTTAAATGTTGAGGGACGCTTGGAAATGCCATCTGTCNAGCACTGGAGTCCTCAGAAGTCCCCACTGTCTTGAGGAGCCGAATCATGTCAGAACTGAAGGCAATATGTCCCCTAGGAGGCTATGGAGGGATACCTTACCCCTGGGGGAGGAGAGCTACCAGGCTCAATCAGTGCTTTACTAAGTTGAGCAACCTGCTTCCCCCNAGACCTGAAGCTCAGCCCTTCTGCTGCCAACTTTGCTCCGCGCCATTTGGAAAGTCCTCAGGGTAAAGGGCATGNGCCTGAGGCCACCAGGNCATCTGAAGCCTGACTGTGTGTTCTTTTCATGTTGACTATTTATTTACAGGTACAGTGGTTGAAAATCAAGTTACTACAGAAGTTTGGTGAGATATTGTCCTTGCTTTATTTACACATCCTGACCTGTCTCTAGTAGGGTTTTAGTAGTTTCTTAAAAATGTATTTTGTGTGTGTGTGTGTGTGTGTGTGTGTGTGTGTGCACATGCAGCCCTGAGGAGTCCAGAAGAACGCTTTTCTGATCCCCTTTGAGCTGATGTTATAAGCTATTGTGAGCCACTAGATGTGTGTGCTTGGAACTGAACCCAGGTCCTCTGCAAAAGCAGCAAGTACTCTTAACCACTGAGCCATCTCTTNAGCTCCACAGACTTGCATTTTTCTTTTTTTGTAAATACAAGTTCATTCAAGTGTTTTCTGCTTCCAGTCTTTTTCTCTTAAAATTACAGTTATTTATTCTCTCTCTCTCTGATTTTTCTGTCTCTGTCTCTCTCTCCCTCGTGTGTGTGCGTGTGTGTGTGTGTGTGTGTGTGTGTGTGTGTGTGTGTATCACAGTGCGTAAGTGGAGTCCAGTTTTCTCCTTCAACCATAGGGGTCTTGGGGATCAAACTCAAGTCATCAGGCTGGTAGCAGGTGCCTTTGCCCCAGGCTGGAATCAAACTCATCATCCTCCTGCCTCAGCCTGCCCAGTGCTGGATTGCAGGCAGGTATCAACTGCTCTATCCATTTCCTCATTGTATAGTCAGAGCAGACAGTCCACACTTCTTCGAAACCTCACCTTTTCCCACTTAACTCATCCTGCTTTCTTCCCGTGGGGCTTCCTTGGTGTCTTTGATTTGTTGAGGCAATGTCTCCCATAGCCCAGGCTGACTTTGAGCCTGCTCACAATGTAGCCAANAATGACATTGCATACTGGGATTACAGATGTGTATCTCCACAACCCCNTTTGCTGGTCATCAAACCCAAGGCTTTGTGCAACCCTCGGCAAGTGCTCTACCAACTGAGCCACATCCCCAGCTGGGAGCTTCCCCNTTGTGTAGCTGTCAGGGTATTTTAAATCATTTANTGTTTTAGGTAATGCTGTCCTGAGTTCACTGCCTTTTTGTATTGTGTCTGAATGTGTATAATATCTAAAATTTCTGAGTTACCTTTGAAGTAGTCAGAGGACCCAGGATTTGGCTTCTAATACCACTCAAACACAAGCTGTCTCTAATACTAAGCTACTTCCAACTGACATCTTCCCTACCACCTTTTCCAGTGTCTCATGGTTGAACCNGAGTGATGATGGCCTGTTGGCATCGCAGTGAGATTAAGAAGGAAAATTACTCTCAATGGTTACATCATCCATAGTGGAAGGTGAGAGCCAAGGAGCCTGATGTGTTCAGCTCAGAAAGAGGAAGGCTAGCTTCTCTATAAATGGGACTCTACCTTATTTGACTACCNGGGCTGTTTCTTTCTTTGTCTTAAACCTTGAGCTTGGTTTGTGTTGTGAGGTCCATGCTCTCACCTCAAAGGCAGAAGAGAAGGAAATGGGTTGTCTGGTTGTTCTAGCNTTGTCTGGGTAGTGGTTTAGTAACCAGCAGTAAAAATGGGTGGAACTCCCTGTGAGTGACTTTTCTCTTTGCTGTAGTCAAATACCTGATAAGAAGTAGCTTATATGGGGAGGGTTTATTTGGCTCCCTGTGGGGAAGGATGGTGGGAGGGCTGGCTTTTACATTGGTGGTGGGGGCCTGTGGCATGGCTTGCTCCCATCTGTCCCAGTGCACCAGGGAGCAGAGAGCTTTGGCCCAGAACCCCTTTATAAATCACAATCCCCAGCTCTACCCCCCTATGTCTGTCAGCGAAGCCCCATGTCTAAAAGAGTCTAGAACCTTCCAAAGNAGCATCACCAGCTGGGGACAAAGCATTCAAACTCACTAGCCCATGGTGGGCAACCAGAACCTCGTGAGGGGTGTTATTAGGTAAGGACNCAGCCCCAGAGAAGAAGTTTCACTGCTCTCCATAGCTCCTTTGTACCCTAACCGTGGATATTGAGCAACCTCTGCATGCCAGGCCCCTGCTGGGTTTGGGAGATAAGTTGAAAGAGTTACATCCTGATGNCCACAGCTCTTTTAGGATGGGGCAGCAGAAAGCTCCAGTGTTACCGGGTAATGTGGCATTGGAATGACACAGACGTGTCCGCTGGCTCATGAAAGAAACAAAAGAAAAGGACTCACCCTGGAGTCAGGAGGTGGGCAGTTCCTGACTGTCTTGAATCTTCATCATTTTTTTTTAACAATGCCTGATGCAGGAAGGAAGTGGGGGCCCCGAAGTGGAGGCTGTGAACTAAGGTGTTGAGCCATCCTGCCCACAGTTCCGATGACTGGCCATGACANGGTGACAACGGCCAGATGGGCTGAGCCTGGTTTCAGTTTTTCTCACTGGCAATCGATTTCTTCTCCAGCCTGTTAGCCAGGTGGCCTCCTCACTGGACACTCTCATCTCTTCCCAATGAAGGTAATGAAGCCCAGACAGTCACTGGGCAGAGGAGAGGAGGGTCAGGACCAGGAAGGCATGGCTGATGGGTCACAGTATTCTGCAACATCCNCAGAGATGAGATCTTCAGACTCACAGGCTTGGGTTGCTTGTCGCTTTCGTGGCTTTGTGCTGATGCTACCGTCCCCCCAACCCCCATCCCCCAGGGCCCCCAGTTTGCATGCAGCAGTATCTAGCATCTGTGGTTATCTGTGAATAACTGGGTTTTGCTTTACTTGTGTTCTTTCTCTGAGTATGGCGGTAACAAACCACAGCAGCCTGCAGGCAGAGCCGGTGGGAGGGAGCCTGCCAGTTTNTCAGACAATGCTCTGGTCTGCAGCCGCAGCTGGTGCTGGCAGGGACATTGTAGAACATGAAGGTGCTGAAACAGCCTCTGAGTGGTTGCTGAGGTCTCTTCCTTGTGCTTCAAGATGAAGGAGAAATTAGAAAGCACTTGTTACAGGTTGAAAAGGANAACAGCCTGGTGGGGTTCAGACAACAGGCATTTCTAGTGCGTGTCTTTGTGCCGATCTCCATGTGATGACTCAGAGAGGTGTCCTGTGCCCTTCCTGTTCTTAGGAAACTAGTGATGGGAAGGGGATCCAAATATACGGCTCACCCAACCTTTCCAGCTTTGCTCCTCAGAAATTAGCTGTAGTCCTAATGAGGTCAGTGCTGCCCCCTAGAGGACAGAGTCATAAATTGCCAGAGAAATTATGCCAGAAGCCCAGGAAACCTTTTGTTGGGGAAGAAGAGTATAAATGGTATACAGACAAAGCCTTGAGGTGCTGGGATCCTTTCCCGTCTCATGCAATCTGTCTAGATTAGAGCATTTCCAAACACTCGTTAAACTGAAAGGCCCCAGTGTGGCGTGCAGTCCTTGTGAAAGGAGGAAGCCACCCACTGATTTATAGCATAAGAACAGAGGTGCTTCAGAAGTTGTTAGGGTCAGAGTCTGGGCTCTGGCAGTGCCACAGCTTGTCCACGTGTCCCCAATATGACAACAAAAGAGGCAAATGGGATAAAGCTCAGTGGGCAAAGTGCTTGAGAGCCTGAGTTCAGTCCCCAGTATTCACATAAAAAGCTGGGTGTGAAAGCAACGTCTTGTGATCCTAATGCCAGGGAGGCAAAGACTGGCAGATCCTAGGGGAGGGGAGCTCACTGGCCAGCCAGCCTAGCCTAATCCATGAGCCCCAGGTCCCACTGAGAGGTCCTGTTCTTTGCTATTCACCTCAAGGAGCTGGGGAGATAGCTTGGTTGGGAGAATGGCCTGGCATGCTTAAGGCCCTGGGTTCCATCCCCAGCAAATGCATGAAATCCCACATGGTGCTGCTTGCTTGGAATCTCAGCACTTGGAAGGCAGAGGAGGGAGGCTCAGAAGTTGGAAGTTATCCTACATAGCAACTTAGAGGACAGCCTGAGATTCATAAAGTACTGTCTCAAAAAAAAATCATTCTAGGACCCTGCAAACACCTCCCAACTCCACCTCTCTCTCTACACTGTTTGTTTTTAATGTTAAAGACTGAATTATGTCTCAATCATGTGGATAAGACTTCCAGACTTGGGGATGTATTTGCCATGACCTGTGCCACATCGCAGCATAGACATCATTACGGCACTGTACTTGTACGTGAGGCTTAGCCCGTGTGCATGAATAATACATTCCTTTGCTTTCTCTTCTTTTACATTTGTGCTTGGTTTTGGTCATCTGTGCTTCCATTAAAGCCATTTCCTTCTATATATCCTCACACACAGGCTGGAAAGGGACTTGTCATCCCTTAGCCTTACACCGAAAAAACAAGTCCTGTTGCCTCCTACATGGATCTGTTACTTACCTGTATTTTTATGGGAAGTGGATTCCACTGGTCTTCCATTCAGTCTAAATGTGTCCCTTCTCAGGCTGTGTATGCACTGACTGCTCTGTCACAGATCCCAAGGCAGTCATTATGACTATCTTCACACTGACTTACATGCCATTAAAAATTGTGAATTTGGTGGCTGGAAAGATGGCTCAGCTGTTAAGTGCATTGGCTTTTTCTCCAGAGGACCTGGGTTCAATTCCTAGCACCCACACGGTGGTTCACAACCATCTGTAACTCTAGTCTCAGGGGATCTGAGACCCTCTTCGGGCTCTGTGGCATGTGGTACACAGACGTATGTGCAGGTAAAAGACCTATACACATAAAAATAAAAATATAACTTTTAAAAGAGTTTAAAAAGTTGTGGGGGTTTCCCCCTTTAAGACTTCAGTTAAGGCTAAATGATGCAGATAGCGGAACTAGTTTATCTAGAGATTTTATTCCAGGAGGTAAAATACGGGTGTTTCTAAATATTTGCCATGGAGATGGAGCACTTGGGATACCACAGCATTAAAGAGTCTCTAAGGTTGGGAACACTCTGTGCTTGTTTATGGAACAGGAACTCATTGCCTGAGGTTGCACGTCTGAGCCCTTGACTTCTGGTTGCTCAGTCAGATCATTAAACAGCATATATAGTCAGCTCACACTGGCATGCCCCANTGTCCCACACCAGTGGTTTCACGAATGTGGGCAGATCATTATGAAGGTCTGTTGATACTTGCAGCATCATTGGGAGGGTCTGCTTTTGAAGTAAATCCTGTATCCCTTCCTGAAAACTTCTCCAAAGGGATTATGACATCCCATCTTCAGGCTACCAGCTTGGACTGAGAACAGTTAACATGGAAATGTACCTAGTTAATGATCACCCAGTGGTGATCTCATGTGTGGAGGCATCTCCAGGATGCAGGAGTGCAGCTCCATGCCCTGCTTCCTGCTGGCTTACACAATGAAACTTTCATTAATGGTACCCAAGAAGCAGGGTCCTCCCTAACTCCAAGCCTGGCTCAGCAGGAGAGGAGCTGAGATTTTTCCAGATGCTATATAGGAACTCACAAACTACATTAGCGGATATATGCCTATGTGTGCTCCCAGGCCTGATTTGGAACAGTGAGCTCAGAAAGGGCCAGTAGTGTGGGAGCAGAGATGTCACCTGAGGATGACACTGTCTTCTAAATGTACCTGGCAAGAAACATCTAGGGACAGCAATGTCTTGACTAGGGTCAGGGTAGGGCCTGGTCAAGGGACAGGGGGTGGAGGAAGGAGAGGAACAGATGCATTATTCTTAGTTTCTAGTTGTGAGCTTTGTTGACATCTGATGTCCCATTGTCCTAGAAATGAACAAAGGGCATAGGAATACCTTTGTTTCATTTTGTAAGAATAATGTTTACAGAAGCAGAGCTCTTCCTTCCACGGATGGATGAGGTCATCTCATACAGCCAGGTAGATCGCCATTGCTTCCCCCCTTTTCTTCCCCTAAATGATTCTCCTTCTGTTTTCATGCATGCGTGCGGGCGCGTGCGTGCGTGCGTGTGTGTGTGTGTGTGTGTGTGTGTGTGTGTGTGTGTGTAAATCTTGGTTCTTGTCTATGAGAAATAACATGCAATATTTGTCTTTCTTTTCTGCCTCCCATTCCCTTTAGACTACTCTTTCCTCCCTGGTACGATCCCTGCCTACTTGCCTGTTTTATTCAGATTCTGCATATGAGGGAACACAGGCAGTCTTTGTCCTATTTAACTTAGCATGATGATCTCTATGTCCACTCATTTTCCTACAAATGACAATTCCATTCTTTATGGCAGAATAAATTCCACCATGCAGACGTATCACATTGTGTTTGTCACTTTCCCTGTTGTTGACTGGTATTTAGACTCGTTCCATATCTTTGCTATTATGACTAACTCTGCAATAAACATAGATGTGCATGTGTCTCTGTGGTGCCTGGCATAGCGTCCTTCAGGTGTATTCCCAGGAGTGCTATAGCTGGGTCATGTGATAGTTCATTTTTAGTTGGGTATCTCCTGTCTTAATGTGGCGAGAGATGCTGGACACAGACTAGAATGAAGCTGTGGGCCTTGAGGACCAGTTTTGGGATCCTCTGGATGGGAAAGGGGTGAGGTAGGGGTCATTCTGGACATCATCTTGCTTCTGGAAGCCCTATCACCATTCTAGCCCATTATGTTGGGTAAGGAGAAGGGCCTGTCCCATGAGACTGTGACGTGGAGCTGAGATTAGGAATGGGGATAGAGCCCAAACCAGCACAAGGATCATTGGTGCTGTTGCTAGCCCTCCCTGGGGCACTTTCCCTGTGCTTCTAGGGCAGAGATACAACTGAGCAATAACTATGCCTCCTCCTGCTTGGCAAAAGCAGGATGCTCCCCCAGAGTGGCTGGAAGGGTGGATAAAAGCATATTAACAGATGCCCTGAGCCATGGAGAAAAAATGACCCCCAGGAAAGGGCATGGCAGACACCAGACACTGATTGCTCCTTTAGGCTCAGCCACAGGAAACCTTACTGGGAACAGGACAGACAGATCCTGGCCTCAGAGGACTCAGAGTCTAGCAGCAAGACAGATGCTATCTGGCTGCACCAGAGATCACTTAATCAGCATGAACAGAAATACTGAGAACGGTGCATGGTCCTCCTTGCACAAGAACATACAACCAAAGGCCTAGCCTGGAGGATTGCGAAGATCCTCTTGTCCAGTCCAAGCCATTCACAGNTGAAATCTGAGGCTCAGAGCAGGGTAGAAAATTAGCAAANGTGGCCTGCTCTGGTTTGTGAGTGGTATGGGAACAGAAGCCACTTCTGTGCCACCCCACCCTATCCCAATCCTGCTTTCATCAGAGCTGGGGATGAACTGCCATGTGTAGTGAGGGCCAAGCTGTATCAGCATCTTCATGGACTAGTTTAGACCAAGGGGCTTTTAATGAGGAATATAGTGGATCGGAGAAGAGATGGATGCTGGTCCTGGCCTGCCTACGGTACCCACAGTCCCGTTTCATACAGGCCGGAGCTATTCTAAGTAAAGGGTTAGTTTCCGTGGCTACCATGTGCCCCATGTTGTCATTAGAGATAGTAAGCATGCATGATGCAGTTGCTAAGAAACCAGCCAGCTCTCAGCCACAGCAGGGCACTACGCTTCCCAGTCCCTTTCCTTACTTCCAGTCTCTGAGTGTCTGTGCTAGTCCACATTAGGGCTTCTTAAATGTTTATCCTCATGAGCTTCTTCACCTGAGAAGTTTTTGTGTGATCTGGGTTTATAGATATAGAAAATAAGAATGCAAATCACATACTCACTAATAGTAAACCATAATACAATTCATTTTAAAACAATTATTTGATACACATGACCTTTCTATTTATTATAGAGGAGAGTGTAGAAGCTAATTATATGCTGTAAATATACGGCTAGCTCAATTATTTTAATTTTATCAAAATAGCTTTATTTACAAGCAACTTACAAACTAGGGCGAACAAGAACGGACACGAAAGTGATCCAGCGATGAACGCTGCCTTCTAAGGTCGCAGCAGCGAGGATTTAGACGGTGAGAGGTGAACCCGGAACGCTCCCAGTCAAAAGGCAGGCGAAAGGGGACAAGAGAGGAAAGTCACGTAGCTGCCTCGATTTTTCAAGGGGCTCAGGTGTTTTGCCACGCCCCTAAAAGGGGAGGTGCTGGCACGTAGCTGAAGCCCAAATACCTATCCACTACAGGAGAGAGATTTTGCATACTAGTAAGGCAGCTGTGTGTGTTTATTTTTACATAAAAAATAAATATTGACTGAATATTTTATACTGCACCTTTAATCAATATTTTGATTTTAGAATTATCAATACTAAGAATGCTGCCTCTATAAACATACAGTACAAAATGGCAGAAGTAAGTTTAGGATGATTTCAAAAGTCACTGGAAAGCGTCCTAATTCCAGGCCAAAATTCATTTGACAATTTTTAAATGAAACTCAAGTCAGTAATTCAAACACCAATTAAAAATTTATTACTTCCTAGTTATTATTTGTGTATGTGTGTATGTACATATCACAGCACATGTATGGAGACCAGAGGACAAATTTCGGAAGTCCTTTCTTTTACTGTGTTGTGAGTCCAGAGTATTGAACTCGGGTAGTCAGGCTTGGTGGCAGGCACCTTGACCTTCTGGGCTGTCTCACCAGCCCCAAACACCAATTTTTAAAACCAAGCATCTAATATGATACAATTTAAAGCTATAAAAATTTAACATACTAAGGAATGCGATAGGAAAAGTCTTGGTTTCCTATAATTAAACCATTATGTGTCTATAAGAAGAGACATCTTTGCACGTGCAGTAAAGCACTGTCATTCGTGACATGCCGTAGTCTCACATCTGAGCTCGGGTGTTTTGGACTGCATTCTTCAGGGTTGCCTGGTATGATGGCATGTGTAGCACAAAGTCTGCATGCTCTGTGTTCAGAACCAAGGCTGCTCTGAAGTCATACCATGAGGTATGGGCAAGCACTTTGGAGTCATTGCATGTTTGATTTTGAATTAATTGTTGGTCATTGTGTGTTCAGAAACCTTTTTACTGTTACTCAATTTCTCATGACCCCCACACCCAGTTATCTAATNCTNTGCAGGGCTGCAGCCCACATTTAAGAAGTGAGAGTCTAGTTCCTAGATCTGGCTTGTGGCCCTGCTCTGGTCTGGTCTATGCTTCCCTGTCTCCAGAATGCTCTGGACTCTAACGACTGTCTGTGTGACCCCAGGCATGGTACCTAACAGTTCAGAGGAGTGGGAATGAGTGTGTGTAGCATCCACAGGGTCTGGTTAGGATCCAGCAAGGGAAATAAGGTGTCTAGCTCAATGCCTGCCACATGTTCCCGTATGAACTTCCATTCTGAGATCCACTCTACAAGTGAAGAAATAGCCCTGTTAGAATTCAAAGAATCCAGGAGCTTGTTGAGGTCTGTATACCCTACTCACCGTGCTGGGAACTGTGGTTCTAAAATTGAATGAGCCTAGAATGTGAACAACCAAGTGTAACATAGTGGAAGCAGTAACACGTTAGCAAGAAACACAGAGAATAAAACATGAGAATAAACTGCTGGGCCGCTTGGCACAGGCCTGAGCCCGTCTCTCTGGACCCACCCCTACCCTTCACTCTATACTGGACTGATGCTAATTATCCACTTCTGTTTTCCTGATTACACCCTCTGCTTCTC
>LZPO01017307.1:589078-605696 GCA_001675575.1 Neotoma lepida
TTTTTTCCCCAATCTGGACCTCTTTTACTACATATCTTTTAGCCTTCTTTGACCATGTGAGCAAACTTTTAAACTGCTAACCCACACCTGAATCCTCCACATGAGGTTCTCAGTTGGCTCCNCCCACTTCTCGGGTCCTGAAAGCTAGGTCTAAAGCTCACAGCCTGAGGTTTGTGANGGAGAACTGCATTAAACCCTCCTACCTATGGAATGCCAGTACCTGAGCTGCCACAGGCAGTTTTTATTTAGCTTGTTGTTTTTATTTAGCTGCTGCCCTGCTAGCAGCGCCTCTTAAAGGAGCCATGTCCTTTTTCTTTTTCCTTTACTTATTTTTTTTTCCAGCTTTCTCAGACACTATGGAAATTTGAGTGCCATGTTGGTATACCAAATGTTGTTGGTTGGTCTTTGGTCTTTTGGGGGGCCCACCACCCAGCTCCCAAATCACACACAGAGGCTTATTCTTAGTTATAAACACCTGGCCTTGCCATTCTTACTTGACTAACCATACAGAACTAGGCAATGACAGGTTTAGCATAAGGAGTATCATGCATAGGACACTCCTACCTTGTTCCCCTATCCCCTTGTCCCCTCAACTGCTTCTGAGAATGAAAAGGTCCATTCCCAGACATTGAGAAGGCCCTGTCTATACCAACCAACCTACTAAAGTCAAGCGCATCGNAATCTGTCATGGAATGGAGACAATATAGTCTCAGCTATCCTAATGATGCTCAGAATAGCTGAGCCGTACCACAGGCAAAAAACAGGTCTGATCAGACTGCTGTGGACACCCAAAGGAAGAGGGTGTGTGCACTTCTGGCCATAAACATGGCTCTCCTCCAGCCTCTTCTCCCGTGTGAGTGTTCACTTGAGCATGGGTGAAACTGTGACCATGTGCTTGGGGAAGGTGGCTGAGCTTGAGTCTGAAGACTCCTCCCTAGTTCACACTACCTACAAACTTGGTATGGCGCCTGTGTGTTCATGTGCACACATGTGTAGGGGATGAAGGACCTGTTGAGGGTCCTGCTGACCTTTAGGGTTTCCTTCCTGATCTTTCTAGCTGAAGTATAATGGAAGCTATCAATTTTTTTCTGCCAGANCCAGCAACCTGAAGCTGACTAGGGAGGGAGGAAATCTAATCCCAAAGAAATCGTTGGGATCCGACAGTGATGGGAGCCAAGGAGGTTTCATCCTACCTCCAGGGGGGGATGTCTCTCTTTTCCAGTGGAGCGAATAAGCTTCCTACTTGCAAAATCAACACTCTCCCTCCCTCATTTCTCTCCCTGTGGTTCTTGCCACAGCTGGTTTATGGACTGTTGATGTCTGCTATGCCGTTGAGCTTCTGGAGTCCTTGCATACACTTTCCCTCTCCTGCCTTTCTTGAAAAACCCATTCATATTTAATTCAGTTCCTCCAAATGGCTTTCCCATTAGCCTCTCTTCTCACTTGGTAATGTGTCCTAAATGCCACNGTTAATGCACAGACCAGCCAAATGATGCTTTATGGCTCATCAGCTAAAAGACTGTGAGCCAAGCGCTCCCTCCAGGTGTGTCATGGGCTGTCACACCTGCCGACTCTAACTGTCCACATGTGTGTCCACTTTCCTTCTTCCAAAGCCCTGTGCATTTTAGCTAAGGCTGTCAGTCACTTGCACAGGAGTAGTTTGTGCAGCTGGCCCTTGGGTTCCTGAGGAGAAGGAGAGCCAGCTGAGAGCTAACAAAGTCTCTTGGGGATCNTCACTTGGAGATGGATTGTTAGGTACAGGAGGACTCTTGCTTTGGCCTGGGGCCGTTTCATACCAGACAGACAGATGCCAGAGGGAAGTGTCGACAGCTCAGCTACCTCATTCTTCATGCTGACAGTGGGTGCAGGCTCTAAACCTCCATGGCTCTCCCCAGTGACCTACCTCCACCAGGTAG
Organism: Neotoma lepida; assembly: GCA_001675575.1. Classification (NCBI taxonomy): domain Eukaryota; kingdom Metazoa; phylum Chordata; class Mammalia; order Rodentia; family Cricetidae; genus Neotoma; species Neotoma lepida. The sequence goes on from LZPO01017307.1 coordinate 590,995, forward strand.
ATCCCACAACCTCCTATAACAACACTGTCAGTTGAGGGACTAAGTATTCAACTTGTGGGAGACATTTCACATTCAAATCAGAGTGGGACACTGTATGTGGGGGTCACTTGCAATTAGGAAGGGGCTTATCCAGCATCCTCAGAGCTAAAGAACAAAATAGGTCCACAACTACTTACAAGAGTAGTATTGAGGCCCTGGGACAGATGGCCGCCAGTAGGAAAGACCCACATAATAGAGGAGGTAGCATGGCTCAGAAAAGGGGGTACCCAGAAGAAAAGACCAGGATGTACATGGTAGCTCTGTGAACCTTTGTCTCTCCCTCTCTCTGTCCTTTCCAAGTACAATTTATTTATTTATCTATTTCTTTTTGTACTAAGGGTCAAACCTGGGGTCTTGTGCAGGCTACATAAGTTCTCTACAGTTCAGCTACATCCTCAGCCTGTTTTAACTTTTGATTTTGAAACAGTCTCACCAAGTTACCCAGGCTAGCCTTGAACTTGGCATCCTCCTGTTTCGCCCTCCCAAGTAGTTAAGATTACAGACCTGAGCCACAAGGACCTACTCCCCTTCCTGCTTTGATTGAGTGGTTTCCGGATGCCGGATGTTGTGTCCTAGGCTTCCTATCTGTGGTCTCAGTTAGCTTCAGAACATGGCATCCTCTGAATCTACCTAGAGCTGTTCAGTCCTGTACAGCATTGGTCCTTGACTGTGCTAGGAGTACCAGCTTGGAAGTCAGACCTGGATTTGACTCCTTGGCTGCATGACCCTGGGGCTGACAATTTACCTTAAAACTTCATCTTTAAAATGAGAATAATCATATCTACCCCAAAGAGGTATCATGAGAATTAAATGAAAATAGATAAACTCATACATATGTTTCTTTATAAATCATATAGAAAATTGTCAGATGCATTACTTGGCACTCAACAAAGGGTCTCTGCACTAATATGGAAGGGAGGACAGTGCTCGAGGCTTTTGCAGGCCTGAGCCAAGCTCTAGGTCCCCATGACTATCAGAGTGATCTCGATTGCTTTCAGAGGCTACATAGGGAGCTACCCCTAAGTCTGGAAGAACTGGAGCATGTGTTTGATGCCCTGGATGCTGACGGCAATGGCTTTCTGACCCCAGAGGAGTTCGCCACTGGATTTAGTAAGTTCTGGTGGGTGCTGGGGACCCAGGGCCAGGAGTCTCCCTGCAGCTGTGTAACATCTATTCCTGTTCCCTCTACCTCTTTTGGACTCTGGCTCTGGGGCTTTTCTGCTCTTCTTCTGGGGGTGCAGAGCCAGAGGTTGAGGGGAGTAGACTATTGGGGTCTTCTCACGTGCCTGCTATGACTGTTCATACCATGATGTCCTCTGTGGCCATGCACTGCCACTGCCAGGGCCCCCACATGGGAGCTCAGGCAGGTTTGGCATCAGCAGGAAGCTGTGCCGGGATTTTCAGCTCATCTTTCCTGCCTTGATAGACAAAATAAGCAAGCAAAGTATGTGATAACAGGACAGCTCAGCCTAAGTCCAGCTGAGAGGCAGCAGCTACCAGAGAAATTTCTAGGTTTGAATAGCACAGTCATGCTCAAGGTCACCAGCAGGAAAAAGAACTAAGATCTGGGAGTATGATCAAGAATCTAGCTCCTACCTCCAGATGAGATGAACCAGTAGGCCAGTTTCTCCATCTCTCTGCCTCCTGCAAAGGGCCATGTAATTTCCTCAAATGTATCAGACGCCTTTCCTGACCTCCTGGAGCTTTTCGTTGACTTGAGAGGATGGGACACATCGCTGTCATGCCAGCCAGTGTGAATATAGAGAAAGTTGCCTATACATGTGCGGGGGATGGTAAGGCAGGCTTCTGGACAGTGATGGAGGGAACAATCTTGCTGCTTAATGCCAAAACAGGAAAAAATATGCTTTTCTTCTTATTATTTTTCTTTGGTGGTGGTACTTGGGATTGAACCTAGGGTCTTGGTTACCCTAGGCAAATGCTCTACCACCGAGCTGCATCCTCCAAAGACACACGCTCTACATCTAATATTTAGAGATCCACTGAGGAGCCAGCCTACTTCCCAGGCGCTGTCTCCAGGCTCTGGCATCTCTGTCAGAATGCAAATGGAAGGTCAAAGAACACAATCTCCAGATTCAGTGACCGTGGATCTTTGCTATAGAGGGGTCCCCTTTTGCATCTCTAGGGCAAACGTTTCAAGATTTCCAGGAAAAGAGGAAGCCAAGTCCTCCTTGGGCTGAGGATGTCTGATTCAAGTCCTTGCCAACTACTCTCCTAGGTCACTTCTTCTTCAGTCAAAATAGCCAAAGTGAGGAGGAAACTGGCCAGCAGGTGGCCCAGCTCCAAGAGGAGAAGGTGTATCAATCTAGAGGGGGTGAGGACATGGAAGACATGGACCACGACGAGGAAGCACAGTTCCAGATGCTGATGGATAAACTTGGAGCCCAGAAGGTTTTGGAAGAGTAAGTCTATGCTGGACGCCGTACATTCCTACTCACCTCTCTCCCATGCCTGCCACTGTCCTCACTTCCTGTTGTTTCTTGTCATCACTGCAGACCTTGGGTCTGCTCACCCTGAAAAGTGCCCTGCGTCTGAGATGATTTGAGTGTGTGTTCATGTAGGGTGGGAATGACTGGAAAGTCATGCCTTCAGGAAGAGAAGGGCCCAGGGTGGAANGTGATCTGGCAAGGTCAGCAGAGAAATGTACTGCTCATAGCAGACCTGATTAGTGTCAGAGGTGAGAAANGTTGGCAAAAGAGTGTGTCAGGCAGCAAGGAACCAGGCTGAGGCCCAGGAGAGAGTCTAGCTGGTGGAGGAGGATGGGTAGGAAGTGAAACTTGCCACAAGCAGCAGGGCAGGAAGGTGGGCTGTGAATAAGCCCAGGATGATGCTCGGGACACAGAGGGTAGGGACATAGGCAGGCACTGGGGAAGCTCATTAGTCAGACTCGTGACTCAGCTTCACCTAGGACGAGAGGCCAGAGCCCAGGTACCACTGCCAGGGGCTCCATAAAGCCTCCTGCTGTACGAAGAGGGAGAGAGCAGTGCCAAGAGCAGGCCACTGTCAAGAATGACAGAGACCTTCAGCCGCCTTCCTGTAGGGCTCTCAAGTCAGTGCTCACTAGACGTCACACTGAGGTGTTGTTGTTTTTTTACTCTTTTGACTCTTTTACTCTTTTGATCTTTGGGGGCCCACCACCCAGCTCTCAAATAAATCACATGGAGTCTTATTCTTTCTTATGAATGCCCGGCCTTAGCTTGCCTTGTTTCTAGCCAGCTTTTCTTAATTTAAATTATCCCATCTACCTTTTGTCTCTGGGTTTTTATCTATTTCTGTATATCTTTTCTTTCCTTCTTACTCTGTGGCTGGCTGTGTTACTGGGTGCCTGGCCCCTTGCATCCTCCTCTTTTCCTTCTCTTGTTCCTTGATCTTCTCTTCCCAGATTTCACCTCCTATTTGTTCTCTCTGCCTGCCAGCTTCTCCTATCCTTTCTCCTGCCTCACTATTGGCCATTCAGCTCTTTATTAGACCAATCAGGTGTTTTAGACAGGTGAAATAACACAGCTTCACAGAGTTAAACAAATGCAACATAAAAGAATGTAACACATCTTTGCACCATTAAACAAATATTCCACAGCATAAACAAATGTAACCCATCTTTAACTAATATTCCACAACATTGAGGTCCACGTCAAATGTAGAACTGAGATAAAATGATACATCTGAAAGATGGTTTCTAGAATGGCCTATAAAGGCCAACAGAGAAGAAAGTGACAAGTGACAGTCCCTATCCTCATTGACATGGGCTCACCCTGTAGCCTGAGGTGCCCTGTTAATGATACCATAACCATAGACAAGAAGCACAGCAGGTTGGAATGGCTTCAGAGCTGTCTATTGCTCAACAGAGGACTTGTGGGTTATTCTAGAAGCAGAGAGGTGGACTGGTTGACCTCCTTAGACCTCTCTAACCTACAGTGCTTGGTGGTCCCACAAGAGGTAGCTTCCAGAAGTGGACATGCAGATGCACAGCTTTTCTTGGATGTCTAGTGGAATGATTTTACCAATTAATGAGCTATGACTTTTCATCACAAGTTGAAAGATTTGGCCTGTGTTCATTTCTTTCATGTTGCTGTGGCCTAATGAAAATAACATAAGGGAAGGAAGATTCACTTTGGTGACTTCAGAGGGTTTCAGTCCATCATGGCAGGGAAGGCACGGATGGAGGACTGATGGGTAGATGGGTGGGCGGTGATTGAATGGTCTCAGTGAATAGGTAAATGTTCAAATAGGCTAGAAGCAAGAAAGGATGGAAAAGAAGGACAAAGGGAAGGAAGGAGAGAAGGAAGGAGGGGACAGTGATGATCACACCCTAACCAGATGTGGATTCAGTCAACAGTAGTTGTTTCTGTTGGTTACAGAAAGTCCTATCTGTGCCACGAGAACACTACTGATCTGACCTGACCCAACATCACTTCTGAACAAAGCTTCTGAAATAGTGTTTACAATGGACTGAAGGATTTTCTCCTTTATCCTGGGAGCGCCTGGCCCTGCCCTCTGATCGTATTGGCTTTAGGATTTAATGGGGATGAGTCAGATTTGTGCCTCACGTACTTCAANCACAGCTGTAGGTATTTGAGTGCAGAAAGAGAGAGAGTGAGGCCCACACATGCAGCTCTCCACATTCTCCTCTTCACGACAGGGTCATCATGGCCCATCTCTCTGCTGCTCCTTTGGGTGTGTCTTCACCCCCTACATGCCTGTTTCTGGGTGATTCTCGTGACCTGTCACTGCACTTCTTTTCTGCACACCTCAGAGTCTGACTTCCCACTTGTCTGTCTGTGTCTCTGCACCCTTCAGACTTGCTCTTTNCCTTCNTCCCCCCTGCCAGTCCCTCCCAGTGCTACCTGGCCCCAGTGGGGTGCTGCGTATTTGCCTCCTTTCCCAGTGGTGACAATTACATTCTACCATCCATAAGACAGCATGTCTATCTCTCAGCAGCGAGGACATCCTTCCCAGGGGTGACAGTCTCTCTCCAGCTCTCGGTGTTGGCCTTACCCAACTGCCTCCAGTCTCTCTTCTCACTATTGAGATGCTGGCAAGCACGTGGCCNTGCAAGCTCAATGTGTCCAGTCAATCATGACCATCACAGAGGAAGGAAGCAGNACAGTGAGAGATCAGCACAGGAGGAGTCATGCTGCTGGGCATGAGCCTGCATTCTGTCATCGTACNAGGGAATGGTCTTAGCATGCCACACCTGCCTCCCAGGTCATAATGAGGATGGAGGGAGGCAGTGTGCAGAAAACACTTTGTGCCATAAACTCTCGCTATTGCTATTTTTAAGGTGATTGGAATGATGTTTCCAGCTGTTCACTCCCTTGGCTGGAACCACCATATTTCCCCCAGAACCTCACCTACCCACTCCCCATTAATNTCTCTCCTTCCCTCACAGTGAAAGTGATGTCAGGCAGCTGTGGCTGCAGCTGAAGAAAGATGAACCGCACTTACTGTCCAACTTCGAAGACCTCCTCACCACAATCTTCGCCCAGCTCCAAGAAGCCCACGAGCAGAAGAATGAACTGGAGTGTGCCCTCAGAAAGTAGGTGCCCATCTCTGCCTGTACGGAGTGTGCACTTCCTCCTGTCTTTTCCATGGGCTCATTGTAGGATGCTTCTTTGTCACTATCTCCCAAAGAGGGTCAGAGTGCTGTGGCCAGCATGGTGTATCTGCTTTTCAGTCCCAGCTCACCCTTACTAAGCACCCTGTTTGCTAGAAGCTATTTTAAACACTTTATGTACCTTATCTCATTTGGTAGGGACTATCCACTATTGCCCACATTTACAGATGAAAAAATAAAACCCAGAATTAACATGCCCAAGAATGCACAGCTTGTAAGTGGCGGAGGCAGGATTCAGAGGTAGATAGCCCAGAGCCCTGGACAGGAAGGAAGAAGAGCCCTGGACAGGAAGGAAGAAGAGCCTACCTGCCTGTAGCCAGTAAGCCCTAGCATTCTGGGCCTCCGCCAGCTCCCAGTATCCCTTGCTTTGTGGAGACAATGTATCTGTAAGGGGGTGGTGAAGAGCCTTCCCCTCATTGTAGCCTCCTCTCTTAGTAGTCTCTAAGTCACTGCAGTCTGTAAGAAGANGGGACAAAGACCCCCAAGGAACTGCTGCCAACCAAGGGTCAGCAGAGGCAGCTGCATCAAATCAGAGGTGGATCCCCTCAGAGAACTAACCTGTCCTAACTAACTAGTCCTGGTCACGTAACATGTGTTCACANAGTTAGCTGGCATTTGGAAACATGGAATTGACTGTGGTGTAATGCAGGGTGGTTACCCTCAATCACCCCAAAGAGGAGGCTGACACCCAAGGCAGAGCAGACAGAGCTGGCGTGCACCCTAATAGAACACCTCATGCCCTTTGTGCACTCTTGTTTGAGCCCAGATTGACTCACATTCTCTGTGACTCCCCAGAGCCCTCCCTCTTNCTGGGCACTTCTGCAGAGCACCTGCCCAGTGACATGCTTCTTCCCCAGAGTTACAGAGGAGCCTGACTGAAATATTCCAGAGGAAGTCNACAGGCTCCTCATTGAGTGTGTGCTGCTGGGTAGATGGCAGTCTACGTACTATGCCACACCTTTATCTCTTGTGTTTTCCCAAGCTAACTCTTAAAATAACTTGGNGAGGGAAGAGCTAGGTCTAGGGGAAAAGCCATTAGAAACTCTGCTTCAGTAAGACTGAGGCTAAGTCATGCAGAAGGGTACCCAGGTAGACACCTAGAAAATTGTTAATAGCACTTTAGGGCAGCCCACAAGGCTTGAGAGGGAAGGGATGGGAGGAAACTTGGAATCAGTCAGAAGCAGCTTGAATCTTGGTTCTGCCTCTTGTTAACTAGCTGTGCAACACACACCACATTACTTAACCTCTCTTGGGTCTCAGCTTCCTTACCTGTAAGACAGACATGGTAGCAGTATCCATCTCACAGAGTTCAATGTGACAATGGGACCACACTTGTATTTGAACACCGTGAATGTAAAAAGAATATTTAACTGTTGCCTGCTATGTCTTGGTCAGTTTGGGAATTTGTCTGGCTGAAAGAGAGTTTGAGCTTTGCCATNATCCTAAGTGAATTGTATTCCAGATGTGGCATTACAAGGCTGCATCTTGACGAGATGCCCATGAGCATTAGCTGTATACCTGAGAAGCAGGGGCTGGCAGCCAGGACATCTGGGGCGAGTCCTGCAGGGCTTGGCAACCAGCTGGCTGTTACCTTGCTCATGTCTCTTGGCCTCTTTGAACCTCTGTTTTCACATCTGGAAAGTGAGGGGCAAGGATTAGTTTTCTTCCTGGTCCCAGCTCTGATGGCTTGGTTGAGTGGAGCCACAGCAAGAACTGGTAGCCNCTCCTACACCGGAAGGGGCGGTCTTTTTTGTTCCGTAAGGAGGAGATTGCTTCCTGAATGGAGGGGCAGTTGGCCCACCTGGCTTGTGTTCTCAGACATAAGCTCCCAGACAGGGCCTCCTCTGCTGGCCCCACTGCTGCAAGGAAAGACAGACCCTGCCATGCAAAGCCTCCTAGCCTCGCACCCATCTGAGGGTGGCTGCAGGAAGTGCTCAGGCCCTAATTTAGTAATTGCTTTTAACATTCTTGAGATGAAAGTTGAGGGCACTCTTGGCCATATGTTCAAATCCATCTCATTCCCTTCTTGGCCATCCTCTGTCCATAGTCCTGCTGGCTGAGGCTGATCGTGGCCNACTCCTGGGAGAGGGTGGTAATGGCAGGGAGGGGCTCTGTGCTGTCTGCCANTCTCACCCAGGGGACCTCTCTGGCTGCAGAACCAGAGAGCTTCAGGTAGTAAGGAGTAGAAGACNCACACAGCACAGAGGAAGAACTGGAGTTCTTGCCCAGGTCTGGGCACTTACAAGCTGTGTGACTTAGGAGCTACTTGCTTTGTCTCTCTGTGCATGGGCTTTTTTGTTGATGACATGTGTAAATGGGTTGAGTGTTTCTCAGGCCTTTTGTGATTGTGACCTACCAGAAAGAAGAAATGCATTTTCTTTGCAGTCTTCACCCACATTTTTGTATGTACGACTGAAAGCTAAGTTTCATAAGCTAGCTCATGCTCGTGTTTCATGGGACAATGAGATTTTCTATTAGAGACTTATAAAACTCTCATTATTCTATTAAAAAAAATTGGTCACGCCTTGTCAGTGAGCCAAATGGTCTGCAAAGCACCATGTGATCTGTAATCTTGGCAGCTCAGAAATCAAACAAGAAANTAGAAATAGAGTGTTGAACTCTTAAATGGTCTCTCTGAAAANGACACAAGGTGAGGCTTGAAGCTTGGAACCTGTTAGGGGAGGATGTGTCCAAGCTTCAGAGAAGGAAGTGGGCCTAGAGAAGAGAAGGGCTTCAGATGCAGGATGTAACCAGAACATCCTAGGAACTGTGCAACCTGCTGAGCTGCCAGAATATGTTTCCAGCTCTGCCAGACTCCAGCTCAGGACAGGTGTGACATTTCCATTCCATCTGAAATGATCGCCTGTCACAGAGGCTGGAAGTGACAGAATCAAGTCATGGCTGCTGTGTCCCCTCCCCCCATCCCCACCCCTGACTGACGGAAACATGTGTTACCAGTGGGTAGCATTTAATTAGTGCTTCCTCTATGCCAGGCTCTGAGTTAGTCACCATCCCTGAGGAGTGANTGGTTACTCTGACCAGGCAGATTTGGAAAAAAATCCGCCCAACGTTGACGAGGAAACCCGGCAGGAGCTGGGGGCAGTATGGCCACAGGCGTAGATGGTTCCTGCTTCTTCTCTTTNCAGCCTTCACAGCTTGCTTCTTCCTCCTGTGAGGCGCAGAGAAAANAGGGCTGACTCCTGGGGCAGTCTGATCTCCCTCTGGTTGGTTGAGGCACGCGGTCCCTATTCTCAGCTCCCTTTCCTGTTTTCAGCTCCATAGGCCGGACTGAAAACCCTGGGTTGCAGCTTTGCTACAGTGAATGGAAAGTGTGCTTTCCACCTCACATCCATTCCCAGGTTGTGGGAGGGAAAGGATGCCCCTGGAAGAGGGGATGCTCAAAGCATTGACATCAGAGACCAACCCCAGAGTGTGCCAGGGTGTTGTCAGAAAGAACCAGGGCCTGCCTACCATTGTTGCCATGGATATGGTTGAAATAGGAGGAGATGTGTCTGGAAGCATCGATCTCCTACTGTANTTGCATGTCCATTGGGAAGTAACATCAGCCCCCACGAGGCTGGGTGAAATGCAAGAGCCTGGGCTAGAGCCCATGGCCAGTGTTCAGTAAGAACTGCTCCCTCTGAGCCTCGATTTTCTCTGAGGATGTGGGTGTGCCATAATGCCTCAGCTGATACCTACGTGATACCTACATTCTCTGAAATTGAGGGAATTGTGCTTCTAGCCTAAGGGGTGCACTAGTTACCTGGCAAGAAGCAGGTGACAAGGGAGGAAAGACTGATTTTGGCTCATGGTTGGAACGTATAGTTGATCATTGGAAAGGAATGGCTGAGGATGGCTTTGAGTAAGTGTGCAATGGCTTATTCTCATCTCAGTAGACCAGGAAGCGCGTGTGCACACACACACACACATGCACACACACACACACACACACACACACACACATGCCCACGCACATCGTGGGGGGTGGGGGTACTCACATACATGGGGGACAGGGAGGGAAGGAGTGGGAGAGAGAAAGCCAAATCCCAAACAAGTAAGGTTATAACCCCTAAGGCTCATCTCCTAGCCTTGTCTCCTAAGGGACCTACAATGATACCAGCCAGGGAACAAGTTTTAAAACCCATGAACCTGTGGGGACATTTCATACCCACACCATAGCAAGAGCTGTAGATTGTTTGATGTGTGGAAGANTTTCTGGATGCCAGAATTAGGAAGTTCTTGGCCATGGAAANGGTTCTTAGTACTCACCCTTCTCTAGAAACAAAAAGAAGTTAGCAGTCTCTAAAGAGCATGGAACAATGAAGCTATGCAGAGCTTCGTGGGTTCAGGTGGATCTTGTGAATCACAGTGATGCCAGGATCCTACCTCAGATCAGGGTGTCTAATTCACTTGACTGTGGGAAAGGGTCTGAAGTCTATTTTTTTTAAAATCAGCCTAAGAATATGTCATATTTTGCCTGGGGAGGGCCTAAAGCTTCCTGAAGATCAGAGGCCAGCAAGGCTGACCTGCCAGTCTGGGTCAGACTTGTCCCCATAGTTATATGGCCTGGAAATGCTGGCCTGGCTTCCTAGTTTGTGTCCATGGAAGACCACACTTGTATCTGATGGACTCCATAGCTGACCTAAGCTCACTTGGCCTTACCTTGGCCTCAGTTCCTTATCTACCCAGGCTCACCTTGTCCATCTAAAGCCCAGAGTGGCCTCCTCAAACTTCAANAAGGGGCCATGACAAGGATAGCCTATATTAAACAATGGGACAGGCATGCCACTGGAGCAGCCAGCACTCATTCTCCAATTACCATTTTCCCTGTTTCGGAGCTTGAGAAGCAGGGAAACTTTAGCAGGGGAGGAAGCCATCATGCCCTTGGCCTTGACTCCAAAAAGAATAGCAACGTGTTTTGTACATGGCAGGTGGCCCTTGCNTGCCACAGGTGCTCACTGCCTTCTGGAAGCCTTCAGTTGGTGGCTCTCAAAGGTTCACTTGTGTTGGAATTAGCAGAGGACATATAGTGAATCACAGAGTCCTAAGCCCCTCTCCCAGGAGGATTAATCCTGTGAGTCTTAGCGATGGCCTGGGAATGGGTGTGGCAGTGCATCCAGGTGGCAGATCACACATTGAGACATGTTACTCCAGTTTGTGCTTCCAGAAGGCATCCACAAGAGCCACCCCCCCCAAACACACACAAAATCACAGATGTCAAAAATAGATCNGTCTGAATTCACGCANCTCCAGANAGCTTTGCCNTTCCATGCGCCTCAGAGGCTGCTAGTTTCTTTTTATTTCCAGCCCACAAAAGNTATACTCTAAGCTGCCCTTCTAATCAGCCAGTGTGGTCATGTGCATTGGTTGTAGGAGGGGATTCTTGGTGATGCCCGGCTTAATCAAATGCAGGAGCTTTATGAGCATAAAGTGATCTGAGACACATTGTTGACATTGCCCGGTGAGTGAATTGAAAGGTGGCGACCATTTGTGCTCTGTGCATACCANAGCCGTAATTGCAGACCTGCCCCATGAAAAGTGATTTGCTTTTTGGGCTGAAGGAATGCCACAGTGGTGGTTTCTACAGATAGCAGAATCAATTAATAAGAAGCCATCTGTGTTGAAGTCCATTGTCAATCTCACCCCTTGGCAGAACTTTCTGTACTCTTACACTTTCCTTCCATTCATCTATATTCTAATACACAGAGACCAACCTCAAAGGACAGTGAAAAGCCTTGAGCAGGTTTTGTTTGCTGTTCAGTGACTGCAGTTACTCGACAAAGACGGTAGGGGGCGGTGGTGAGTCTCCAAACACAAAGCTGGCTGCAGCAGGACCTGTTTCCTTTTATTTTTTTCCCTCTGGCTTCTCCAGCTGAAGGTCTTCACCCCGCGGTGGGTGGTGCATTGAGGGGTTTATGAGGAGGGACATCACGGTCCTCCCACCTTCTGTCCGTCAAGTACCCCGCAATACAGTCGGTTCCCACATCTCACTTTTTGCTTCACTTCCCGTGGGCCACATTCCAGGTGATTTGGGAATGCTGACAATCCTAGTTGCAAATGTACATCATCAGTTTCACACCCGAGGCTNCTTGCTGGAAGCGGGAAGCATCACAGGGTGGTGGGCAGTGGGGAACCGTGCGGCCTCCCGCGTCAAAGCCTGGCTTCTTATTACTCTGACCCTTACTCACCTGCTCACCGGCTTATACCCCTGTTCTAAATAATTTTCTTCATATACAAGCGAAAACAGTTTGAGTTGGAAATACANCCCTTTAAAAAATATTTTAAATTATTTTTATTTTTAGTTAGGGAGAGCAGCTGTGTGCCACAGGGTGTGTGTGTGTGTGTGTGTGTGTGTAGGTCAGAAGACAACTTCCAGGAACCACTTTTCTGTTTCCACTGTGGGTTCACAGGGTGGACTCAGGTCATCAGGCTTGTGAGTCAAGTGTTTGTACCCTCTGGGCCATCATGTGGCCGAATTCATTCTTCAGGAGCTCCTGCCCATCTGCGATGGTGAGGGGGCTCACAATCTTTGCATCCCCACTTTGCCAGTCTGCAAATCAGGAGCTCAAACCATGCCCACTCCCAGAGAGACATGAGATCAGAATGACAGCCATCCTAGGCCAGGAACTGATTCTGAGACTACCTGGAGTTCAAGCTCATGATGCGGCATGCCTTCTCTCCAAGGTCAAGGCTGTGCCTTCACTTAGAAAAGGGCGAAGTTGTTTTGTCTTCGGGTGGTTTTAGTACACCCTTGCCTAGAGGAAACTCAACTGGTGGACTAAATGGCTTCAGAGACCTTTCAAAACCCCAGGCTGAGGAGGAAGGGAGCAGGAACACAGTATTTGGACCTGTTTTTGCAGTGTCTGTGGAGGGAGCCTGGGCCTGCATGCTGCCAACTGGAGCCCCATGGTACTGAGTGGTAACACACACACACACACACACACACACACACAGCACCAGTGGTAATCCTACATGGGGGATATTTGCCACAGTCAGACATCTCAGGTGATATGTTATCCTGTGACTTAAAACTGGGATTTCCATCCTGGCTTCCACGGGACTCACTCTTTCAGACCCTTCACTGCCCTTGCAGCATTATCAGTATTAACAAGGACTCCCTCTACCTGTCTATCTTTCTAGGCTCAGCCAGGACATTCTACCACCCTCCCAGCCAGCAGAACAGGCAGCTCCCTCCACTTCTGGTCAGGACTCTAAGGTCGTGGAGTGACTGCTGGCCAGAGCCCGTGAAGAGGCTATGGGATTTCTTTGATGGTACATGGCCCCTTCTTCCTGGTCCATCCCCTCAGTACCCCAGTGGCTTTGGACTTGGTGTTCTGAGAGTCTAAATCCTTGGGGTGCAGAGCAGAGCTGAAGTCTAAATTGTTCTATCCATAGCAGTCCTTTAAGAAAGGCTTAGTCAGTGCTGTAATGTCGGAGGTGATGCGAACTCTGAGTATTTACTCTTTCAGCTGAGCCTCCACAGTTTTTAGCTACCTCTCAGGGGCTTACCACTCCCCACGCATCCTTTTTCATCCCATGTGGATTGATGTGCAGTTCTACTGCCCCGTTTCTACTTGCCCCTGGTTGATGTTTAGAGTCTATGGAGTAGGGACTCTCAAATGGGGGTCCCAGGGACATTATTTAACTAGAATTTGTTAACTGCATTTTGTCTACTGCTTGTTCTAGGTATTTTCACAGGGAATATCTTTAACCACAACATTAACATCATTAACTGTCACAACTTTATTCTGATTTTCCAGATGTATAAACTTGGGGATTACTGGTGTGANGTGATTTGGCCAAGGCCAGAAAACTTTNAAATGTCAGAACAGCCTTCCAGTTGTTGGTCTAATGAACCGTGATGTGGGCACAGCTGTCTCAGCAATTGGGTTCTCACCTGAGCTATCACGAGGCCTTCCACGGCACTATCCAGCCATCGCAGGAGATTTTAAAAGGGAGGATATGTGTTAGTGCCCATGGCTGCTGCTGACTCGGATGGCTACTTCACTACACTACTTCCTTCTGTCTCACTGAGAATTCCTGTCCCCCTTTCCTGTCCTCTCTGTGTCCCTTTTCTCTGTCTCCCCCTCCTCCTGTAGCTTAAATGACAAGCAGCATATCTAGTCATAGACTAATCATAGACTAGCAGCATAGTTCTAGATATCAGAGAACAGGATAATTAGACATCGCTGGTGGTTGGGGGAAGCAGGGAGTGTCTTAGGAATGGCTAGGAAAAGAGCCGTTGGCTAGATATGACCACATATTACTAGTATCTCAGAAGCATAAATAAAAGAAGGTAAGAAGGTCTACTTTATATCAATATAAAATTCCACCCAGAAAGAGGATTCAGCACTTGGGAAGCTAAAGTAGGAGGATAGCCCTGAATGTGAGGCCAGCCTGGGCTACACAGCAAGACACTGTCTCAAAACAAACAAACAACACACACACACACACACACACACACACACGCAAGTGTGCATGCTCCCAAAATTCTAAATATGTAAACCTTTATGCACCAAGTAACACAGCAGTAATGTATATAGAAAGAAACTTTTAGAAAGAAACAAAGAAAATTAGATTAAAAAAATAGACTTTTCAAAGCTGAGAAAACCCTCAGATTTGACACATTAGTCAGGCAAAAATGCATTAAAGGCAAGCCGTAAAAGGAGGGAAGCATTTCAAATCCTCTAGCAAGCTGAAGAAATAAATGTAGAATCATGCACCTTAAAAAGAGAATGTGTATTCTTCTCACGGAAGTTATAAAAAATTAATAATGTTTTTGGCTACAGACAAAAGGTTAATAGATTCCAAACCATAAACACTTTCCCAATATATTCTAGATTCTTTTACTGTAACACCATAAGACAAGAAATAAAAAGTGGGCATATCTTAAAAAACATTCTTCTGAGGTTACGGTATAGTTTGGTAAAAGGATACTTGGGCAGGATATGCAAAACCTGGGTTTAATCCACATGGTGGCCATACACACACACACACACACACACACACATATACCCACACACATACACAC
>LZPO01017307.1:610375-638481 GCA_001675575.1 Neotoma lepida
AGGAAAATTGCGGCCTATGATGAAGAAATCCAACATCTCTATGAGGAGATGGAACAGCAGATCAAAAGCGAAAGGGAGCAGTTCCTCCTAAAAGTGAGTGTTGTACTCCCAGGCTTGGCACGGGGGCCATGGCTGCTTGGCCCTCGGACTCTGAACCCCTTTCTCAATCAAGATCCCAGCATGCTCCTTCTTTTTCTGCCTTAATGTTCAAGGCATTTATCACCTTCAAGCAGAATATATAGTGTACTTATTTATTTTTATTCTCCATTGTCTGTTTCCTCCTACTAATGTGTAAGTTCANTTGCTTACTAATCCGGCCACGGTTTCTAGAGCATGCCCGGACTGTAGGAGATGCCCCATGGGTATGCTCAACCAATGTGTGAGTGAGCAGGTGAATGCAGAGAGATGTGGGTAGATGAACTGACAGATGAGAAGGGAGAAAAGAGGGAAGGAAAGGAGGGAGAGAGCCAGGGATGAGAAAGGATGGCTGGCTGGCTGGCTGGCTGGCTGGATGGATGGATGGATGGATGGGTGGATGGGTGGATGGGTGGATGAAGAAAGATAAATGGATGGATTGTTGGTGTGTGTATAGGAGAGAAGGAGAAGAAAGGGAGAGCAAGAGGGAAATAGGAAAGGAGGAGGAAGGAAGGAAGGAAGGAAGGAAGGAAGGAAGGAAGGAAGGAAGGAAGGAAGGGAGAGAGGAAGGAAGGAAGATTCCTGTGATAGATGGATTACAGAGCATACTTTTGTAGCTAAAGCAACCTGGACATTGGGTGTCACTCAGTTAAGCCCTGTACCTATACAGCAGACCCATCAAAACATACCAGCCCATTTTATTCCCTGAGCAGCAGCTCCAAAGGAGACAGTAATTAGAGACCNGGCTGCCCACCCTTTCTTCTTACACAACTAGAAAATACAATCACCAAGAAAAAACAAGACCACCATCCTCAACACCAGGAGAGAAAATGTGAAGCTTGCACCCCTGTTCCTAGCATACCCTGTTCCTAGCATACCCTGTTCCCAGTGTACCCTGTTCCTAGCATACCCTGATCTCAGTGTACCCTGGTTCTGTTGCAGCCATGTTCCTGGTATATCCCTGCTCCTAGGGCACCCTGGTTCCTAGGGTACCCCCTGTTACTGGTGCACCCCTTTTCTAATGCACCCCTGTTCTCAATGTGCTCCTATTCCCAGAGCATTCTATTCCTAGTGCACCCTATATTCCTGGTGTACCCCTGTTCCCAATGTACCCCTCTTCTGGTGCACTTCCATTCCTGGTACACTCCTGTTCCTAGTGCACCCCTATTATGAGACCTTTTTAGCCCTTGCTGTTATCTTTGGAGGTGAGGACTGATAAGGTGAGGACCCTCTGCTCTACCAAGCCCAAGCTAAACAAGATCTGCTTTGGTGCATCCTATTTGAAAAACAAAAAGCCCCNGGAGCTCTGTCTTCCCTCCTGTGACTGTCTCTCTTACTCCATGAGTTCTCAGCAAAAGACTGCTGGTCTTGGACAGCAGCCTCCNCTGCCTCTCAGCGCTAAGCCCAGGCTATTGTCTCAGGCTCTTCACTTGATCCAGATTTCAATTTTCCGCTGCTTTGGATTATCCACACCACTGCTCCACTTATAATCACAGATGCTGTTCACACTGTAGGGAAATCAGAATGCCTTCCAGAAATATCTGGCCAGAGCCCATGGAGGCTTGCCAGTATTTCCAGATCACCCCTATTGTCCTTCAATGCTTTGAACCCTTCTGACTGTTCCAGTGTTCAGGGAATCTGGATGTAGATGTGGCAAACAGAATTCACACACGTCCATCAGCAGACCTAAAATAGCTTCCCACAACAGCAGTTCCCCCACCTCTGCAGTAGGAAGCCACCCCCTTCATCCCTGTGACAGACTGCACAGAGGAGACACGTTCTGAGGACATTTTGTNCNCTCTGCCCAGGTCATGGCTATAGCTAAGGTAATACTTCCAGCAACAAAGGATGGGCTCAGGCNTGGGGCCTGGGAGNGAGCAGAGGTTGCAGGAAAGAAATTAAGGANAAGTTAGCATCATTTCAGATGATCTGGCTTTGGTGCTGTGTCCCTTTNCAGCCTCTCCTTTCTCAGTTCTAAATGCCAAGTCCAGANAGCTCAGTGCTTGCACTTGAGCTTTTGCTGTGAACATGAAAACTCCAAGGATGGCTTTGCTTTGGCAGTGCCATTGAGCCTTTAGACACAGACTTTCACTGGTCCTGGAGTTAGGATAAGGATGCTGCCGTNTGTGACATCATATAAAAGGCCAGAGCCTCTGACCAGTTTGGATGCTGGTCATACCCATATCAGTACATTTGGCCATGAGGAAAATACCCACTCATTTGCANCCTCCAACTCCAGACTGGGAGGTGCCTCTCACTGATGTCCCAACGGGGCAATAGCATACTCCATGGGCCTTGTGGGGATGGATGCATCAGCATGGGATTCAGAAACCGCTTGCTGTTCAAGTGTGTTTCATGAGGTGCTTGCTCTGTGAAAAGTGGTTGAATGAACTAAGTTGGTCCCTTGCAGCTGATTTTCTTCAAACAAAGGTGAGGGCAGAGACTGAGTGGACCCCATGCAGGCCATTGCACATGGTTCAGATAAGGATGGGCCCAGGTCTTCCTGTATCTCCTCTGCTCATTGATCTGTTTGGACATGAGCAGAGGAGCTGGCAGCATCACCAGAAGAGGCATGAACCTTTGAACAAAGGTAGCCAAAGGCTTGTGAGCTAGGAACAACTGTTTTCTGCCAGATGTGGTAGCCAGGACCCCTGTAGTCATCCAATGTAGCACCTCATGGCTGGCCCCTCTTGAAGGCATATCTCTGCTATGGCCTATCCTGGGGCCTTCAGTAGTTCCTGATGTGTTTTTGTTTTGTTTTTAGTTTATTCAGTAGCTTGTCCCTACCTTACCATAGATGGGGCGGTGCAGGAAGCAAAGGGCTGTTGGCTTCTATTCTGTTGAAATCCAGAACAACAAAGCAAGGAAGATGAACAGTGCAGGGACTCAACCCCAAGTTTCCTGATTCAAAGCCTCGAAGCCTTCCTCCCGACCTGGCTCTTCCGGGAATGACCTGCCTCTGAAACCCCATACTATCTGTGACACTACAGCCAGATGTCACATCTGTGCCCTCAGAGCTTAGTAGCTCTGTGTGGAGAAGCCCAGTCTAGGGTGTGAGGGGAAGAGGATGTTGAGTGCAGGACAGAGACATAATGAGGAACCTGGCCCAGGAACTCTGAATCATTGTGAATGAGTAATGAGGACTTGGATCCTCCAGGAGGCAGGAGTAATTAATGCACTGTGCCCGGAGCTAGTGTGGTTTAAGGGACCAGTGACAGAGTCCACAGTGACCAGTGACAGTGTGAACTAGAGCCTCCAAGTTGGAGACAGTCTTAGATATGTATAGATGGGAGGTTGGCCAATGAGTCAGACTCAGGATCCTCCTCTCTCTGTCCCACTCCACAGATGGCTGTCCTTAGGTCATTGTTTGGGTGGGAAAGCATGGGAAGGCACCGTCACAGGATGTGGCCACATTCACATTTTCTAGCGTATCTCTGAGCACTAGCTTGGTCTCATAGATCCTAAGTGGGTCACTGAAGCCTGGGGTTTCAGGGGAAGGACCNCAAAGTGAAAAGGGATTAGTAGCACAGCTGGTCCAGCTGACGAAGGAGTTGAAGTGTATACTTCTAAGGCTGTAAGCCAGGTGTGCTGGGTGTAGGATCCACTGTCTTCTCTTCTGGCTTGGCAGGACACAGAGAGGTTCCAAGCCCGCAGTCGAGAGCTGGAAAAGAAGCTGAGCGCCAAGGAGCAGGAGCTGGGGCGACTCATCGAGAAGCAGAGCAGGGTAGGTTACTGCGCAGACTCCTTGGTCCCTCAGCTCGTCCGGCTCATCTTCGCCTCTGCCCCACCCCCTCGCTATTTCTCATGGATTTTAAACTTGCCCCGAGAAGACCTGTGTGTCTGCATGTGTCTTTATTTAAAGTCCCCACAAGGTGGATATATTGACATATGCATGTAATCACACCACTGGGTAAACTGAGGCAGGAGGATTGTGAGTTCCAGGACCGCCTTGTGGACCTAGTTCAAAGTGCAGCCTGGGCTTTATAGTGAGACCCTATCTCAAAATGCTATAACTACTTTAGGCATTTTAAAATTTAATTTTAAAACCAAGTCACAGATGACCCTAGATAAAGCCACAATTGTGTGTTTAACTCCCCATGAGTCACCCAACCCCCAGAGATCTGAGGACAGTTTCACAAAATTACATGCAAAGGTAATTATGGATGCTAAACCTTGAAGTTGGACCAGGCATCCTGCAGAAGAAAGAAGAGACCCAAGGGAGTACAGAGACACTTGTGAGACACTGATATTTAAGGGGGAGTGCAGACATAGTTGTCCTCTTCTGCATAACTGTGGATAACCCTAGCGGGAAAAGGCTCTTCAAAGAACTGCCCGCATGCCTGGACTGGTCTGTGACCTCCTCTGGGACACAGCTAGATGCAAACACCGGTCACTTCCCTCTCAATGCCTGAGCAGAGAAACAGATTGTGTGGCGTGCTCTGCAAAGTGACAGCTGTGCCTAGAGCTAAGGACACTTGGCTCATGGTACCAGGTTGCCAGGGCAAGTGTCTTGCTCAGCAGTCTTCTCAGGAAAGCAAGACCTCGTTGGGGGTGGGAGGGCATGGTAGCACTGGCCTCCAGTCTCAGTTTGCCTAGTCTTGGAAGAAATCCAGCCCTGGACAGACCAACACATGGCTTTCCTAGGAACAGAGATGACTATTTTTAGCAGCATGCAAACATAAGCTTGAAGATCCTCCTGCTGAGGCTAGGGCTACTGCCCCTGCTGATCGCTAAGCTTTAGGTCTAAGCCTCTTTCTCCTTTGTGGCAAGAGGCTGCAAACCCTGGAACTGACTGCCGCCTTTCCATTCTCCATGCACAGCCATACCTTGCCTCACTCNTCTTTGGCTTCCTCTCTGTTATGTATTAAGTTCATAGCAATTAAATTCATCCCTCAAATGAATGATTACCATTCCATTTAATTACTGCACGCTTGCCTGATAACACAGGAGCCTCATGAGAGGCTTACGACATTCCTTGTTCCTGCTCTTCTCCCCTCACTGGCCACATTCATGAAACTAAATTCATTATGATCTATTTGCCTTGGTGTGCTGCTTCATCTGGAGAGGGTTGGAAGCCCCACAAACCTTACTCACCAGCCAAGAAGAGCTGAAGTTATCAAAATGCACATTTTTTTCAGTCGCTTTAGGGATGCCAGAAAAGGCCTGGGGTCTGTTTGACCTGGTTTGGTTATTTCTTCAGAATCTCCAAGGTCTGTGGGACTCGGGTAAGTCTCTTAGATGAAGGGACCTGGGCTCCTGTAGCTGAGAGGAGAAGGGGAATGGATAAATTTCCTACCTGTGTTCACCACAGGGAAGGTGGCTTTATGATGAATAGCCACTGAACTGTTCTCTGTTCCCATCGGGACCAAGGCAAAGACATTGGCTTGGAGGACAGAAGGGATATTTAGATGAGGTCTCCTGCCCATAGTGCCTTTGGGAAGGTCATCTGTGGAATTTGCATTGCTAGCAATCCTATAGAANGAAGCTACCCCAGGCCCATCTAGCAGTCCCATATGGGGACTAGAAGGACAGAATGAATGTGCTCTGAAAGTCACTCCTGCCTGCAGAAGTGTCTACATGGGAGTGATGGAGCAGAGCAGTGCTAACTTGGGCTTGAGGGCAGTATGGAGCTGAGCCAGCAATGGCCCTGGCCCTGTTCACCCTTCCTCTCTGTTCCCTNTTTGTAGCTGGAAGGCCAGTGCACAGCTCTACACAACGACAAACATGAAACCAAGGCTGAGAACACTAAGCTGAGACTCACTAACCAGGAGCTGGCCCGAGAGTTGGAGCGTACCTCCCAAGAACTCCAGGAGGCACANCAGCAGCTNGAGAACCTCCAGAGAGAGGCCTGCGAGCTGCAGCAGGAGAAGGAGATGTGAGTCCAGCCCCAGACACTGCAGGCTGCTNGGCTCTGTGCTGGGGACCAGGATCTTTCTTCCCCAAACCCNGTTTNCTGCCCTGTGTGTGAGGTGGAGAGTTAAGATCCTTATTCCCTGAGATTCCTTTCTCTCTCTCCTCTTCTTTCCTTCCTTTCTTCAACAGAATCTCACTGTGTAGCCCAGATTGCCCTTGAGCTTATCATTCTCCTGCCTCAGCCTCTTGAGTTCTGGGGTGACCAGCACGACCACCCCCACACTCATACTCCTGATGCTCCTTGGGACTTCTAACCCTCGTCAAGGATCTGAGACTACCAAGGAAAGCANTGCTGTGCTAGGTGTGGTCAGAGGTTCACAAGAAGTAGCTCTTGACCTAGTTACTGTCTGCTGTGCTAAAACACTGACCAAAACCAGTCTGGGAGTAGAAAGGGTTTATTTGTCTTACAGGTTACAGTGCNTCATCAAGGGAAGCCAAAACAGGAACTCAAGGCAGGAACCCTGGAGGCGGGAACTGAGCCATAGGACNTGGGAGAACGATGCTTACTGACTCGTTTTCCAGCTTAGAGTCAGCATGTTTCTTAAAGAGCCCAGGCCTGTCTGTTAGGGGTGGTGCCGCCCGCAGTGGGCTGGGCCCTCGNACGTCTATTAGTGATCAAGAAAATGGCCCACAGACATGCCCAGGGCCAATCTGATGGAAGCAATTCTTCAACTAAAGTCCCCTCCTCCTAGGTATGTCAAAGTGACAACCAGGATTGGTCATCACAGTCCTNGTCTCGGTAAATGTATTCCGAAGATAGAAAAGCCAGCTATTNTACCCACACATAAGGAGGCAGCCCGAGCAAAGGCTGAAAGCGCAGGGGGTCCTTGGTACCCATTGAAGGCTAGAGACCAGGAGCCTCAGGTATATGAGAGTGGCAAGGCTTCTGCGGTCAGCTGATAATGTGANTGGTGTGTGACAGGGTTCTGGAATCATGACTCAGTCCTTAGCCATTTTTGTTTTCTAGCAGTATTTCTCTGAGAAGACTGTCTGAGCCCACAAAGGAACCTCACCTTCTCAAAGTTTGGCTTCCCGTTCACTGCTCTTAGTGCCCAGCCATTGTGCTCAGGCAGCTAGACAGAGGCAGAAGCATGCCTGAAAGCAAATGGAGTTGGGTCTTCCCCTACAGCTGGAGGGGATGATGCCAAAGCAGCGCTTCACCTTTGGGGACATTAGATTTTTGAGAGCAAAGGACTCTGAGACCAGGCAAAGGGACCTGTTTATTTGGTCATTCATTATCTGCATACTCACTGATATCCTCACCTGACAAATGGTCATGGCAAATTATTCCATGCTAGGTACGTTGGGCCTTCAACACGTCTCACCAAGGTCAAGAACTTGACCTCATCTCATTTGATTCACACTGTGTCCTTATGTGGCTGGTGTATTGTCAGTCTGATTGACGGGCAGGAAAAGCGAAGACCCAGATGTTAAATCCTACACATACCCCAGAGGTATGCCTTCCAGACACACCCGTTCACAGCTGGGACCAGGACCCACCTCACTCACTTGTCTTCACTTCTTCCATGAACACATCCATTCTGCCAGGGGTCATCGTGTATTTGAAAGACACCAAGGGTACCAGTGGTCTGATTTCAGGGCATGGGATGATAGGCTAACCAGCACTAAGGGCTCTGTGCATCCTAAGTGCCTTTGTTCAGAATGAAAGCCCTCTCTTTATCTGAGTGCNGGCAAGATTCTGGTATGTGGAGTNCATCCAAGATGCCCCCACAGTTCTGCTCCCTTGTGGAGTCAGAGCCACTTGGGATGGACTGTCTGGATGAGAGGGACACAATGTGTTTGGCCTGGGAATGTTACCCTAGTAAGGTATCTCAAATTGTAAGATAAATAAATGACTCCCAAGAAGTTGACTTAGAACAAAGNCCAGCCCCCATGCCGGTGCTTTGGATTGCAAGTCAGGGGAACCAAGCCTTTCATCATAAACAGGCTGAGTCAGTTCTTCCTGTCTGAGAGGAGGGTTCCAAGGCACTTTATGACAGAATTAGGGATTCANGCACTTCAGATGCAACCAAGTTCTCAAGAATGCGAACAACTGAAGGCAGAAGCATTAAGACAGCGAAGGGAAACAAACGCTTGTGAGGAGCAGCGCAGCTCAAGCACAGGGAATTGGAAGCCTTCACGTGTCTTATCTTCATTAACGAAGCCAGAGATGCGATCTCTGAGAAGATGGAGGCAAGGGCATGAGGAGGAAATGAGAATCAGGAAGCACATGTTTAGGAGCTGGGAGAATCTTATGGATGTGATGGGCCCAAGAGAGCCTTTCCACTCAGAGAAGCCACCAGGGGAGAGAGCAAGGGCCCTGACTCATTTTCTGGAGAATGGAGACTCAGACCAACACCAGTGACTGCACAGTAAAGCTCCCATTCACTGCCTTCAATTTTACACAAGAAAACCAGAGGCTCAGAGAAGCCACTATAGCCAGCTAAGATTAGGCCAGGGTCCAAACCTCCTTCTCCCAGTGTTCCTGGGTGTCTTGTGGTGTGGTGTTGTCTCAGACCTGCTGGGAGAGGAGAAGGAGGAGACAGGGAGTAAACAGACTCGATTGTTTATCAGCAAGCATTCCAAATGGACAAAATTAATTTTCCAACTCTCTGAAAACATTGAAGGTAGGAAAACTAGATTTGGAGATGAGATAAAAAACAAAACAAAAAAAAAATCAACCTCTCAAGCGGCGAGATAACACAAAAATGAAGGCCAGCTCAAAGCTGCACCTCTGAGCTGATTTTTAATTAACTTTTATCTTGAAGATATAGTTTAAGACAAGATACAAAAGAATGACTCTCCAAGAGAAGTCTGTCTCCTCCCATCACCCCATCTCCTGTGGAACCTGGAGTCTGTTATGCATGTGCAAATACATCCTCATGTATACACACACACACACACATGCACACACACACATGCACACTCATATACACATGCATTCACAAAAATGCACATGCATATATACAGGCACACACTCATAAGCACACATATTCACATGCACACACAAATACATGCACAGAAGCACACACACATAAGCACATACTGACACACATACAAACACACACACTCTCACACACACACACACACACACACACATGTATGCACATCTAAACACTTTCCTTTAGAGACTGGCAGCCAGCCAGACATATGGGTTTGTTTTGCCTTTTTCACTTAACAACATAATTTGTAGAATGTTCTATAGCTCATCTCTTTCCTAAAAACAAAGCCAACAGCAACTCCCTGAGGGAAACTACAAACTTTCCACCAAGGACTATAACAAAAGGCAGCTGGTCCTCTCCTTCCCAGTCTGCTGTCACCCAGGGAGAGGTGACCTCTAGCTCAGAGGGACGCAAAAGGTCAGCCAGTCAAATATCTAAGAGCTACTGTTTAATGATGCCCTTCGGCTAACACACAAAACCTGTACAGCTGGCTATATCCATATGTGTGCATACATGTATATACTGATCACCATAGATACATGTTCACTTGATAGACAGATGAGCATGTATTTGCTTAAGTATGCTGTGTGTGTGTGTGTGTGTGTGTGTGTGCTGGTGTTGTACACAGAGGCAGAAAAGATCCAAATAGCATGAGACTTATGAACTGCTTTCTCAGTCAAACACTGAAGATACAGACCTCAACTCTGCAGTGAGTTCCTGCCCTCAGCAGGGGACATCTTCTNTGCTAGGTAGGAGTAGGAGCTGGGTCGGAGAGCCCCCTGAGCTGGGCACAGGCCCCTTCAGCAGCCAGAACCCAGACAAGAGCAAGCAAGGCTGTATTATGTGTTGTGCTAATCAGTACAGAGTCCCAGACAGGGGCTCAGGGACCCAGTTTGTATAATGGGAAATACACTGTTTTCCCTGAAGTTGAAATTAAATATAATTGGTAATAAAATGTGAGGAATTCACATCTCTGCAGGAGCCGGCAGAGTTGTGTTGCTTAATTAGGATTGTCTGAGGTGAACTTAGAATTTGATTCAGTCTGTTATGGTCGTCAAGTGACTTTGTAATTATTCTGTAAAGAAGAAGAAGGGAAAAACACAGATGACGCTTAAGGGCTGAAGTTATTAGGCGCTTAGTGGGAGGGTCCCCAGGTTGACACTGATGTCAACTGTTCAGTCATGACATTGAGAGGTGGCAGAGGGGTGACTGTCCTCACAGCCCAGTAAGCACAGTCAGATGGAAAGTGACAAGTTTATCAGCTGTTGGGTGCTTTCTGCCAGAGAACCACACTGCTGTGGAAATGGGAGCTCTGGCGCCTTGGTGGTGAGATGGGAGAGTTGCTTGGATTCTATGCCAAGGTTCAGAGCACAGGGGCAAAGATGAGGCACAGTTGCGAACTCAAGTCCAGTGCTGTCTACTTCTGCTGTTTCCTCTCCCTCCCTCTCGCATCTCCCTTCCTTCCTTCCCTTCCTTTATTTTTCCCTTCCTAACCTCCCTTCTTTCCTCTCCGAAATGCTGCTGTTTACTTGTATGATGGTAGCTGAGCCCCCTCCTCCCGTCCCCATGCCCACCACTCACCTGGCTGTGTCTGCCTCCTCCTCAGGGAAGTGTACCGAGTGACAGAGAGTCTGCAGCGGGAGAAGTCGGGCCTCCTGAAGCAGCTGGATTTCCTAAGGTGGGTCTAGCCAGGACTTCTTCCTTGCCTGTAGTCTGGAACAACACTGATACCAAGTGTAGTAGTACTTTCTCATCAGGACTGCCAGCCCACAAATAATGACACAGAGATTTATTATTAATTATAAAAGCTCAGCTTTAGCTTAGGCTTGTTCCTAACTGGTTCTTATAACTTAAATTAACTCATATATTTTATCTATGTTCTTCCACGAGGCTCATTACCTCATCTCTACTGCCTATCCTGCTTCCTCTGCATCTGGCTGGTGACCACCCTTTCTTCTTCCCAGAGTTCTCTCTCTGTTCAGAAGTCCCGCCTACACTAGCTATTAGTCGTTCAGCTTTTCATGATACCAATCACAGAAATACATCTTCACACAGTGTACAAATATCCCACAACAACCAAGAGTGCCCACCTTTCCTCCAGTCACCAGCNTATGGTTTGGACTGCTGAGTGCTACCCACTAGGAGACATGTGGTCATCTACTCACATGCCCACCTCCCTCCACAGTTCATCCTCTTTGTGTCAGGCTCTGCCTCATCCTTGGTATCCTTATAGGACAGTTCATGATCCTTGGTTGAGGAGTAGTAGGCCTGGATGGACAGATACTCTATGGCAAGTGTACAATCTCACCTCCAACAGAAGCATGGAATCTGTCAGGCAGTGGTGAATTCTGGAATCAACTAAGAGCATCTTGGTGGTAGAGAAATGAAATCCATGTCTGGCTGACTCTTACTTCAGCCATGGGATGAGTAAAAGAGTCGCACATAGTGTTAAGAAAGGAGTTTCCCAGTTCTAAAACCCACTGAAATAAACTCAGAATTCACTGGCCTAGAAAAAGTTCCCTACCAAGAAAAGCAAACNCAGAAGGGGAGAGCGGAAGCTTTGGGTTTGTCTAGATTTTCTATAAGCTGTACCTGCCACCTGCTGATAGCCTCATGGGGAAAAGTGATGACAGAGGGCTTTGGGTCCCCGTTGTTAAAGTGCAAGTGGTTTTGAATCACTTCCAGGCATGTATGAAGTGCCTTGTGTCTGTTTTTGTGACAGCAAGGCAAGGCCAGTGTCTGACATCTTTAGTGGTGAAGAATTCAAAAAGCCACTTATGTTTGAGATGCCTTCTGCCTAGAATAAGATGAACCAGGCCCTCCCTGGTTGGGATATAGGCAAGAGTTCCCAAGTGGCCATGCTCTACTCCGCTAGAGACAAAGTCTGTTCTCAGGAGGCTTTAGGAAGAGAACAAGATGCATAGGACACAATTGGTTTTTTAACTTGTTTTTCTTCATTCTGTTGTGCTTAGAAAAAAATAATGGCAGGATAGACCATATATCAAAGAGAATGGATAGGAAGGAATGGGCATGGCACTCTACAGATGTTCATGAGTCTTTGTCTTGGAGATCAGCATTTGTGAGGTTCAGATGCACATGCCTGAAGCCTTTCTGTGCTATGACATGGTTACTACAATTAAGCAGAGATGAAGGAGGGGGCATGACCGATTTCCCCATCCATGAAATCACCAAGCATTCAGGAGCCAGACTGTGGGAGGGTGGGCTAGGGGTGAGATGGGGGACAGTGGAATGTGGGGTGGTAGTGAGACAAGGACCATGGCTGGAGTGTGAGACATGACTTCCTTAACCTCTGCTCCTGTTCCCACACAGAATGTGTAAACAAAACAGGAAAGAACACTACATACTTTACCAGGAAGCGGTGAGCTTGAAGGCCTTCTAAACCCTCATTCAGGTGGCCGCTTACTGCTTAGCCAGCACGAGGGTCCTTCAGACATGAGCAGCTCACTTTGCTATTGTCAAGATTTACCTTCCATTCCTCTTCCTCAGACTTGTCCCAAAGGCCTGGCTGTCATTGAAAACAATAAGACATACTGCCAATGTTCTCTTCAAGAGGGATGGCATTACAGGTCCTGTATCTTGGTTGTCATTCCTTGGGACAGCCTGAAACCTGATCCTATAGGGCACAGTGCACTTAACAAAGTGCTTGGCCCACAGTCACACCCAACAGATCACTGTGTTATGATAACTAGTGCTTGGCCACTGCTGAGCCCACTCTCCCCCTTCAGAAGTACGAACTGGTCCATGGCCATTTGCATAAGTTGGTGCAGAATCACAGACCTGAGCTGAGATGAGGGAGGGGACCCTCTCTCTTGCATCAACGGAAGAACCTTCCAGTTACTTGTGTCTAGCACACNTCACAAACACCNCACATCCTGCTCTGTTCACTCACCCACTCTGAGCTTTCACTAAACCTTCAGGAACCCTCCACTTTCCACTGTCCCACTTGGTCTCCTGCTTCAGAAATAGCCAGAATGAGTTCACCAAGCTTGCTCCATGTTGCCAGCACCCATGTCTCTAACTCTGTGGATGTGGTGTGATCTCCCAGTGCTCCTAGCAAAGGCTACCCCCATGTCATCCCTGTTCCCAACTAGAGTTCTCAAATGCATCCATCCTCTCTTGATCTGTTGGCTTTCACACTATCTGCCCATCTTCCCATTCTTAATGCACCAATCTGGCTTTCTCTCCCGCAGTTCCACCCAAACTGTCCTTGCCCTGTCCTTGTCCTTGTCACCAGTGACTTCAACTTCTTCAAAAATATCAGTTCATTCTCAAGGGCTGCATCTTCATCACTGAGAGTCTATTCTCAGCAGAACTTCCAAGGGGATCCTCTCAGTACTGGAATCAGACCATGGNACCCTCTGCCAGACATCCCACCCCCCACAACCAATCCATGGTTTCATGTCTCGTTTGGAGTGACTATCAAAGCTTTTACTGTGGTCCAGGAGGCTGTGATTAGTCAAGTCTTGATCCACCCACTGTTCTTCAACTGCATCTCTTTGGGTACCCTGTGTCCCCCCTTCTGTTTCTCCTACACATGAATTTATCACAATCAAGCCTTTGCCCTGCTCAACCTCTGTCCAAATATTCTTTCCGCAGACCCCTGCCTCACCAACCAGGGCTTCCCTGACCAGTCAGATTGAAATGCTTGACACTCTCTAGCTGTCCTTTTCCCATGTCCCCACTTGGCTTTCCCAGTAGTGCTCACCCCCAACCTAACACAAGCTTCCTGAGTCCAGAACTTTGTGGCTGTATCTTTGATGCTGCATCCTTGATGCTGAAGAAAGTTTGGTAAGCCACTCGTATTCTACCCGTGTTCATGAATGGATGAACTAGGCAGAGAAGGAACCCACTGGAAGGGGAACATGCCATCCAGCACCCAAGGGATGGAGGCTGAGTATTCCTTAAGGGCAGTGTGTGTCACAAGACCATTCAGTCTTATCCCTTGCCTCTGAGCTGATTTACTCACGAACTCTCTTCTGTCCATAGCCACATCCCTGGGCCTTCCATATCAGGCTTTCCCCTGTACCCATCTGGCTGGCTAATGGATGCCCCTGGATCTGTCAACTGCAGAGTCCATGTTTGAATAGCTTTCCCTTACTATCCACAGGGAAAGGAACAAACATCTCCGGGATGAACGGGACATAAGTTTTCAGGTAATTGGTTGACCAGTGCTCTCTTGGGACTGGGACAGAGTTAGACAAGGCCCAGGGATAATCTGATGCATGCCAGGACTGATCAAGACTGCCCTGACACTTATGGTGTGTTGGGTCCTTTCTATGTGGGCAGGATGATAAGTATAGGATATTATTCAAGCAATAAAAAGGTAATCACACATGGATTTTCTATAGAGGAAAATACCTTCCTCTTGGCACAATCAGACTCAAATGTTTGGAAGAGCCACACATTTCTTGGATGTAGAAGTGACGGTTCCATCCGTGAGATGGCGCAGTTGAAATGTCATTGTCACCTGAAGTGAAATACTCAGTTTGTTCTTTCGTTTAAATTTTTATCTCCTGACGAAAATCTCAAGCTTCAGGCTGTCAGAAAACAAATTTACAGTGCACACATAGCTGTTTACACAGTTGATCTCATATACAGCTTCTTCTCTACTCTACACAGACCCTTCCCTCTTCCATACCTGAGCATGGTGCTCCACACTTTCCAGATAGTGTGACATTCACAGGTCTTCACAGTGGGGCACACTGAAGAGACACCTCCTTCTTCACCTCCCTTTTTAAGACAGGAGATGCTGGATTCTTTGAAGGGGCAGGGCAGCTCGACAGGACTTCCTAATTGTAAAATTATCGTGCCATGAACTTGTGTGTCCCTGGAGAAGGCAGCGGTTACCTTTGCCCATGGTCCCAACTGTCATAGAAGGAAGGGGCATTCCTGTCCTCCTCCTCCTCCCAGGTTGTAAGGATTTTTGAGAAAAATTAAAGTCTCAGTAAGAGGGTGGTGTGTGCCTTGGCTGAGAATAACCTTGATATGGTCAGCCTCTCAGGGTGTGCCTTGAATTAGGCCCTGCCCTGCTTATGCTGCTGTCCCAAGGGTCCTTGTCACACCACCGCTTCTTTGACATCACCAGCCNGCAGCAATCGTCTGGGCTGCTCACCTGTGTATACTATCAGAGCAAGACTTAAGCCTACACATGTTTGTCTGATAATGATAATGACTGTAATTGTTTTAGAAGAAACACTGATTTTTTAAAAAATTTCAACCAAATGCCATCCTAATACTTTCACCTCATTTCCATTCACCTGCCAAACCCATTTTGTTTTAAAAGAGAGGGGGTGGAGGGAAGAGCATCAGAAGGAAATCAAAGACAAGGGGACAGAGCCCAATTGATGCAGAATAATAATTAAAGATTTGCTTGGGATCATTAAAGTCATGCCCTCAGGGGTGCTGGGGGCTCAGCAGTTCCTCCTCTCATTAGGAGTCACCGGAAGCATGGGATGGCTGATAAAGGCAGAGCTCTTCCTGTGATCTGACTCCCCATGTCTCTTGGAGGAAGTCTGTTCCAGAGTCTTGGCAAAGGGGTTCTGAGCCCTGCTGCTCTCGGGGTCTGTGGTACAGATACCTGTGCAGCCTGCTTCCACAAAGGACTACAGAGATCTTGGGCTAGTGAGGGTGTGGTGGACAGAGCCCCGAGCTAACTGCCCCTCTGGGTGGTTCCCTATCTCAATACTTCATGGGCTTTGGTGGCAAAGGGAGATCAGAGCCACAAGGAAGAGTGTGACCTAAAATACCAGGAGCTTTTGGACCCTGTAAACATTTTCCTATGTAGTAAATAGCTTTGTCTTCTTTTTTGATCTCTTGCAAATTACCAGTGTTCCTGTGAAGAGTAACACAGGAGGCCCCAGGCTCTCCACTCTGTATTCCCTCCTCTGAGTGGATTTTGGGAAAGGAGGTGGAGGAATCCTAGTTGGCAGTGGGGGTGGGATGGAAAAACAGGGCAGTGGGTGACTGAAGGCAGGGGTGGGGGTGGGGAGCCTGCCCTTCTTCTCTCATTTAGAGTCCTGTCTAGAGCTTTCCCTCACTTCTGCTCAAGCATCGAGACGGATCCACAGACATGGATCTCAGGGCATTTTGTGTTTCTGCAGAGAGGTAGGGCGGCCAAGGCAAACACAGCTGCTTCCAAGGCAAGCAGGAAGCAGAGATCTGGCTCTGTGATCGGCAAATATGTGGATGGCAGGGAAATTCTCAGGAGGTAAGTCATCTCCCTCCATTCAGTCACCTCACACATGTTTTGTTGCTGTTGGAGGGCACATGAATTGAGCTTGAAATGGGAAGGATTGGCTTACTGCTCATTCATACAGACAAGCCAGTCCCCTCCCCCTCCTCTTTTGAGCAGGTTCACACTCCATCCACATGGATGGACACAGAGAGGCTAGGGCAGCTAATCTCTCCAGTATCAGATTGAGGGNGAAGATGTATAAAAACTCACTCACAGAGAAGATGTGCAAACATGAACTGAAAATATGTATAAAGTAAAAGTGACTTTGGGATGGGAATGGGCTGATCAGGCAAACCCCTGGGTCAGATCATCATGAATTATCTCTCAATAACTCAATAATGAGGTACAATCTAGAAGCCAAATTTCTACACTAGTATTTGGTAGCCTGTTGGTTTCTCAATTTCTAGATTGATTGATTTGATGGTCATTTGTAGATTACCTATGCTGCATGTGACATTCTTTCAGGCTTTGTGACATTCCCACTATGTTCCACAAGCAAATGCTCATGAATAGATAGGTATTGAGTGGCCACTATTTGTGACATCCAGTGCCAGTCTCTGGAGCAGAGGCTTGCAAAACAGACCCTTCCCTCCTCATGAGCTCACAGCCAAGCGGCAGAAATAGAAAATAATCCGCTAAACATCAAAGTGTGTGCTCTGAATTCCAATATCGATTTTGGCAAAAGCAGCTACTCTCTCTACTGCTGGCAGGAAGTGTTTGGTGGCAAAACAAAACTGAGCTTAGACATGCTAAGCTGAAGCCATTAAGGAATGTCAACAGCACTTGAGATGTTCCCAAATAAAACACTTTTTCCAAGAAGAGCTTCATTCTAGGGCACACTTAAACGCTTGTTTCTTTTTCTGGTTGAAAACCTTTGGGAAAATATGTTGTGTGTGTGTGTGCCTGCTTACATGTGTATGTACNTGTTCACATTGCATATAATAGCAGCTAAGAATGGACAGGGATGTTTGAGTGGACGGGGATACGGTATTCTGAACCAGATAGTCGGGTAAGGGGCTCAATAGTGTACAGAGGAAGGGTGTTGGAAAGAAGCCAGCTGGCTTCTATTTAGCCTGTTTCCTAAGTAGAAAGGTGCTCAAATTGCTATAAATCTTTTACTCTCTATCCAAACCAATTCACCGCTGTTAAAAGTAAACACTATCTTAATTTGTCCTTCAGAATCACAGCTAGCTGGGTTCACTTTGGTTTTCTTTTTCCTTCCTATTATTGGCCTTAAGAAGACCAAATGCATCTACAGAGTGATTTCCAGGACAGTCTAGAGAAATCAAAGCTACACAGAGAAACCCTGTCTTGAAAAAAAGAGCAAATACCTGAAGCCAGGGGCAAGGCCGATGGNGCTTCTCTTGTATTCCACTGTTCCTGGGTCCCTTTCTCTTATTCTCCTTTGACCTTGTCACCCTGCCTGTTCATCTGCAATCCTTTCCATGCACTCATGTGCATGTATGTGTGTGTGTGCATGCATGCATGTGTATTCATAGACCATGCCTGTTTCCTTTGAAATACTCTCAGCTCAAACTGTTCACTAAGACAGAGAAGTAACTCCAGTGTTCTGGAGACCTGTGCAGACTTTGCTCTCCAAACCCTTGGAAAATACAGCCTGTGCTTCTCCCTGTGCCCCAACTGTCCAGTTCCTTCTTCCTTCCCCCTCCTACTGTCCTTTTTGCTCAGCACCCAAATGCTTCCAGAAGCAAGTATGTACTGAAGTCTTCAAGGCCACCTGCTCCTCCCCCTATTCAGAAACTCAGGAAGGGAGAGGAAGGAGAGGGAAGGGGTGTGCTTTCTGACCCAACCAAGCCCATTCATGATGATCTGTCNCTGAGTCAGGGGACATCTGTCATGGGTGGGAGGAGGTCCCCCACAGCAACAGTACTCCTACGCTGCTGAGGGATGCTATGTGGACAGGTGCTGTGTGAGTGTGCCCTGTGTGGGTGTGTACTGTGTGAGTGTGCCCTGTGTGGGTGTGCCCTGTGTGAGAGTTCCCTGTGTGGGTGTGCCCTGTGTGAGAGTTCCCTGTGTGGGTATGTGCTACATGGCCATCCCTCTCCTATGCATTCTCTTACATAGGAATAGACTGGGTAGATGGACCCTGGTTTGTGGTGAGGGAACTGAGGTGTAAGGAGGTGATGTCNTTCCATAAGGACACACAGTTACTGAGGGCGTGTAGTGGGAGCGGAGCCCAGCCACCTTATTGTTCTCCCAGAGTCCTGTATCTCCAACCCTGCACACTCCTTTCCCACTACTCTTCCCCGTCATTGAACAACCCAGGTCATAAGAATNTATTTGTGTGGTTTGTTGCTTTGGTCCTCCTCTTAGTCCAGTACCACATGAGGACATGACCTTTTTTAATTGATACCTGGTAATAATCTTCATCAGTATCTTCATCACTGGCNGTGGCCGTGGCCATGGTGGCAGCAGCAGCAGCAGTAGTAGCAGGTGNCAGGCAGCCCTTAGGAGGCTGTCAAAAATATGAGCTGAGTGATGGGCCCCCTTCCCCAGAGCTCTCTCCAGTGCTACGTGCAGACAAGTACCTCTCCACTTCCATACTGATATTTCATCATTTTCTCCTTTTCCTCTTCCTCCCACCCCCATCCTGATAGCCAGTCAGTGGAGGAGGATGAGGCATTCGGCATTCTGAGGAGGAGAAGCTCTGTGGGCCTGAGTGCCTATCTCCTGGCAGAGGAGGAGCCGGGAACTGGGGAACCAGGGACTGGGGTTCCNCGCCGCCAGACATTCCGAAGAATCATCTCCATTGAGGAAGACCCCCTGCCTCAGCTCCTGGAAGGTGGCTTTGAGAAGCCACTGAGCAAATGTCCAGAAGAAGAGGAGGTCTTTGACCAGAAGGCAGAAGGGCAAAGCATGGCAGCCCCAGCGTCGGAACTCATGCCTACATCTCCCCGAGGGCAGCCTGTTGGGAAAGAAGCCCTCTACAAGGTAAGGTCCAGGCAATGCTACTGCAATCTGACCCCTTGTATTTGAGGGAGGCCAGCTGCAGTGGGCTTGGGGATTCACCATATTTTGTGTCCCAAAGGTCACCTTCCCTTCCTTACACCTTTTCAGCTGAGCATCATAGAGAGAGACTCATCCGTTTCAGTAANTTCTCCTTGTTAATTTCTGTTCCCCCATTTTTCACACTCTCCTTCTAACTCAGATCTGAAGCATTTATTGAACACCTGTTGGAGTCAGTGTCTGCTAAGATCCATTACAAGTGGNCATTTGGTACAGCTCTGTCCAGTGTGCACGCCATCATCTTCCTATTGATCTCAGCCGGCTAAGGCTCTTCCATGCCCCAGTGTCCTGTGCACTCTGCCCTCCCTCTCCTCACTCAGATTTCCCTCTGAATTCTGTAAGGAGAGCAGTTCAAAGGTCATAGCGCTTGATTCTTATTACCAAATGCTCTCTAGAATGGGGTATTCCTCTCTGCCTTGTGAGAACTATATCCCTCTGCTGGTTTGGNACTTGATCCTTGATATAGGCCATCCAACCCTTGGCCTCCACCCTGATCCTCCAAAACATCTCTAGAAATTCCATTGCAGTGTGCAAGGGGCACCTCCCTTGGGCAGCCCCCAGCCAGTGGGCCTCTCTCTCCCCCTGCACACTCTTCCAAATCCCTTCAATACACAGACCTATACTCACTTTCAGCGGGCACAGATGGATCAATATCAAAGTCATCCCAAGATATCACCCAGTGTCACAATATGTGACCAAGAGGTCTGTAAGAGACAGGCCTGGAGGAGAAGGCTATGCTCCTATGTGCTGAGCCCTGTCTTCACTGTGGTCTGACGGATGAGCCTGACAAACGTCCCCACTGCCAGAAGGAAAAGTTGGAGCCCAGAGGGGAGAAGCTGGGGCAGCCTGCCTCTCTGCTGGGCTCTTAGTGTAAGGGTGCCCAGCACACATGCCTCTGAAGCTGTGTGTTCTGTAACTGCTCTTCCCTCACAGAGCACTCCAGTGTCCCCAAGGCTCCTCACATGGCTGTGCCGCCANTTTGATGCAACAGCAGGGAGACTAAAGAGGGTCAGTTATGTGGAAGGCTGCCCTGAGGNAGACCTCCATGAGGCATGCCACCCTTCTGGAGAGAACTTGGTCATAGCAATCAAGTGCCGTGACCTTTCAACCGGCACTTCTGCTCCTAGTGAAAAGTCAAGACTGTATGTACTGTTTAGTATAGAACATTAAAAAAATAAGGCTACTATANGGACATAAATTACATTATAATAATTTAGTGAATATTACATACCTGCTAAATAAAAGATTCCAAGAAATCTTTAGTGACTCAGAGGGATTTGTATTGTTGTTGAATAATTATGATAACTAGGATAAAATTATTTATGTATATGTATGTATACATACTTATTTCTCAAATCCATTTAAATAAAACATTTTCTCATAACTATGAAGGCTAAAAACACATAAAATGTGAGTGATGACTATCTCAGATTATAAAGAATTTTTACTTTTATTCCTACAACCGTATATTTCCCATTTAAAGATTAAAATCTATCACTTTAATTTTTAAATATTCATTTTATTTGTTAATGTATAGGCACACACATGCCACAGCACATGTGCAGAGGTCAAAGGACAACTTTTAAGAGTCACTTCTCTTCTTCCACTGTGTGAGTCCCCGGGATGGAGCTCAGGTTGTCAGCCTTGGTGGCAGGTGCCTTTATCACTGAGN
The DNA here is from genome assembly GCA_001675575.1 of Neotoma lepida. Classification (NCBI taxonomy): domain Eukaryota; kingdom Metazoa; phylum Chordata; class Mammalia; order Rodentia; family Cricetidae; genus Neotoma; species Neotoma lepida. Next base: position 631,320 of record LZPO01017307.1, read on the forward strand.
GTCTTGCCAGCCCAGAATATATCATTTTAGTTTGGATGTTTTTGTTTTCTGATTTGGGTTCTAGGTGTTATTGTTGCTTGTTTGTCTATCTGTTTCGTGGTGTTGGGGAAAGAAACTCAGGACCCTGTAATGGGGGGGCAAAGCCTTTATGTCTTAGATACACCCTAACCCTTGCTTTTTAAGCATGTAGGAAGAAAAATGATAGCATATGTCCTGATGTGATAACCAGACTTCCTTTACCTTGCCTGTCCCTAAACCCATCTGTCTGTCACCTGGCAGATGGACTGTCCCCAAGAAAGGAGAGCAAACTGAAGGATCTCCCTGCTCTCGTGAGTTAAGCTGCCTATATCTGGACCATTCATGCCATTATAGGTTGGTGCCTGAGAAGCAGAGTTCTTCCCAGGAAAGGGACAAGGTAGTCATGGGGCTGAAGGCCAGGCAGCACTGCAGTCACAGCCACAGACACCACCTCTACCACCTCCACCTTGGATTTCACATCCCCACCTCTTACCTGTGCCTGCTCTGCCTCAGTTTGCTTAAACAAATGACAGTTGGAGGTCCCTGGACAAGGGACAGGCAGAAGCCAGTGCCCTGTGTATTCACTGGGTAAAGAAAATAGGGCAGAGGGCATTGTTTCAATTTTATCTTAAATNCTTTAGTTGACCTTATATTCTTTCCAAACTACTGCATTTCCCCCCAAAATCTATTGGTGGCTTTGTTCTGAAATTCAAGTACTGCTAATATCAGCTGTGTTTTGCTATAGTATTTGCTCAACCAGATAAGCTAATTCCCTCAAATCCACTTTGAAATCCACCCAAAGAGCCCCCTCCCCCTCTGCTCTGCAGTGCTGAGCCGAGCTTGAAGGTGAAACATGTGATCAGATAGTGCTCCGGAAAGAATGGCTGCTCACACCCTCACACCACCTCCTGCTCAATTTCTGTCCCGGAGGAAGTTCAGCCATCCTGGGCTCACAGTCCCAGGCTGATGGCAATCCAGTCCTGCTTTGTTCTCTGGAGCTCAATGAACAGAGCAATGTGTGGTTGCCTGTGAAGACTTCCCACCTTCCTGAGTGGAAGGGTGTCCTAGTTTGGATTCTCTGTTGCCATGAAAACAATAACAACAACAACAACAACAAAANAAAACACTGACCAAAGCCAACTGAAAGGGAAGAAAGGGTTTGTTTCATCTTACAGCTTCCAGGTCACAGTCCATCACTGAATCACTGAAGGAAGTCAGGACAGGAACTCAAGGCAGGAACTGAAGCAAATACCACAAAGGAATGCTGCTTACTGGCTTTCTCTCCATAGCTTGCTTGGTTTGCTTTTTTATACAACCTAGGACCACCTGTCCAGGGGTGGTACTATCCACAGTGGACTGGGCCCTCCCATACCAATCATCAATCAAGAACATGCCTCTCAGCCTTGCCTACAGGCCAGTCTGATGGAGGCACTTCCTCAGTGGCTCTTTTTCTCAGGTGATTCTAGCTTGTGTCAAGTTGACAAAAACTAACCACACAAGAGCTATCCACACAGATGACTATGTCACAACTGAAGAGATGATGCAAGGGCCATGTGCAGAGACTCAAGAGGGTCTCCATTCTACCCAGAGGCTATATCCTGTTGGTGACTTCTCCCNGGGACACATGAACATTAATACCTATTTACTGTAGACAGAGCACCTATGGCAGAATAAAGAAATGATTCCATCCAGAGAGAGAGNTAGGGGACTAATTGGGGCTCCTCACCAGAGCGTGGGTAAATCACTCACAGCAGCTGTATCACCAACTAGCCCACCTCAGCAAGGGTGATGACTCCAGAAAGCTATATCACTGGCGCCCCCTGCACAACTTGCAGGCACCTCCTCCAGAGAGTCTCCTCCCCCAGATCAGTCGTCTCTGTTTATGTAACCTCAAGGAGTCTTGTGAATCTTGGAGTGTTCAGAGCTTCTGAAGCCGCCTAAGTTTCTTGAGTCTTAGGAAACATCTCCTGGAGAGATGCTTTAAGTTAAAGGAATGGTACCCAGTCCTATGGAGGTCTTCCATCTCTCTCCTCTCCCTTCNGAAGACTACCTTATGGCCCTAGTTTGCTTTCTGTCACTATGATAAACACATGACCATAGTCATGAAGGGAAGCCAGGGAAGGAACACAAGGCAGGAACCAGAAAGCAGGAGCTGATGCAGAGACCATTGAGGAATGCTGCTTACTGGCTTGCTTCCCATGGCTTGCTCAGCCTGCTTTCTTGTAGCACCCAAGACCACCTCTGCAAGGGGAGCACCATTCACAGTGAACTGAGCACTCCCACACCAATCATTAGTCACGAAAATGCGCTACAGACTTCCCCATAGGCCAATCTGATGGAGGCATTTTCTCAGTTGAAGTTTCTTCATCCCAGATGACCCTATCTTATGTAAGTTGACAAAAATAAAACAAACAAACAAACAAACAAACCCAGCACACTTGTCTTCCGCTGCCCATATAGAGAATTCTGGCTTCTCCCTAAGGCCCTGCTTTCTGGACCCTAGGCTGCTTCTCATTCTTACCCCCAGTGCTCTGGGAATACCACACTCTCAGTAACTNTTTAAATCCCTGGCTCATCTGNTCTGTCAGCCAGGGCCTGCCTACTTGTCCCAAAGTCCCNCTGGGCATGAACATANGTGAAAGGCTGTTATTTCTCCTAACAATCATGTTCATGCTAGAAGGAGCCCCATGCTCCAAGACCAGTGCTAGCTGTGTTCTGGAGCAGAAGTGGCCTTCCTGGTTTTGGGGTCTCAGTGGACTACTGCAGTGATAATAAAAGGCAACCGAGCAGTAGCAGGGGCTAGTGGCCACACCCAACAGGTGACCAGACTGTCTTTCATCCACAGGAGGAAAGCATTCCCTCTACCCCAGACCGGCTCTTCAAGATTGTATTTGTGGGTGATTCTGCTGTGGGGAAGACATCCTTCCTGAGGAGGCTCTGTGAGGCCCGCTTCTCNCCAGGCATGGCGGCTACTGTGGGTGAGTTCTCTGCTCAAGGAGGGAATAAAGGGCTAATGGGAGGAACAGTGGCACTGGCTCTTCAGCGGTGGGCTAGGAGGAACAAGGAGAAGCCTATCTCCCCTGACACTGNTAGGCTGCTAAGTTCATGGAGTGTGGCTGGAGTTGAAANGGGTGGGGTGAGGTAGGGTGAGTTCTTCATAGTTCNAGCCTTGTATTTAGGGAGTTGAGGTTGACAAAAGGTGGGTTTGAGGTCTTTGGTCCCTTCTGTGAGCCCCCACTTAGCTTGTGCTACTTTTGCCTCACTTTAAGGAAATAATCTTATGAATGTATATATGCAGGTATGTATTACTTTGTGTGTGTGTGTGTGTGCCTGTGTGTGCATGCATACACATATGCATATGACAATACAAGTATGTAAGTCAGAAGACAGTCTGTGGGAGTTGGTTCTCTTTTTTCACGTGGGTCCTGGGGATCTAACTCAGGTCATCAGGATTGACAACAAGTACCTTTACCAACCGAGCCAGCTCACCAGCCTTCTGCCCCCATTTCAATCAATGGGGCCCTGAACCTTCATGCTTCTCCAGATCTGATGGGAACTCCCCCAGAGCCAAGCCCTGCCACCCCCCAACCTTTCCTATGGGTCTACTCCTGCCCATCCTGCTCTTAGGTCTGTGGACATATGTACAGCTAGCACCCTGCCAGGCTTCTTTTATACATTGACTTGACTTGTCCCGTGTCCTGGATCTGCGGGGAGTCATCAGGAATTAACTGTAGGAGTGTATTAGGCTCAGCTGCCGTTAGATAATCATGGCTGAATGTGTTCCCACTTATGGATAATACTTTATTCAAAGAGAAGCTTTTAATTGTTTCACCCAAAGCTGCACATGGCGTTGGAGTGTGTGGCGGGATCAAGGGCATGTTAACCTTTCAGCTTCTACCAGGTTGAGTCACTCAACAAAAGATGAAAGTGTAGATGCTTGCTGTGCCTCTTTAGCTGAATTGATGAGCCAGCTGAACTTAACAATGTAGTCTTCCAATCTGAGCATTGGCCATGACCGTATAGCCACCATTTCAACCTGTCTTCATATTGTGATCAGCCTGATAGATTGAAAAACTGGGGTCCAGAGAGATTAGGCGCCCTATCCACATTCCCATGGTTAGTGCTGACACCCCCGACAGAACATCATCTAGCCCTTTCCACAGCATCCTAGCAATGTTGCATTGTATGGACATAGCACCCTGTGAGTGGTAGGGTCCCTTTACTGCCTTTAGAGGTCAGCAGAAGTTGGGAACAGGAAAGGTTGGGCAGGTTCAATGGGATATTGGAAATCCTAGGTCCTCATCTTGATTCTGCTACTGACTGGCTCTGTGACCTCAAGAGCACACAGTCCCTCCTTTGGGCTTTGATTTTTCTTATGTGACAAAGAAAGGATTTGATATGGGTTCCCCCCTGCTTCTATGGCAAGGTCTCTGGCCAGACCACCCTTGACCATTGGCTTCTTACAAACTGGTTCAGCAAGCAAACTTCCCAAGCCCCAGGGCTTTTCCTGGGGGAGATTCAGCCTTTTCCTCTCATCCTGAACTGGCTCCTCCATCATCTTTCCTACCCACGGTGTCTTCCCACATGCTTCAGTGCCCTGTGCTTCCTGGCAGGCCTTTNCTTAGGCTGTTGCATCTCATCCCTGCCTCCTGCNTTACTCCACATAAAGACTGAGGACATCCCAATACAAAGCATCAGACATGAAAGGAATCAGGGCAGNCACTGGATGCAAACCCAGGACAGTCTGACCTAGCTATCCTTCGAGAGGAAACCAGTGCACTAACCGTGAAGAGGTACTGCAATGGCTGTAGGCAGACAGACTGGCTTTTCTGGAGGGTGCTCCAGTGTGGGCTCTACAAGTCAGGGTTCTGTCATGGGCTCATGGTGACAGGGAAGGTGCCTTTTGAGTCCCCAGGCTCATCTCTAAGCCACATGCCTCTCCTGACAATGGAGTCAAATTCACTTCCAACTTCATGCCCGAGAAGGCTCTGGTGAAGAAGAAAACTGACCCGTTTGTACTTGCCAGGAGGCCACCACACATTTCAGTAAACTTCCACAATTTAGGAAGAGGACAAACTAAAGGTCCTTTATCGTGGGGCACAAACACACCAGAGCAGCAGCAGGTTCTCCAGGGCAAGTTCTCTAGCCCAGTGAGCCTTGCCTTGTCCTGTGCGGGAGCTGATGAGCAACCATTGTACCAGCCACCAAAGTAAATTCCTTTTAGGATGACCGGTCCCTGAAGAGTCAGTTTCCCAAGGCCACGGCAGCCCAACCCCTACCCAGAGCTCTGGCCAACCCCTTGTCCAGAGCAGCAGATATGGCTCCCCTCAGCAACAAACACTGGGCTTTTCTTCAGGTTCAGCTCTGTCACTTGCAGTGACTTCCTGGTCTCTCACACTCCATGAGAACACCGTGTATAGAACTCTTGCTTCTATGTACCATGAGGTACACCTTGTGGGGTCCTGCTTACTCTGCCTCAGGACCTTGCCTGCTCCTTCGTGAACATGTTTGGACCTGTGGGGACTGTAACACCAACTGATGATTTTTGTGGAGCCCTGGAGCTGGAAAGACACTTGGAAATGGTCTATTCACAACCAGCCAGATTNTGAGGGGACAGAGGTCCACAGTCAGAGTGAGTGTCAGAGACCAAATCTCCCCAGCAGCCAGGACTTCAGTGTTCAGGTCCACTACTCTACATGGCTTCATAACCTCCCTGTTTNAATCACACTCTGGAACCCAAAAGCATGTCCTGATAGAATGCTCTCGGTTCTTTCTTGACCACCAGTGAGGTCCCCACCCCGTGTCCTATAGAGAATTCCTGAGTACCCTAGGGTCCTCCTGCAAGGCAACTTGTGGNCGTATTCCCTCCCCTCCCCTGCCTGCATGTTGATAGCCTGGCCTGTCTTCACCAGAAAAGCTGATGTCACCTTCTGGGGACCCTTCAGCTCAGCTCTAACCCACAGCCCATCCGCAGCACACTTCTAGGGACCGGTGATTTCTTTACTTCAGCTATCACATCTAATCAGGTTGCAAGTTGAAGGATATCTCAATGCCATCATGGAATGTTCCAGCAGGACTTAGAGATTATGAAACCCCAATTTAGTTCCTTCAAGCCTCCATCCCCCCTCAGCACACAAAGAGCTGAATCTCTAAAACTGAGTTGAAATGACATCATCAAGGTCATACTGCTGGGCACTGGCAGGGCCCAGGTCTCCTGGTACTTGGACCTTCAGACTGCTGNATGGTCCTAAACTCATTTATTCCAGGCCCTTTGGCCCCACATTTTTCTACTGCCTCTTGTTGAGCTCTTGTTCTCCTGCCATGGTGTCTGGGTGTTGTCACTGTCANTCCATCCTCACCTTCTGTTGTCCTTGTGTTCTCTAGCTGCACATCCAGCCTCTGAGGACTTGCTTATAGGCTGCTCTAGCTGCCTGTCTGATACTAGACAAAGAAATGCCCTTTGAATCCAGTGGGGCCTCATATCAAGCTCACCATCGCACAGAACACATTTGTCCAGCCCTCTGTCTACCTCACTCCCTGCAAAATAAAAAANGTGTCCATTGTCTAGCAACCAACCAAAAAGGTAGAAGTGGCCTGCTGGAGGCAGCNGAGACCAGCTGCCCCCAGCAACACCCACTTGTCCTTCCCAATTTCTTATGCCAGCAACAGAAAGCTCTGGTCATGGGGCTTCAGGCTCTATGAGTGGTTTCAGATCTGGCCCTGCCAGTGCAGTATCCATGGTTGATTGCTCAAAAATAGTGAGAAAGCATNAAAGAGGGCTTCTCCAAAGCATAGAGTTGGNGTACCCATCCCTTTCATGCTTTTAACCAAGAAGAAAANTCACCTCCAGTTCAACAGCTAGCAGTTGTCATCTGTTTTGATGGGTACATGNGGCCATGGGCTGCCTNGGGAAAGGAAGCTCCAGGCAACCTGTGTTTCAGGTATGGATGCTAGAATGGAGTGGGGAGCCTCATCCTAGCTGCCAGCCCAGGGAAGGGAGGAACTTTGATTGCAATTTCTCATCTTTCTATGGTGTGTATGTGTTGAGATTTTTGAAGCTAAGAGCTGCACATGTCCCTGACTTGTCCCTGCCCCTCTGGGCAGTCCAGCCCAGGGAGGGTCACATAACTGAAGAGATGACTAT
>LZPO01017307.1:651089-684610 GCA_001675575.1 Neotoma lepida
GCTTCCCTGCGGAGGTGTTATGAAGTCCCTGGTGACTGAGCTCTCTGTCCTCACAATTATAGTCATGCATCTGTGTTGTCAGAGAAGACTTTAAACACTGGTGCTCAGGGGAGGGCTGCTGGTCCCNGGGGCCAGCCCCCAGCTTAGCTGTTTCTCTGCTGGTGACACCATCTCTTTTTCTGCCCTGACCCCCCACTGCCTAGGTTACTCAAAGAGCAAGAGGACACAGTGAGGAAGGACACCATTCAGGTTGGCCCCCCTGTCAAGAAGAAATCCTGTTGTGGCTGACAGTAGGCCCTCCCNAGCCATCCTAACCGTGCCCATGGTCACCTTCAGCCAACAGTCCTCCAAAGGCCAAGGTCACATGGCTACCTGAACCAGCACTTGGGTTTCCTATGCAGCAACACCTGGCAAGGCCCACCCTGCCTTGTCCTTGTTGGTGACTTGCCTCCCCTAATGGNAGGAAGCACCTGCAGCCAGAAGGCTGCTTTTTCCCTTCCTTAAAGATCTGCTCCCCCTTCTCTACGGTACCCCAATACCTACTCCTTCTCCCCTCCAAAGTGATTTTTTGGAGAAAGGAACAGATGGGCTTATCCAGAAAAGTCACCACGTGCCTTCTCCACCTCCCTTCTCCTCTCTCCATGCCCCTAGGAGTCTCTGCACTGTGGTTGCCATGGCAACTATACAGGGACAACTTGATGCTTATTGAAGGCCAAAGATGTGCCATTTGGGTGATACTGGGGTAGCCTGTCTTGCTTTGGGCCCTGTTCTCCAGAAACCAGAGAGCTGCTCTTGGCACGGATGTCATGGACCTTGAGACACTCGAGTGTCTGCTCCAGTTCACAAGGCTCTCTCTGCTTCTCCCTGAGTTCCTGAACCNCAGGCTTTACAATCTCTCCCAANACCCGCTGCACCCACTGGATCTGTGCTTGTGGGTCTCTGCAGTGTGCTTCCTGACGAACCTCAACCCTGACTCCAGGGTGAACAGAGGGTGACAAATCCACGCCTGGACACACACAGCAGGAGTACTTCCTACTTAACTTTGACAAAGAAACCAAAAGAAAACCAAAAGAGGAAGCCATCTACGGCTAAAGATGGTGGCCGTTTCTGGAGGGTCTAAATAAGATATGTGTCACTGTATAAAAGGCGTTTTCTGAGGGTTTCTCCAAATACCTCTTTGGAAAATNTCATTTGATTATTGATAGAGTAGATTGACAGGCAGGTGTGGTGGGGGAGGGGGACCCAACATCAGGTCCATAATTATTGGCTTCATTTTATAATCATTTTCCTTTATTCTAGGAGATTATACTCTTTTTAAAAATGTAGCTGGGATATTGACATTTTGCTGGTGCTTGAGAAGTGAGCTGCCAGTAGCTGCTAGCTTCAGCAGAGGGCGCTTGGCTTCAGGGAATGACCTGAACTCTGCTTCTGGTCAGCGCTGACTATCTGGGTGTTAGAAAGTCCATCCTTGCCCTGGATGGAAGGTAGGATAAAAAGATCACAAAGGTCCATTTTTACAAGTGATTGATATTCCAAATCTACAGCCAAAGAGCCGGGCACCAGCTCCATGGACAATGGGTGGCCCAACAAGTGACATTCACTAAGAGGACAGAATATTAGTCTCCCACACAGCCAAATAAACAGGGAGAAACAGNGAGCTAGAGTTCCTAGGCATGTTTTACAACCTCTTCCCTAGACCCCCCAAGGAATGAGAGCCCCCATAGTTATCAGGCATGTGCCCGCCTGCTTTGGGCAGGCTTTTTTCTTTTGCTGATTTAGCATTTGCAGGGACCAGAGAGCCTGTGGAGGATGCTTAACAGAACCCACCTCCGAGTGCCTTGAGGAGGTCCATGATCTCAGTAGGCCAGCTCCCACCCGAGACCCCTACCCCATCAATTAAAGATAAGATGGGTTATTCAATGCTTGACAGCTTTCTGCTTGGATACATAGGATGCCTTGTGATGACTCTGGTGACCTAGTCATTTTCCTTCATAGCCTGGCCCCAGACCTCAGACTGGAGACAACTCTCAAGAAACTCCTTTCCCTAACAGAAAGGCATTGGTGGTGGTTACATTTGTGGGTTGGAGCATGTAGGAGGGGTATGGGAGCCAGTCAGAGGTGGTGCTCACTCTGTGTGTGTGGAGGGCAGGTACAAGGTAGGATTGCCATGGGGAGGGTGGCCAGCTCCTCTGTTTCTTACCAGAGATGAAACTGGAATCCGTAGAGCAAATGGGCTATACCTGGGATCCTCTGGGTCCCCAGATGTCTTAATGCCCAGCGCTATGTTCCTACTAGGACTATCATGTCCTTTTCATAAACAAAGAGCCTTAAAGGGTTTGGAGGACAGAGAGAGAANACTGGCACCAAGCCTTTGGACATGTGGCATGTTCCATGATTCTTCAGAGGTCCAGGGGTAGGTAGGAACAAGGGCAGGGAGGCCTAGGTTGCCCCTTCTTTAGCCCCACTATAAAGGAAAGAGCAGAATGTGGGCTTCAGTGGGGCTCTGAGAAGTCCCTTGTCCCCAGCTCTCTGCTTCTTCTCCTCCCATTCTTTTTAAGATATGTGTGGATCTGAGCCACCCTCAGGAGCTGTCACCCTGGCCCAGAGGCTGGCAGAGTGTTCAGAAGAACCTTCTGGCTCCATTCCATTTGCACCCCTGCTNATTAACCAGCTTTCTTGCTCATCTAGCATGGACTGAAAGTTTCAATGCCTTCCTCCCATGGAGCTCCAGAGTTCCAGAGGCAATGGCCACGAAGGACTTAGCGCTGTGCCCAGGACTTCACAGGTGTTGATTACCAGGGCCTGTTTTCATTGGTAGCTGGGAGTCACTGCCCAGCCCACTTCGTAGACATCTGTCCTGAATGGACACACTGACCAGCACCGTTTCATTTGAGCATCTCTTCCCAGCCCATTGGCTGGGTTCCGGGTCAGAGCTGACTTTGCTCTTGACCTTAACATCATTTGTTCCCACGGACTCCCAGAATTCCTGAGGTTCCTACCAGGGCCTGTATCCCAGCAGTGGCCCTTGCTGATTCCAGGCCCCAGGCTGTGTCTCGCCCTCCCTGTCACTCATCAGGAACTGGGGAAGCAGCTGGGACCTGGGAGCAGTGCATGACTATTTACCTACGAGTGACCTTGGCTCATGACGGTCCCACAGCACCCGCATCTTCTCNCCCTTAGCTGACTCATGCTGCTTTGTGTCTGCTGCCACCCACAATCTTAGGATGCCAAGTCAGGAAGTCCAGCACCAAACTGATGTCGCAAGTATTTCATTCCTGCTTAGGGGTTGATTCTTTTAGACTCTTTGGGGGTATTTCATGTTCCCTTGTGAATGTGCAGTCTCTCCCTTCGCACCTTTTGGAATCTCTCTGTTCCATTTTTCACCTAATTCTGGACTCCCCACTCCCCTCAAAAGCCCACTCCAGCCAGACCTATGAACTTTGCCAAATGGCCCTACTGTGCNTCTACAGTGAGCAGTGCTCCAAAGGGTCTTAATCTAGTCCCAACTAAGGTGCTAACAAGTGGGGGCCCAGGGCTCCCACTGTGCTTTAACACAGAACTCTAAGAAAGGTAGTGCTTCAGGTCAAAGGACTGAGTCTCTGGTAGTGGCGTTTTTAAGCCCTAATAGTTTGTAGGGGTCAAATATTTGAGACCATGCAGCCTTTCCCTCTGCCNCTCTGGGAGATCTGTTTGCTTCATGTACTGGGGATTCCACTGCTAGGTTCAAATAAATTCTGTCTACAGTGGCATCCTTTGTGTTCAGTACAAACTTTGGTTGTAGAGTCAATTTTGTGGTCCCTCTTTTATTTTCTGTTTAAATGGTGTATTTTTTTTCACCTTCCAACCTGCATATCTTTAAAGTGAGTCTCTTGTAAACACAATATAGTTGACTCATTTCTTNAAAAAAAATCTATTTTCCAGTATCTTTTAATTGGAAATTTTAGTTTGTTTACATTTAATCTGATTGATAAAAAAGATTATGTCTGCCACTTGGCTATTCCCTTTCTATATATAATATATATTTTGGTCCTCTGTTTTTCCATCACCATCTNCTTTTCTATTAAATAGATGTTATCTGGTTCATNATTTAATTATCATAATTGCTTTATTTTAAAAATATATCTTCTTGATACTTGCAATGAGGATTACCATGAATATTTCAATTTATAACAATATATTNGGATCAATAACAACATAATTATTTTGTTTAGAGCCTTACTTTTTATTTCACCTGACTGTTAACTGACTTAAGATAGCAACATTAATGAACAACAAAAAAATTAATTATTTGTTTTTTAATGCTGAATTCATTTTGAATACTAAGTAAACCCTAATATGTGATTTTTGCAAGATGCTGCAAATACCAGAAAATTATGAATCCCCACCTTAGATATTAGTTGAGTAACAACTTAATTTTAATAAGACACAAAATTCTGATTCTGTATAGTTCTATTCTCCTCTCCTTTATGTTAATATATATTATCCACAATTTTATCTTTGTACCTTCTGAGCCTGTCATGTAGATTCACAATTATTGCTTCATGCACTCATCCTTTAGTTTGTCCTTTAAAAGGAGTTATAAGTAGTCAAGGTGCAGAGAATAAATGTCAAAGGAATGGGATGTCTATATCTCACCCTACCCCCGAAACTCAGGGACCACCACAGAAGAGAGGATGATAAGATTGTAAGACCAGAGGTTGGGGAGGACTGAGACAATACAGCATCTTCTGAACATGACAGGACCACCGCACACATGAACTCACAGCAGCTGTGGTTGCCTGTACAAGATCTGCATAAGATCAAGCCAGTCAATATCCCAACATTGGGTGGGGTGCTCATGAATCACTACCCCCAGACAAGGTGTACTGATGGCTTCTGGGGAGGGAGAATCAGTTATCTTTAAGGGTGTGGCCCCTGACGGATCAACCATGCACCAGTGGATGGTCCTACACTTAGGGCGCCAGGCACAGTGGGCCCTAAGGAGGAATATATGTACTAATTAGACTCAGTGGGTTATTAAAAATACACAAAAAAAGGACAAGAAGTTGGGAGAGAGTATTGAGAGTGGAGAGTGGGTTCGGGAGGATTTGGAGGAGGGATGGGGAAATATGATCAAAATATATGTATGTATGAAATTATCAAAAAATTAATAAAATATTTATTTTAAAGGAGTTATAAGTAAAAAATTACATTTATATTCTCATCCATATTTAACAGTATAATTTTACCACTGTGCTTTTTTCCTTCGTGTTTTTCTTATTATCTGGTTCTCTCTGTTCACCTGAAGGATTCCCTTTAGTGCTTCTCAGAAGGTCCTACCTACTAGAGGGAAACTCCTTCAGCTTCTATTTCTCAGGAGATGTATTAGTTTACTCTCTTTGGGGGTATAGTTTGGCCATATGTAAAATTTTTAGTGACTTTCTTTTCTCTTTCTGCCATCCCACTGTGCCTGGCGCCCATAGTTCCTGGTATGGAATTAGTTTAGTCTCATTGAGGATCCCTTGTATGAGACNTCGCTTTTCTCTTTCTGTCTTCCAAGTTCTTTGTCTTTCATGGATGGATTTTGATGTCCGACTGNGGGTCTCTTTCAGTACATCCTACCTAGATGCTGTTGAGCTTCTTGGATGGTTGACTAGGTTGATAGTTTTCATAAGTTTGGGAAGGTTTCTGTTGTTAGTTTTTCACAGACCTTCTCCTCTGCTTCCGGAATTCTCATTATGCATAGTTTATATTGTTGATNGTTCCATAGGTCTTTGAAGTTCCATTTGTTTCTCTTCATCTCATTTTCTTTGTGTTCCTCAATTGGCCTGTCTTCAACGTCACTGATTCTTTCTTCTGTTTGATCAAATACAAGTTTATATAAAATGTTGTGATCATCATTGTACTTTGTAGCTCCAGAATGTCTGTGTTCACTGTTGGGATTCCTCTGTCTGGGTTGATTTCCTTTACTTGGTAAGATATGACTCACCCTTTCTTCTGGTTCCTCAGGGATGGCTTCCCCCCAGGTCATGTGGACACAATTAAAATGGCTTACATTTAGGGTGGCAAGATGGCTTAGTGGGTAAAAGCACCTGCCACAAAAGCCTGATGACCTGAATTCGAGCCTAGGAACCCATGGTGGAAGGACTAGTTCCTAGAAGTTATCTTCTGGCCTCCATATTCGCATGAGGCAACTGTGCACTCCAGACACACACACACACACACACACACACACACACACACACACACACACCACTGATAATAATAATCATGCATAAATAATTTTTTAAATAGCTTAGATTTCAAGTCTCAAATCTGCCTTGTGTGCAAATTAAGTTCCTCCTTCCTTCTTCACAGTGCATATAGTACAGCGGGAACCTGCATTCACTGTCAGCTCCACCTCTGGGCTCCTTCTCACTCTCTCCTCTCTTGATTGAACAAGGGAAGATAGCATTTCCATCTGTGAAACTGCCCTCCAACTGAGTTCCTGGAAGCCCTTGGTGAGATGAGTTCTCCCAGGGAGAGTTCAGTCCTCTGGGTAGGTGGAGGGATGCTGGTGTCCTCAGATAGATCTCCATGTGCTCCCTGCATCAGAGACTATGCAAAGCTCTGCTAGGCAAGGACAAGTGTGGGAAGGTTGAAAAATCTAATCTGAAGTTTGAAAAATAAAGGGCCGCTTACTACAAAATAATGAAAGCAGAGCCCACATGCATGGTGAGTCTAATTCCTAAGTGGCTGCTGCTTGGAATCAAAGCCCCCTTTTGACTTCCGGGTCTGGTCCTGGCCCTGACCCTGGGAATATGGCACCTCTCCTCTCTTCATGCTCAGCCAGNATCCACAGGATTTGCCTCTACTGATTAACCCCACCCTCCTTACGGATGGATAAGAGGATGCCAGAGCCATCTGACTCTCCAGCCCCCTCCCTAGTTACCTCTGGTGGTGTTTCTATTAGTGGACATAGTCATTACCAGTAGCAGCCGCACTGAAGAACCTTCCACATGATTCAGTGGGGCCAATTTAATCAAAGTGTCCTACTTAGGAGAACATTGCTGGGAATGTTGGGATTTGGGGAAACCATATGGTGCTTGGCAGAGGACCTGAAATCAATGTGGAAACTGAGGAGCACGGGTGAGGTGGTACCATTTATCATCCTGGCTGAATCAGGTCCAATAACTGACCCTTGTTCCTAGCTGGGACTTCATCAAGGCTATGGCTCAGATCCAGAAGGGACTTGTCATAGTACCAGGAAGCTCGTCTCCCTACAAATGAGGACTCTGAGGACCAGTGAGGCCTGTGCCGTCATGATGAATTATGACCGGATCCATCTGACCTATAAAAAGTACAACGCATAAAAACCCTGCACTCCTAAGCAAAAATACCCAAAGAACACAGACACNGGGAATGGGGTGGCTACTTTTAATNTGGAAANAAGNACTGAAATACTGGGGTATGAGACGCAAAATGCTATGGGTTTCATCATGGATTTTGAAAATGTGACTATGGAAATGTGATTTATTAANCAGGTTCAGTATTGGGTTGTGGTTCAATGCCACAAGCACGGGCTCTCCAAGCCCCCTGTAATAATGCTAGTCAAATGGCCAACCACTGTATGTGATGCTCATTCACACACTGACCACAGGGCTCTAGAGAATGACAGGCATGGGACAGAGCTCCCAAGGGCAGGACGATTCATCTTTACAGCTCCAGTTTGGTCTACATGAGCTATTGAGAGCAAAGCGTCATTTCTTCAGAATAACATCCATCCCTAGGGGAGCTGCTGTGCTGGAGGCCCAGGTCTTACAGGCTGGGCGGCTCAGTCTAGGCAGACTCGGCTGGTTCAAATGAGGTACTCCTTCTGGCTTTAAAACAACATGCTGGGGAGCATTCCAGCTGCTGTGATTCGATTGCCTTTCAGACAGTGTGATGCCCATCAGAGTGCTCCATCTCATCCCCCGCAGCCACCCCAGCTGCTAGTGGCAATCCATTACCCCTGGGCAGCCCAACAGCTCAATTGACTTGGGCTCAATGCCCTGTGCATAGCAGATGCTTCCCTGCCCAGCTCTTCTTCATCCTGGTGTGAAACCAGCCCTTCTTACCCCACTGTGCCCATCCTGAATGCTTTCTCTAGCTTCCAAAGGGCTGCTCAGAATAAGGTCCCACATACAAGTGTGTGGCCTTGAACAATCCCTGGTATGGCTCTGAGGCCACCTACACATCTGTAATGGAACACTCTTTCACCCACTGTGGACAAGGAAGAAAGACAAATGAAAACTCAGGGGGAAAGTCTACTCAACTGAATGGCTCCAAGCAAGTCCTAGTTATTACATTAGGAATGGGACCAAAGCATGGTAGGATAGAGGGCGGGGAAAACACAGTTCTGGATAAGTAAGAGATGCAGGGGTTGCAGGTAAAAATACATCCCATTACTTCTTGGAGGAGTAACTAAATAGTGTTACTTCAAGCTCTGAACCAGNGTGTGGTAAAGAATAGAATCTGGGTGGATAGACCAGAAAATACTTGAGACAGCATGCTCCAAAATGACCCACCTTTATACACATGGTTTATAGACCACTTTAACACTGAGGTGGTGAGAAAGTTCTAGAAATGGAGAATGGGAATGGCTCAATGTGGTCATGTAAATGTACTTATACGTATCGAATTATACATTTTAAAATGGTTTAAATTAAATTGTGTGCCTATTTTGACCACAATTTAAGAAAAAACATTTTTAGGAACGTCTGATTTTCTCCCATCTGAAAGTGAAGCCCAAGGGGGCTTATAGTTGGTTTTGGAGTACATGAGGAGTTGAGGGAGTATAGAGGAAAACAAGCAGACTTCCTGCCCTCGGAGTTCCAAGACACATGAGAAGAAGAAACCCCTAAAAACCCACAAGGAACTTGCCCTGCACATGCCACTATAGCATCCACAAGTCTTCCCCCTTAGGACCTCTTCCAATACCTGGACCCTGCAGAGGAAGGCCCTCAGGTCTCTTGGCACGCATGTTATCCATGCACAAACTTGTTTGTGTATTTGCCTTCACCACTGGGGCAAGTCCCCTATCAGTGGGATCCCTGTATGGCAACCGGAGTAGATGGAGGCCTCAGAGTAGTTACGAGAGTGTATATTGAGTGAGGACATCAACACATAACAGACGACTCTTGTTGCTTCTGGAATTCTACCGCATTGACCACAGCAGAAATGGATTCCAAAGCACCCAGGAATGTCTGAGCTTTAAAGAGACTTGCATTGAAACCATTACAGAAAGAAAAGCTGGAGAGGAAGAGAGAAGCTCATAATCCAGGGGCACAGGCAGACTCTGGCATTAAGCTTGCTCTGAGCAGCTCCAGAGGTTGGGTTAGAGCCAAGAAACAGAGCGTAAGGTTGAAGTATCTCTCAGGGGAGTTAACCTCCTGGAGCACTGACCAGAAATAGAGTAAGCACTCCTGGCCTTCTGCTCCTCGGAATGGGAGAACTAGAAAGGATGAATCCGAGGCCCACACCCCTACGTACCCACCCTCAGTCCCAATGAAGGCAGAGGATGCACCCACTCCCTTATCACCCAGCTCCTCTCCCTCCATCCTCCGTCCCCTCCTTCCTGTAGGTCCCATCTTGCAGAGGGAAGCACCTAGCCTGAGTGTCCCCCAGAGAGCTCTACAGCTTCCCTGGTGCGGGCAGAGGTGCTGAGTCCCTGCCAGGGCCCTGCCACCTTCTCCATTGTAGCAAGTGGAATTGCCGGCTTCACACCATGGGTCTATTTAAAACAGCCTTTCACATCTGATGGANTTAAAAATATGCTAGAAGCTGGAGTCTTGCATGCNGAAAACACAAGCAAGCAGATGAGGCTTCTCTCCTTCCTCCTTGCCCTCCCCCTACCTCTTCCCCTCCCCCACCCTGCCACCTCCCAAAGCAGTTTCCATTCATGAGGTCCATGCCCCAATTTCTGCCCATCCCTCTCCNCTCAGGCACAGGAAGTCTGCAGCCTAGGGCTGGTCCCTGCTCAGCTCCATGAGAACTGCAGAGTGAAAGCCAGTGTCTGAGGCCTAGCCACTACCCCACAGGGGCCACTGGGGTCTCCTCACCACTGTTGTAATCAAGCNAAGACCCAGCTGAGCGGCCTTCACCAGTTCCTTCAGGCATAGAGATGGTNACCATATTCTGGCAGGAAGAGGGACCTGTCTAGGCTGCTATGTCAGTGAGCAGCTGCTGGCTCTGATCCACTGTCTTTGCCATCCTCAGTCTTTCAGAGTCTTCACTTANTGTTCCAGCAAAGAGGTGTACCACCCTCAAACAACACTCACNGAGAGCCTCAGCCCTACCATCTCTTGTAAAGCACCTGTCAGAGTTCCGTAGCTCCCAGAAGTGTCATCNTCATTCTATTCCCTCATCTCAAAGGACTGTATTCACCAGGAACCCTTTTAGGGCCATGACCCACTTTGCTTGGCCCAACCCAGTTTTCTCTTGCTATAAATTAAACCACATACCTCCTGAGCCAGAGTATCATTTATCTGAGGTTTGATAAGTGACCCCGTTGCATGTCCTGTCTGTGATGGCCACCGATGACCCAGCTGGTGCTGCTGACATTGAAATCAGGAAAGTAGCTTTATCTGGACAGAGCACTACCGCCCCTAGTCAGCCTGCACTGTGCTGTCTCATACCATAACCCTACCACATCCAGCCTGCACTGTGCCCCTTACTTGCTTAGCCCAGGCCATGATCTTTAGCTCTGCTTCTAAACCTTGCATGTGTGCCCAAATCATCTGAGAGTTGAAATAGTTTAGTTTTATGCTACTTTTGATAGCTTTACTTAATTAAAAAAATCAATCCTTGTCACTCGCCACACCTGGAGATTCTGATTTAATTAAATGTTGGAAGAAGCCCAGCATGATGGGGCATTCCTATAATCCTAACATCCAGGAGGCTGAGGCAGGAGGTTTATAAGTCCAATACTATCTGAGGCTTCTTAGCTGGAATCTGTCTCAAAAGCAAGCAAACCAACAGGCTGGGGCTGGGCATGGTGCCACAGGCCTGTAATCCTAGTCACTCAGGAGGCTGAGGCAGGAGGATTTACAAGNTGAAGATGTACACAGGCTACAAAGTAAGTTTGGGGTCAGCCTGGGTAACATAGTGATACTCTGTCTCAAATTTTAAAATATTTAATACTAAGAGAGCAGCACAGTGATAGAGGGCTTGTCTACACATCTAAAAGTCATGGGTTCTGAGATGATGCAAAAGTAAAGAAATAAAACTTGCGAGATTTATCAAGCAACCTTACTATTAGTAGCAACAATAACAGAATGGACTAGGAGAAAATGAAATGTCTCAAAAGTGTGTGCATCTCCTTGACCTTGGATCTGTTCTTTGATGTTACTGTCCTTGTCCAGCCCAGTCTAGACCAATGGGTCTTGATTCTTCAAGACAATGTTGCTGACTTCTCTGTGAAATACAACAGGTGGTTAGTATAGCAGATGCCTAACAGGTTCCTCAGCCTCCCTACACCTGCCATGTCCACTCCATGACCAGGCATGAGAGCAGTCCACCCTGACTGCCCACATACAGGACTGAGGGCTCAGTGCCTGCCCTGAGCCTTGGGTGCACCACACACATTGATGAAACTGCACGCTAACCCCCCTTCTCAACATGAGGTGCTATCAGGCCTCACACCTCAAGGCAAACTGAATTCTGTATCATCTCTTACCTGAAGGGTCACAGGTCACAGTTTCTGGTAGCGAGGTAAATTATCAAAACTACCTGTGGTTTGTGCACTGAGTAGGTGACAGAAAGCCCAGGTGCACACTGAACTGTAGAGATTATAGGGCATTGTCCCAGCATGCTGTGGAAACCAAGGTCCTTCCTCAAAGGGGGCTAATGACCCTCAGGTCCAGTCTTCTGTGTTGCCATGTGCACTCCACATTTAGACCCATCTTGNGTCTAATGAACCAAGCATCCCCCCACTATGCCTCCCCTTACCCTATGTACCTCCCTAGTCTTCTGCCCTCACAAAGTCCTTGAAGCCANATCACAAGGGACCATTTCAATGGAAACTCTTGGCAGAGTGACACATGAATGAGCATCTAATCAGATAGGCAACATGAGCAGACACAAATTAACTCCCCACAGAAGAGTCACCCAGCTCTGGCCAGCCAGCAGCTGGCATCCTTAATTCCATTTCCTCTCAGTTATTAAAATGATTTTCTCACAGATAGCCTATCTCCATGGATTCCAGACTAATAAGCAAAAATCAAGACCAGGAGAAGACTTTCCTGCGGACCCATCTCCATTTCCTGTTGGTGTGCGTCAAAACACCTCCAGGATGCCCTCCAGCAGCCCTGGAAGAAACTTCCTTCACTCTTGGAGTCTTTATCATCCCCATTCCCAAATAATAATAATAAGAAAATCCCAGCATTCATTATACTCCCTCAAAGTAGGAGACAGGCCCTTCTTGGAAAGGATTGGGCACATTGTGATAAAATAAAAACAGCAGAATCAGAAAGATTCCTCCAGCTGGGTAGGGACCTTCATTTTCATACATGAGAAACAGAGGCTGAGACGGTGAGTGAATAAAATAACTCGAGGTCACACAGCAGACTCCCAAGGAGAATAAGAACTATGGGTACAGTGGCATAGGCATCATGGTGGCAGTCTGCCTCCTGGCTATAACAATATTTGAATGAACTAGGATCTGTCTTCAATACTGAAAGACAAACATGAATGAGACAGTCTGGTTTGTGGAGGGAAGACAGACATAAAAACGTTCTAGTGAGACAGCATGGAAAAAGTGGGCACAGGGGTACAGGAGCTCAGAGGGGACTCGAACCCTTATATGGCTCAGTGGAGCAACATTCAGCAAGAGAGTAGCCACTGTATGGACTTCTAACAGGTTCCTCAGCCTCCCTACACCTGCCATGTCCACACCATGACCAGGCATGAGAGCAGTCCACCCTGACCATTCAGTCCTTCCCCATGCCATGATGGGGTGGACAACAGAGTCATCGCTGGTTTCCAAGAAAGAAAACTGAAGCAGAGAAAGGCTTAATGGCTTGCTAGTGGCTGCACAACCTTGAGTGGGAGAGTGAGATTTTAACTCAGTCTTCTCACGCTGTACTCCTGACTACCCCTGTGTCCCTTACCCTGAGCCATCTGAGGTTTGCCAGGTACCTGGTGGGACTAGGTATTAGGTGCCTCTCATCCCTGCCCAGCCCTGAATTGTGCTTGATGATCTCAGATTTCCACGAGTCTGGAGTCTGGGACTCTTATTCTTTGGACTGCTCCTGCTCCTACAGGGTTGCAGTCCAGACATCTTCAAGGCANCCTTCAGAATTATTTGACAGAGTCATGTGCCTTCCTGCTTCGCTCACGGCAGGCCAGCCTCCTGACCTACCGTAGGAAGGGGCTTTATCTTGGAGCTAGATGCTCTGTGCCTTCTTACCTGAACCTTTTGGTTCCAGTAACAGGGNGAGTTCCAGTTTATAGGCAGCTGTTGTGAGCCACTCACCACACAGGGAGTATCACTGTGCCCTCTCCTCATGCTTGTAACAACCCCAGGAGAAAAGGGTTATTATCATTCCTATTTAACAGGGCAAGAATCCACACAAGAGCAGACACAAAAAGCCAAGAAGCTGGCTGCAGGTCTCGCAGCCGTGCACTGTAAGAGCCAGGCTTCTACCTCAGGATTGTTTATCTCCAAGGCTGGCAATAGTTCCAGGTGTCATCCATGACCATGAAGCTGAGCTGTGAGTCTGTGAAGCCTGAGCTTTGGCTTCAAGCAGGATGCGCTATCCAATTGAGCTAACCAACCGTGGCCAGAAAGCAATTGTCACCATATCAGAAACCCATTATGACTCATGGAGCCTCTGAAAGATGCTTCAAGAAGACTTTCTGTGAGTTGAAAGTGNTGCCAGCACTAGGCTTCTTTGGAAACAGCTGCCCAGGGCTTGAAGACAGCCCAGTCCCCAAATGCACATCCAGCTTTGCACAGATCCTACTGACCGACCACCTTCTGCCTCCCAGACACTTATGTCCTCTGAGCCGAGGGGAAGCCATCCTTTCGGGAAGAACAGAGTAAGTAACATGACACTGGAAAGGACAATACAAGTGAAGTCACACACATTGGCCCATCCCAGATTCTCTCTCTGTAAACCAAGAAATTCTGCAAGCCATTTTCAACCCCAGCATCCAAAGGCAGCCTGGTTTACCACCCTCCACTGGAGCCCTGGAGCCTTAGCAGCTGTTCAGTGCTCCCTTCCTACCAGATCATTTTCTCAAGTCGGCAATGGGTTAAGCCTATCACCAATTTCCAGGGGAAATGGCTGCAAATTGAGCTCATTAGATGGAGTGCATGTGTGGCATGCAAATTTTTTGCTGTCANATCCCTGATTAAAATCCCCCAGTGTCTTCTTGTTGCCTAAGGAAAAGGTGTCCTTGACATGGTTTGCAAGGTCCTTGACCTTGGAGCTCACACTGCTTCCCTTGCCCCTCTTCACTGTGCTTCTGACCGTCTGCTTGCACCAATATGAGTTGCTTCCAACATGCGAAGTCCTTTGGATTCCCTCGGTTGGGCCTTAGCACATGCTGTTTACAATGGATGTTTCCTCTACCTATCCCCCCACTTTCTACCCTCCTTTCTGGTCCTCATTTTTTTGTTTGAGTCTCAGATTAAAGCTGTGTTCTCAGGGACACTATCTTGATTTTACACTTGGCCTCACAGCCTCATATTCCCTCTGCCTCTGTGCTTTCTCTTTCATGATTTTGATCGGATCACCCATGTTCACGTCTGTTTCCCAGTCACAGGGAATCCTAGGAAGGCACACTGGTTCCTGGTTTGTTCACAGCTATATCCCTGTGTAGTACACAGTCTTCCATGGAGACACAGCCCGAAAAAATATTTATGGAATGGAGGATGCTGGGAGAGACCCCTCAGTCCTTTTGGTTCTAACCAGGACTAAAAACAAANGATGGTACTGAAGATGGAGAGGTACCATGTGTTGTACCTGAGAGCATTGCCCTGCATCCCTGGGACAGACGCAATGGCACCTCCCTCCTACCTCCAATTAGATCTATGCTTCATGGGGACACACTACTTCCAGGCCATCAGGTTATGTGAATAGCACTGCTGTGATTTGGCTCTGGAGAGTTCTTTCCAAAGGCCCATGTGTTGAAGACTTAGTCTCCAGCCTGAGTTGCTTATGTGAGGAGTGGCAGAACCTTTGGGGGGGGTATAATGGAAGGAAGGCATATTATTGGGGGCATGGCTGTAGGAGGATGTTGGGGCCCAAGCCTGTCTCTATTATTTCCTGGCCACATTGGGGAGCAGCCCTCTCTGCCTTGTACTCNTCACCGTAGCATGCGCAGGTCCAAAGACAATAGGACCAAGCAATCGTGTACTAAAACCTTGGAAACCACGAGTCAAAATAACCTTTTCTCTTAGTAAGTTGATTATCTCGGGCATTTTGTCACGGTGCCAGTTATTTGTCACAGTACTGTGTCGGTATTTCCAGGCCTTTATCTTTTCTTCCTGTACAATGTTCTCAGGAGGCCCACTCCATCCTTCCCTGGCCCCCATGGCCTTTCCTGGTCATAGAGAAGATGCCTGTGGTTCTGATCTTNCAGTTCTTCTGACACATAATGCCACATGGATGTGCCTCTGTCGTGTTGACAGTAATTTATGACAGTTGGAAATTGACCGGTTATCTCCTATTAAAACTACTGAAAGTGTCCCAAGGGCTTACATAGTCAGTATGGCCAATCAGCATTCAGTTCTCATCTTGGTCCCTGCCCTGCTCCCGCAGCTGGCTTCCAGAATGGACTGCTGAGCCNCTACCTCCGAGCATCAAAAAGCACAAGTAGCCTGTGTATACAAACTCAATACATTATTAATGGAAACTAAATATGCCTAGGGGAAAAACTCCCCTGGGAAGAGCTGCCTGCTCTGAATTCCAANGCCAAATGAGTGTTTCAACACTCCTGCTCTTCACTGAATGGCACTACCAGGCACTCTTAAACTACTGGGCCCTGCCCCAAGATCATAGGAAGTTCTCTGAAACCAAAAGTGGGCAAGGAGCTTGGTGGAAGGCTAGCCCAGTCCACAGTGTCTGAGAAGGAGAACCGAGGTAGAGACATGACTGGGGCTCTTTTGCTTTTAAAGGAAAGACATAAGTCTGTGGACACCAATCAGCCACCACATGTAGGAGCCTGGNAAGTGGATTTTCAGGCCTCTACATGCCTGTCAAGCACTAATGAAACAAAGCCACAAAGCAGGCTACTTCTGCTCAGAGCTCTGATTCACTCCATAATGCGACCCCCAAACTCTAGGTGAACGCTGCAGACCTGGGACCTCCGCTGCCACTGACCAGAGTACTGCCTACAATGCCTACTGCCCTTCCAGACCCAATGAGCCTAGGCCTCAGGACTGGCATCCAGGGTATATCTTGGTAGCAGAATGTTACACCAGGTATCATCTCTCTCAGGCCAGTGGGAACACCTGGAGTTTCCTTTGCCTTTGAAGTTCCAGGAATGCTTTATATGATTTCATCTCATCCTTGGCCATCTCCTTTGCCAAGGGTGAAGCACTAGAGCAGGGGTTCTCAACCTGTGGGCCCAGACCCACTGGAGATCAAATGGCCCTTTCACAGGGGTCACCCAAGACCATTGGAAAACACAGATATTTACATTATGATCCATAACAGTAGAAAAATTACAGTTATGAAGTAGCAATGAAAAATTTTATGGTTAGGGGTCACCACANCAGGAGGAACTATATTAAAGGGCTGCAGCATTAGGAAGGTTGAGGACCACTGCTCTAGAGCCACACGGGTAAATGACAACTTTCTAGAAGCCACTTCACCAGCCAGCAGCAGTGCGAGAGTTTTGCTGGGTCCTTTGACTCATGTCCTGGGCAGGGTTGTTCATCAACTAACTGCTACCATCAGAAATGGGGACAGCAGAGGTGTGAGTCTAGGGACCAGCACACAGAGAGGATTCTCTGCCCTGTTTGCTNTAGCTGTCCTGGGGCTAAAGGTGCTGGCAGACATTTGATAAAGTTGCTTTCCCAGATGTCTTATGAGGAGTGGCCGGCTGCTGGCATATAGAATCATTGTGGGACTCTAAATGATGGGCTGGGGCATGGGCTGTACGGACCGTGGGGAGATCTGAGCATGCTCCTCCTTTGTTTCTGAAGGCCTATTGAGTGAGATGAGGTAAGTCTCATGGTTGATCTTCACTGTCAGCCTGACTAGATTTAGAATCCACNATGGGAATACATTTCTAGCTGTGTCTTTAAGGATATTTCCAGAAAGATTTAACTGAGGCAAGGAGACCCAGCCTCAATGTGAGTAGTGCCATCTCATGGGCTNGAGTCCTGGGCTGAAGAAAAGTGAAATAGCAATCTGAGTGCCAACATCCATCTCCCTCTGCTTGACTGTGGATACAATGTGGTTAGCTACCTCATACCCCTCCNTGGTGTCTCCCCTGCCATGATGAGCTGTTCACACCGCTGTCACTGTTCCCTGTTATGATGAANTGCTCACATCCCTGCCACTGTCCCCTGTCATTATGAACTGTTCATACCCCTGCCACCANGTTCCCTGCTGTCATGAACTGTACATTAGAAATGTGGGCCAGAAGAAACCCTTCCTGAAGTGGCTTTGGCCGAGTGCTTTGTCANAGCAGTAAGACATATAATGAGCACATTAAGGAAGTGTGTCTCATACCTGTTCTGTCCAGGGGCTGAGAACTGAGTACACACATGGGCTAGGAATGGTGGGGGGTGTGCACAGACCTAGGGGACTTAGTTAAGTCAGCATGAAGGAAAGCTGAATGACCTTATTTCTCAGGATTTGGACAAGAGCTAATCAAATCTACCAGAGACTAACATGGTGAGGGAGTTCCATGGAGTGTGTGTTGACTCAGGGGTTAAGAGTATCCTACTCTGGCCCATTATCCAATGAATGTTTCTTGAATAATTTTTTGATTAGTGGATACACTGTGTCTGATCTTTGCTGAGTGTAAGCTAATGGCTTCCTTTGGGCCAGAGACCTTGGAAGCCCCTGACCAATAATGGACTACAGCCACTAGAAGTCAGCCAGATCTTGGAAGTCATAGGATAAGAGGCCCAGAGTTTAGTGTGATAGCTGATAGCCCAAGGGTATAAGGCAAGCCAGGGCATCCCCCACCCTGCAACCAAGTAAGGGCTGTGCTCAGAAACATGATGTCTGAGGAATAGATGTTCAAGGCCCCACACAGACAGGTAGCAAGGATCAAGAAAAATGTTCCTTTGAAAGAAGGCTTCAGAAACCAGACTGGAATTGTTGAGGATCTTAGAAAAAGGTATTTGATGAACAAGTTGGAGAACTCTTAGACTCTGAGACCTGGGGGTGGGGGTGGGGCACAGCTGAGACAAGCAATCAAGACAAGACAGATGCCAGTGATTCAAACTGGCCTCCAGGTGGGGAATGGACTCCAAATAAGTTGATCATGACCCAGGGATGATATCTTAGTCCCTTTCTGTTGTTATAACAAAATACTTGAGACTGGGTTTTGCAAAGAAAGAAAGAGAGAGAGAAAGTTGGTTTATTTTGGCTTATGGTTCTGGGAGCTGGGAAGTTCATGGTGTTGGTGAGGGCTTCATGCTGTTTTAGTTCATGAAAGATAGCACAAGAACAAGCAGGGGTGAGGGCGGGATGAAGCATGAGTGGCCATCTTCCATCCTGCTTTGCATCAGCCAGCTCCATTGTAACACCCAGTTTGGTGAGAGCAAGAACTCACTGGCATGAGAAAAGCATCAGTCCACTCACAGGAGCTGCAGTCCCACAGTGAAACTCTCCCACTGAGATCCACCATATGGCACTGTCTCACTAGGGACCAAGCATCCACACAAGTTTTTCTGGAGACAAACCATATTCCAGGCACTGAAGACGGGCTAAGATGCCTGGGGACATTCCATGCCATTGCTGAGGTCTGGAGCTGGGCACTGCCTATCGATGGAGTACCAGGGATAGCATGAGAGGAGAGCTATAGANGTGGAGACTAGGTAGGCCTAGCAAAGGCTTCATATCTGCCCATAGTCTCCAGGGAAGATGGCCTCCATAGACCACCTTACTTAAGAAAGTAAGGAAAATGTCAGCATCTCAAGGGACTGGAAGGCCAATGACCTGGACAGGCCCATGGGAACATTGCATGGAATGAGGTTTGCTGTTGGCCTGATGCCCCTATCTCTATACTCTGTTCATTCACAGAAGTCACATCCTCAGAGCCTGTAGTCTAGCNGGGGCAAAGAGACCTTCCAAACCTGGACTTCAGAGTATGCCTAGTGGCCCATGTTCAACCATATCCACCACAAACAATGGCAAAAGAGGCACTGCAGATCCATGCTCATGGATCTGTGAGAAGTTGTCTAGAAGAGTGATA
Organism: Neotoma lepida; assembly: GCA_001675575.1. NCBI lineage: Eukaryota > Metazoa > Chordata > Mammalia > Rodentia > Cricetidae > Neotoma > Neotoma lepida. The sequence continues at coordinate 670,470 of LZPO01017307.1, forward strand.
GGAGAGAAAGCCACTAATAGCCACTAATGCAGCCTCAGCAACAAGAGCAATGAGTTTGGGTGACGGGTGGGCTTCTGAAGAGACATCAATTCGACAGCACCTCTGCTGTCACACCAGGACCATATCTTAGACCATGACTTCTATTCAAAACACAGTCAAAGNAGATATGGTTTATTTTCACTGAATCAGAAAACAAAACACCAACAACCAAAACAAAACCAAACTCAAACAAACAAACAAACAAAAAACTTAGACAGTTCCCACTGGAGACTCCCAGTAGCAGGAGGGGACATAGCTGTCATTTTAATCCTTGAGTGATGGCCATAGGACAGGGTCTGGAGTAACCTCAGAAGACTGAAAATGGGGAATGGTGGTGAGGGGAGACTGGGATGGCCCTCTTCTCTGACAGCTGGAGAGGATAAAATGGTGTCATGGATACCTGTAACTCTCACAAGATGGCCAACCTGTTGACTTCTATGGGTTCTGGCAACATGGGACTTTCCTCTGTTTGCAGGCATCCCCCTTAAGTGGGATTCAAGGCTGGGCTCCTTGCAGTAGGCAGAATGCAGGACCTCTCCAAGCACCTTGGTAATGGAAGCTCACTGACAGATTTCCCTCCACTGCCCTCAGAATGCCCCTTCTCAATTAAATTTCTTTTTCTAACTCAAGGTTTTGCCCTCCCTTTAAGTTTCTCTATTTTTCTTGTCTGGCATATACAGATTAAATTATTATATAATTCTCACTGATTTTTTTTCCTGAACACAAGGAGGGGCTCACACTTAGGTCAAGGCTCTGAAGAATCAGCCTAGGGCAGGAAGGACATGTGGAAGTGGTCTAGAGCCTGCTCCAGCTCTGCACCAACTCTGTGGCTCCTCCCTGGGTCCCAATACATGTNAGCAACAAAGTGGGTGATGAGGCTTTTGTATCTATCTCCCAAGACTTTGGAGGAAGTTGACAAAATTCATAATAGAAAGTTCTAGAAACAGAAGAGACGCTGCCATTGGATTTGTCATTATCTGAGACTTCATGCAGGCTTCATCCTGTCTAGGATAGACAGTCCTTCTAGGTTGGTTTTTATGAAAGTAAAGAAAAATGTTAAAATCCCCCTAGAAGAAGGCTCCGGGGACTGGAGCCTGGGGTCCTGGAGAAGGTTGTAGGAGCCTTTCATAGAGTCAGGCTAGGCTGGGATATGTTGTCTCTGTCACCACCTCCTCTAACTCACTCTATTCAGGCAGCTCCACCTGAGCGATCTATTACCAGCGTGCCTCTCCCAAGCACAGCCAAGCCCAAGGCCCCTCTGTGTCTGACCTCTCCTGGGTGCCATCACTCCACAAGGGACACCATCTTTCAATGGATCTCTTTCCTCCCCAGCACTTGGAATGTCTCTCCCATGGGAGACAACACAAGTGATAGTCCAGAGGCCAAAGGATAATCTAGAAACAAAGACCAAGTATCCCACCAAGCCTGACAAAGCACGTTGTCTTTCTATCCTGTAGAAATTCTGTTTCCATACTCACACAAGGGCCTTCAGACTACAAGTAGCTTCCTGGTTATGTGTATAGCACTGTTGGTCAGTTCCTGGCCCCCTCCCCTACACCCTTACCTCCACAGCTCCAGGACTCTCTTGTCCCCTCAGGGCAAGCCTAGACAATCTACAGAAAGGTGTGCAGGACTGACTCAACTTCCCAGCTGCTTCCATGGAACCTATTTCCAGGGAGCAAACATAAACACAAGCAGGGGCTGTACTCCACAATTTTCTGCCCCATTGTGGCTTCCTACCACCCACTCCACCCCCTGTACCCACCCTTACACCCCATAGCATCAGGAACACAGGTACCCCATATTGCTTCTTCTCATGTGTGTTTATTGAGCGCCCACAGAGCCCATGGTACTGTGCTCAGGATTCAGAGCCACAGTCTAGTCAAAACGAGACCAGAGCTAGAACCCAGAATGTTTCAGTGCTGCGTAACATCTGTTAAGGGATCAGGATGAGGAAAACTAATCACGAAACAAATTCCTATTCAAAAGCAACAGAACCTCCTCTGAGAGTAATATAGATTCTAGGCACACACATCCACACTCACACATTCACACGTGCACACACCCCTCAGAATGAACACCCAAGTATGCCCACTTAGTTGTATATGCATGCATATACAGATGTTTGTGGGCAAGTAAATTAATATATATGCTGTACGCACACACACTAGCACGTGCGCACGCTCACACACACACTCACACACACACATATACACACACACTCACACACACACCACTGCACAGACAGAAAATCTGGCTTATGCTATCAAAGACACTATGTCTCCAGGTTCTAGTGGAAGCAATCTGTCCTAGATGTCTGCAGCATGCAAAACTTGGAAGATCCATAGAGTCAGTTTAGGAGGACAATGGGGGCACATAGGTATGTTTTCATCCTCAGAGCCCCCACCACAGCACAACAGGCAACAACAAAGCCTTTGTGAAGGGCACCAGGGGCAGAGCAGAGNAGCTGGAGGCGCCCCGTCATGGTGGGGCCCAGGAGAGCCCTGGCAAGTTCACCAATCTTNAAGGCAGAGTGGAAAGCTCTGGTTGTCCAGTGTGGTCCTCCTAACAGTGTTCCTTGGGGCAGCGTGGCAGACTGAAGTGAGTGTCTCTTCTCGCTTGCTCTCTGCAGCTTCCCACATGTGCTAACGCATTTTGTAGTCATTAGATACAGATGTTTCACACAGCTGTCCCTTAAAATCCAAGTCTACTGTGAAATCGAGGTCTCGCTGTGAGGAAAGAGCAAAGGGCCACAGTGTGAGTCTGGGTAGGAGATCACAGCCCTTCCCAGGCATAGGACTTCTCTTNGAGTCACAGGGACAGGCAGCCATTGCATTTCTGGCTAAGGGGTCTCCATTCTGGTGCCCCATTATCCTCACAGGAAGGGCTCCAACAGCTAACCTAAGTCTTCCTGTCCTCACACAAAAGTGTGATTTTTTTTCTTTCATCTAGATGATAACTGAGGTCAGTGCTGGGTCTGACTCGACATCACCCTCAACTACTCTGCAGACTTTTAGTGTCTGTGCAGATGCAGGGACACCTGAGAAAGGTTCCACCAGGTCAGCTGGAGAAATGCCCAACAAACACTTCCTCTCTAGCAGACACTTGCGTTTACTGGCTCAGCTCACCCTAAATGAGGCAGAGCCCATTTACACAACATCCGTTCTCAAAGGCTCTCCTGTGGGCTTCTGGGAGCTGTCCTCAAGGTTGAGCTCAGAGTCCAGAAAGCCTCTAGCCACTGGGGTTTGAAAGAGTCAATGTTGAGGTTATCCAATTGGGCCCTGTCACCTGCAAACACAGCTGCTGTCTGCCTCCCCCAGAAGCTTTTCTGCTTGTACACAAGCCATTCAGCTGGGCAGGTGACTTCTAGGAGCTCCCTGGAAGTCAGCTGCTCCATGTGTCCCTTCTCCTCAGTGGTCATGGCCATGCAGGGCTCCCTCAGACCTACCACATTTTTGGCATTTGGCTTCATGGATATGGTCCCGTAGATTTCCTCCCCCCTCCGGACAGTGAGGTAGTCTTCCAAGTAGAAGACGGTCTGCTTCCAGTGAGTGTAGGGGGCATCAGGGGCTGGGGAGAGACACAAGAGAGGGAAGAAGAAAGAGTAAGAGATGAACAAGAGTCAGCTGAGGCCCAGGACCCACACCGAAGTCCTGAGCTTTCCATGGTGAAGGGCTCTAGCAGGCCCAAGCATGGCAAACATAGGCCTGAGCATGACATACGTAAGGCTCTNGCAGGCCTTACTGTTCCTCTATTCCCTCTACTTTGCTTGTTTATGTATTTTTTTTAGGTATGAGTACTCTGTCTGCATGCATGCCTGAGAGAGTTTCAGATCCCATTACAGATGGTTGTGGTTGCCGGGAATTGAACTCAGGACCTTTGGAAGAACAACCAATGCTCTTAACCGTTGAGCCATCGCTCCAGCCCTCCCTTAGATTACATTCCTAAANCNGGCTACCAAGGTCCATTCCCTTATTTGGCCACTTCCTCCTCCTGAGGCTGACTATCAAGATCCAGCTATCAAGTATCAAAGTCCAGAAATCAAAAGCTCCCTTTGGCTCACCTTATTAACAGGCCCAATTCAAAATTAACCAACTCACCCTAACACTGGGTTTCCCCCTTTCCCATTATAACCTGCCATTTGCCTACCGGCCACATCTGTCTCCTCTCTATCCTTTTTCTCTCTGGGACAAATACCCCTGCCCCTTTCCTTTGCTCTCTTCCCCTTCTCCCTTGTCCTCTATCTCCTGTCTTTGTCTCTTACTCCCTGGCCTTTGTTTCTCTGGGGCAAATAAATCTCCTTTGTGCTGAGAACTTGGTCTTGGGGTTTCTTGTGCCAGCATCAATCCTTTCANGGGTGACCCAGTGATTTCTGCCCACACTCCAGCACTTAAGGGTCAGGTGTATAGTCCAAGCCCCAGAACTCTGGACTCAGCCCCAATGCCCTCCATTGCATCCCAGCCCCAGCCCCACTGAACTGGTGATCTTAGTGAGAGGTCAGAAGACAGGCAGCCTTGNACNAGGGAGCAGCTGGTACCCTGAAAGCCCCCTCATCAACTAATCCCATTAACATAAATGAGCCCCCTCCCTATGCTCCTATGTTAGTGCNGTAAAGACTCAAGATTGTGAGATGTATAGAGCAGAACATCCTATCTCCATCATTTGTAGATTTATGACATCATTTATGCAAACTCTACAGCTCATCAGTCTCCCAGCTTTACCAACACCCCTCCCCCTTTCTTACTCCTGCATCCTTCAAATGGTTTCTCTTGTCTGGGAGTTTGCCTTGGTGCTGTATCCAGCACCCTGGCCCAGTCCTGCTGTAAGATTCCAGCTGTGTCTTCCCAACAGGACCAGAAAGAAGGGGATTCTTCTCCACAGATCACCCCTCCTGCATAGTTCAAGGCCATTGTGATGCTTGCATCTCCCTAGTATTTGTCATTGGATCCCATGTAGTCTCCAGCTAACTGGGAGGGGCCCTGTGTCTAGGGATGCAGTCCTTTTCTTAGGGAGTGACTGCCTCTGAAGCACTCTCCCCCTTCCCTACTCACTACATCCTCATCCTTCAAGGCCAGCCTTCCTGGACCACTCCAACCTGGATCTGGTGCTCCAAGGGCATCCAGAATTGATGTCATCACAATGACTAGCATGTCTCAATGTAAACGCCTCCCCTTCGCTTGTTTACATCTTTCGCAGACTCTGAGAGACCGGAGCCAGGCCAGCCTTGCTTAGCACTGCTTAGCTCTCACCAAATTTAATCTAGAAGCACCAAGTCGAGTGTCAAGTGGACACTGATATGTGGACAGTGTCAAGAGCCCAAAGCAGAGCATCTTGTGATGTGTGATGTGTGATGTGCCTAAAGATGCTCAACTGAAACCTGTAGCCACAGACCTGAGCTCACTTTAGGGTGAGCTCCTCTTGGCTTAGACCCTCATGTTCCCCCAGTGGACTTTCCTTCTTGCCTAAAACCAATGNTAACAGCAACAAGACTTAGGAAAGACATAAGGGCCCTTCAAACACATGGAAGACTGTTNGCATGGGAGATTCTGCCTTACTTGTGGCTTGGGGAATTACTAGGAGTCAGTTGTGCATCTGCAGGAGGAATGGNAGCTGTCTCNCAACCATGGGAACTGAGTTGTTTGTTCCTCCCAGAGGTGTTGAGGACACCACTCGCAGTGAGCTCAGTTGTCATTCGCCAAGTCAGACAGGGTGACCTCAAATATCTTTCCAGACCCCAAGATCTATTTTAATGATGGCAAAGAGGCCTTTCCTCCCTTTGTTGTTTGCAGTGAGCTGGCTTGATCAAATGTCAGTGGTCAGATAGAGACTAGGGCAGCCTTCAGTGTGTGCATTTGGCAATCAATGAAAACCCAAGGTCACAGGAGAAAGCACAGCCTGAGCATCTGGAGGGGGAAGGAGGAGCGAGATACCACAGCCTGTGCCATGCAAACCCTGGGGCCTCAAGCCCACCTAGCACCCAGCCTGCAAGGCATGCTGCTGTCTGCAGACCACCTGCTCTCAGCACGCTTCCTGCCAATTACCTCTAAATAAACTGTCAAAAGACAGTTCTGGCTGTGTATGCAGAACGCCGGAGTGTGAGTGACAGCACTCTCGCCCCCATCTCCACCTCCACCCACTCAGGCAGGTGTCTCTCCTGTTCCTAAAGACCTTCAGTTAAGNGGATTNGAGCTGCCTCCTCTATCACCCAATCAGAGATGCTGAGGAGCTGAGCTTCACTGGCTTAGATCTGCTGGTCAGTGAGCCAGTTGGCTTCCAGTGAACGGCCCAAGGCATGCGTGCCATCCCTGAGTGGAAGGAATATTGTCTCGAAAGATTTTCCAAATGTCATTTCCACAGTGGAGCCAGTAGCCATGGCCTAACTGTCTCAACATGTTTTCTCATCTGAGTTTTCCACCGCGTCCAGTAGAAACAGCAGAATTTAGAAGCTTGGCTCNGCTTCATTTTGTATTTCTATTCAATAATCCTGGGGAGGTGGCACACAGAGGGGACAGACATGCCAGGACATAATATCTGCCCCCATGGCTAAAGTCTTCTCTTGCATCCTCCTGGGGAGACGTGGCGGGAAGGACAACAGGCCCTATCTAGTTCTATATTCTTTTTGCCACAGGTTTGAACTGTGACCCTGGGAATCCTGCGCCACCACATGGAATATAGGTCATGCTTTTTATCCCCTGAGGTATTGTAAGGGTGAGATGGATCATAAAGAGTGACCATACATCCCTCTGTGCCTGGGGACAGTTCATGTCTATTCACCCAGCACANTCATCACTAGCTCACCCTCTTGCTTGCCAAAGCATCCTTAATTGAAAACTGAATCATATGGACACCCCACTTAGAACCTATTAGTTATAACAAAACCANATTAGGGGACTGCTAGGCTGTGGCAGCTAACAGTGAGTCATTCCATGAACTGGTGTTTAAGTACCCATGCATAAACTGAGGGATATCTGCAAAGGTACACTGCCTCNCTCCGGTGCTCTAGAATGCCTGAGTTGGATCTGGAATGTTACAATGCACAGAGTGGTACTCATGTTATACCATGCATTCAGGCCTGTAAATGATGTCCAAAGCTCTCTTTGGCAGTGACTAAGTTTTCCTCCCTCCCCAGTCCCAACCCACAATCCAGGATGGCACAGCTTTCAGTCATTATGAAGATGAGTTCTTCTTGAGAATGTTCTGGACCCACATGTCAGCCCAGCCTCCTGGTTCTAGATTACTGATGATTTTCACTCTATATTTACAGTGAGTATGACCAATACTGTTTGCAATGCTGCAAGTATAAGATCGTGTATTCAAAGGTCTTTGGCTTAGGATGCCTGTCATGTGCCAGGCATGGCTCTTAATTTGTCCAACAATGCCCAAGATGAACACAGCTGTGCATTCCCACCCTCATCCCTCCTGTAGACCCTATACCCTTAGAAGACCATCAGGCAAGTAGTGGATAGTGCAAGCAGAACTGTGGGAGCTATGATCTTGGGTCAAGAATAGAAACACAGGGAGCCATGAGAGCCATTGGGAGTGGCCTCTCATGAAATGATCCTCCTGTGCTTTGAGGAAGAGAATTCNGCTTCCTGTTTCACTTCCTAGTGGTCAAGTTCTTAGTATTTCTTTGTAGACTATAAGTTTTCTAGCTGTGTATTTAGAGTTGCATTGTCTAGTGAGCTTCTTGGAAATTAAAGACCGTGCACAGAGAGGCTTCTTTGACCTGGAAAATGACTCAGTGCCACAGGATAGCAAATCGGGAAAAGAGGCTACCTGAGAGCCACAAAGTCACCTGCTCAAGGGCATCTCTGGTGATTNTGAACCTACCTTGGAAAACCTGATATTTGAAGCTAGCTTCCCTTAGGGCCACTGCCTTCCACCCACCTCACAGCTTTCCTGGATTGCACGGCGGCATCCAATCTCCTCCTACCCTCACAGAGGATGAGTTCAAGGGGACAGGGACAGCTGTGCCTCTGGCTGGCAGAGCCTGGAACCTTGGGTACTTTTGCCTGATACTGTAAAGCAGCCGGAACCATTAGCAGCAGCATTTTGAAGCTACACAGTATGTGATTTGCTGTTTTGAGTAGATCCCCAGAGCTGGCTGCACTGAGGCTGAGATGGAAAACTCAATGGGGAGCCAGCAGGGAGGGGCACCTACTGGGGAGGGGAGGAATGCTTCCACAAACTCCCACAATCAACATCTTGTTTTTGCACGTGCATGATTGTATTAAAACTCTTTTTCCCAGAGCCAGGACATAGGACTACTTAATTTAGGGGTGGGATGGCTAGAAATGGGACATTTAGATAAAAAATTCAGAAATACCGATAGCAACTACGCCACTAAGTTCTGAGGTGGGCTCACAGGGAGTTCTGTGAATACGAATTAGTTTATTTACATTTATTAATTATAAATATAACCATATATCATTTATTCATCATCCATTTTAGCTGATATTTATATTTTAATTAAATATTGCTCAACAGCTCATGCACTTACATTCCAACAGAAATAATAATAAATTTGTTTCCAGCTACTCTTTTGCATTGTAGTTAATAATTTAGTTCCATTCTAGTTAATAATTCATCTCCATCCTAGTTATTGAGTTAGGTGGTAAGTTCATGAGTACTTATTATATTAATAAACAAATAAGCCAAAAGTGAATCATGCATAGGTTGCCCAATTGTGACAGCATATCTTGAACCAAACATGGGATTTATCAAATTGTATACACTTATGAGGCTAAAAAACAAAAGAAATTACTCTGTCAGTTGTAGTGGGTGGCTGTTTGAGCCATGCCCTGAAGCATTGTCCCTAGTGAGGTAGCAGGTAACTGTTACACCTGTCTATGACCTTGAGGTACATGCCCCTGGAGTGTGGCTGCTGGGGGACCCTTAAGACTGGGGATGCACGAATGCACTCTCTCTTCACTACCTCATGGTTTTGGATGCAAGTACGGATCAGGGCAGAGCTCGCCAGAGAACTGCGTTGGACCATGCCTCTCCCTTCCAGGATCCTGCGACAAATTCATTTATTCTGTCTTGTGAGTTAACCCCCAAATAAATTCCTTTGCTCATTAAGCAGGCTCCATAGACTGCTAGTGATATAATCCCAATAGGCAGTGACCAGAGTGAAGACTCTGAGTAGAGTCCACTGCCAAGTCCACATGGTCTAGTAAAGTCTTTGTCACACTAAACCCGTGCTCACCTCCCAAGAGGGCCAAGACACTACCCAACTACATTGTTTCCTCTAGTTCTCAGCAAGCAGGATAAGAGTTTACAAGCAGTATGGAGACTTGGGGAGTGCAAAGGGCATGCCTTGGTCAGGAGACAGGCTTGCCCTGCCAGAAGGGAGTCAGGCACAGCTGAATTCTCAACTGTCTAGTTCAAGAAGGTCTTGCAGGAGGTCAGTGCTTCTCAAACTCAACCATGGCCACCCAGAGGCTTTGCCAAGGCACAGAAGGCTGGGCCACCCTCAGAGTTTCTGAATTGGTGGTTCTAGAGTGAGGCTTTCCTAGATCCGAGGGATGCTGAGGCTACTGTCCACAGACTGCACTTTGAGAGTCACTGCACAGAGACACAGGAATCAAAGATTTTAGGACCTATGAACATCCTTCTTGAGCCCAGCTTTGCGGAGTTCTGTGCAAACAAGAGGAAATTGCTAATGACTTGCTAATGGCTCGAAGGCAGAGAAGAGCCTTCCACCTGGGCTTTCAGCTTAAGTGAGGGTAATGGTAGGGGGATGGTCAACGGACAGAGGGGACTGNGCCTAGGGTTACACACTTCAAGGCCTCACCTTCTTTCAGGAAGCCCAGAAGCAACAGCTTGGAGTTTAGGCTGAGCTTTAACCAAGCCTCCTCCTCATGGGGCCATCAGAACATCAGAATGTCAACCCTGCCACCACAGAGCCAGGGAATCAACTCTAGACAGAAGTCCCAGTTCTGCTGGGACCAGAAGCAAATCACTTTAAAGAAAGATAAGTCTTAGTAAGAGTCATGGGTCAGGACCCAGGCTTTAGACACCCACAGCTTTTTCCAGAGTGCCCCTGCCACTAGCTCTCTCATCACCCACAGGGCAGGCTCTGAGCTATCATCATCGGGAGATGGGAGAGACAGAGCTAAACATCGTGATCCCTCACTACCAGNCTCCCTTCTCCATTGCTAGACTGAGTCTCCTTTATCCTTCAAGTTCAAGTAGAATCTGACTTCTCCTCTCCAGGCTGCTCCTGCCCACTGGGAAAAAGAGCTCAGCTCACCTACTGACCCTTGAAGAAGGGCAGCCCTCAGCAATGGCCCAGATCAGAGGAATCTCTGGTTTTTCCCAGGACCAAGAAAGCACCAGTCTGGCCTAGATGATAGAGCNCAGGAGACACTAGTCTTTGTAGTCAGAGGCTGTGTGCTGGACCTAGGAGAAGACTTTCTGGGATTTGGACAAAATTTGTTTTTGTTTGTTTGTTCATTTGTTTGTCTTGAGACAAGGCCTCTGTATCTCTGGCTGGTCTGGAACTCACTATATAGACCAGACCAAAGTCACAGAGATCCACCTGCATCTGCCTTCCAAGTCCTGGGACTGAAGGTGTGTACTACCACACCTGGCCTGGTATTGGGTATGCTTAAAAAGTCTTCTGCCTCCTGTCCACAGGTAAAAGGACATTCCTGCCCCCACGTATCTAAGAAATAAGTGGTTACATCTGCTAGAACATTCCCCCTGCCACTAGCACACTTACTCAGCCCCTGAGGACACACTCACAGTTTCCAGAAACTCTTAAGGAGGACATTCAGTCTCTAAACCTTTGTCCTGGCAGCTGAAGCAGACTATTGCAGAAAGAAAGGGGTAACAAGAGCCCTCTGATAAAGGACCCTCCTGTTCCTGGGTCACATCCCAAATGAACATGCAGAAACAACGGCCCAGTGATGAAAAAGTCCCCTGAGCCTAGGGCATTGAAGGGAGCTCAGAGTGGCTGTCCTGTGGGTGGGAGTGATGGGAAAGAGCTTAGGTATGCCCAGCAAGGAGACATCTGAGGACTCCCTAGAGGCCTAGGGCCAAGCCATGGAGCCCTCCCTTGCCAGGCCCAAAGGCAGTGAGGCACTTCTGAAGGCAGAGTAGACAAAGGACATGGTTTGAATTTGTCTGCCAAAGCTCATGTGTTGGAAATATGGTCTTTAGTGAATGCATCGATGTTGAGAGCTGAAATCTTTTGGAGGGGGGGTGGGTAACTGGGTCTTGGGGTTCTCTCCTCAGGAATATACAAATCCTATCATTGATGGATGGACCTGTGGTTATCATATGTCTTAGTTACCATTCTATTGTTATGAAGAGACACTATGACCATGGCAACTCTTATAAAAGAAAGCATTTAATTGGGGGCTTGCTTACAGTTTCAGAGGCTAAGTCCATAATCATCATGGTGGAAAGCAGACAGGCATGGTGCTGAAACAGTAGCAGAGCTTTGCAACCTGATCCACAGATAGCAGATGGAGAGAAAGAGAGACTGGTCCTGGTGTGGGCTTTTGAAAGCTCAAAGCTCAGTCTCAGTGACACACCTCTTCCAGTGAGGACATATATCCTTCCCCAAAAGTTCCACTCCCTGATGACTAAGCATTCAAATATATGAGCCTATGGGGGCCATTCTTATTCAACCACCACATCGTAGGAGTGGCCTANTGTGCAGGAAAGCTCTCTCTCAGGCTTTCTTTGTCTTACCTTTGGTACCCTTTGCCATGTTATGATGCAGCACAGAACCCTCATCAGATGCCAAGCTAATGCCAGCATCATGTTTTTGGACTTGCCAACTTCCAGAACTGTGAGCCAAATAAATTTCTATTCCTCATAATTTATCTAGACTCAAATGTTTTGTTATAGCAACAGAAAGCAGACCAAGATAGTGGGAGTAATCTTCTGGAAACACAACCACAGACTTAATGATGAATGGACGCAGGAGGGAAAGCAGGAAGGAAAGAGAGACCAGTTCACAGCCCAGGGAGAGACGTGTAGTCTTGCATAGAGGCCATCACCTCTGCACACTATATGCACATTCCCACTTGTGCACATAGGCTGTCCTAGGGCCAGAAGGGGATTATATGAGAAGCTCTATGCTGTTCTTACCCCTCATACAGAATCTTTTCACAAATGCTAACAGGATAAACACATATTAAAAATCTCCAGAGGACAGGCACAGTTGAGATGGACCAGCAGCCAGAGACTCTTGCCACATAAGCCTATTGATCTGAGTTTGATCCCTGGAACCCACATAAAGGTAGAAGGAGAGAATCAACTCCGAAATGTTGTCTTCTGACCCCCACATGCACAAGCACACCACAGCACACCCACCCCTCACACACATCATAACACACATTATAATAATAATACATCAAATTTTTCAAAAGGGAATGGAATTACCAGTCCATGTCTCCTACTTTGCCCTCACCCAGTGTTAAGGAGGGCATCATATATGAGCAGGGTGGAGGGGATGGGGATGAGCCCTCCCTCATTATCAGCAGCTTGTAAACCCAGGAATGGAGANAGCAAGACTTGGATGATTAGTCCAAGCAATGAGAAGTCTATCTCTGGCTCCAGGTGGAAACATGACATTCTGAACGGACAGGAATTGCCTCCATTGGATTGGCTTGTGTTCATGTCTGTGAGGTATTTTCTTGATTGTTAATTGATGTGGGAAGACTCAGTCACTGTGGATGATACCATCCCTAGGCAGGTGTATCAAGGGTGTATGAAAAAGGAGGAAAATGTGAGCCTGAGGGCAAGCTAATAANCAGTGCTCCTTTAGCTCCTGGCTCTGTGTTCTTGCCTGGGCTTCCCTCAGTGATCAACAATAGGCTGTAGGATTTAAACCCTTTGCTCCCCAAGTTGTTTTTGGCCATGGTGTGTATNACAGCGATGGAAGCCGACTAGGTCAGCCTCCATTCTCAAGTGCTCACACAAGTGAGCACACAGGAACATTCAAACACAAGCCACAGTTTAAGATATACCTAAGGATGGAAGTCAGAATGACAACCTCCCTGAGCACTGTTCATGCTTGCCCCCTCCAGAGTGTCTTCCTCCACAGTGGCCCCTTTGGTCGCTATCCACTTTCATCCTCAAAAGGACATCATGTTGTTTTGCAATAAGCTCATCTGTGTTATGTAACTATACCGTGTCTCACAGGAATTCTTTCCTTAAAGACCACAAAGATAGAAGAGCATAGGGGAGGCCAGAGTGAGTTCCTGGTGACACCCATGGCAGCTCTCTGGAAACTCTACCTCTATCATGTTTACCTTCTCCTTGGGAAATCAAGAGAGTNGGGGCTGCATCCTCTCTTCAGATGGAGAAAGCTCGTGAGATGCCAAGTCACAGCCCCAACTGATGTCTGGTCAACTTAAGGCCAGCCCTGGTTTCTANCCATTAGCCTCAAGGAAGCACAGAGGGAAAGTTACAGAAAACCGGTGGAGAGCTCACCTGTAGAAAAACCCATTTTCTTGTGGCACTTGGTAAATTCAATATTAAAATAGGTGACGAGGGCGTGGACGTAGTCGTTGCGCTGTATCTGCAGGCAGAAGGCAGATGTGAAGGACAGCTCTTCCGTCTTCACAGTGTAAATGTCCACTTCCTGTAGCCCAGAGGAGAAAGAAGCCGGAGGCTTACAACCTCTGTCTTGCCGGGACCCCATAGCCTTACCCCTAGAGAAACTGGATTAGCCACTACTTTGGGGTGACTTCCAGACCTACCCACCACCCTTCCAACTACCTCCTCCATCTTTTCTGAGGTAAAGGATGCTTGGAGAATGGTGTGAGTGGGATTGAATCCAAATCTGACCAGAACTGAACCAGGAAGGTTCATCTGCTGGGGGAGGAGGTCACAGGGGCTGAAGGCTGAGACAAGAGNGATNGCGGGGAGCAAAGGGGCAGGTTAGAGTGGTTTCCAGTGTCCAGCCAAGCACTGCTACCTTCCTCCAGTCACTCACAAAGTGTGGGTCCCCCCTGCTCAGCATCTTTATTACCTGGGAGAAATTCTGAGACAGCCAAGGAGAATCACCACGGACCTACTCAGTCAAAACAGCAGGACACTCCAGGTCTCCCATGAATCAGAGGACTCATTCCCTGGCCCCC